>JAUCMT010000032.1:12165454-12183109 GCA_032357475.1 Enteromius thamalakanensis
TTCCAATATGGAATATTTCCAAAATTCCCAAGCTTAACTTACCATGGAAATTTACCGGAAACTTTCCGGAAATTTACTGGAAATTTTCCGCTCCTTTGCAACCCTAGTCAGAGCAGGCACCATTTAGACTTTTATCCTGCATTATAATCTTTACACTCAATACTAAGCAGGCACAGATCAGCCTTAACTTGTCCATGTAAAAAAAACAACTTATGTATTGTTTTTAGAAATAAAAACACAGATATGTCTCTGAAGTATATCAAGTATGTAGGCCTTGTAGAACACAGTGACTAGACAGAATAACATGAAATACACTTCCCACAAAACATTAATGAACATTAAGTCACTGTTGTACCGAGTGTGTTTAAAGATCAAAGCTGCTTCCTGTTTAAAATATAAATTTGTCTGTGACAGATTCATGAATGTCCTCCCCCGTAACATCTGCATTTCTGCATTTGATCATTCTTTGACAGTGTAGGACAACAAGGGATTGAAATTTTTCAGTATATTTCTCACTTTTACAGTAGAAAGTAGGAGAAGGTGTTTCTCTGACTCAGCCTCAACAGTGAAACTTTTTCTCGCCCTTTCGTGTCTCTTTGGGTAGTAAAATAGTCTGCATTCCTGGACTGTGCTGGGAGGAGAAAAGAAGAGTGTGAAAAACAATGAGAGAACATGTTTAGACCTAGAGAGTGTGACTGAGTGTCTATGAAGTAGAGAAATGGATGAGTAAGAGAGAGTTAATGATACCAAATGCTTAGAAACTGACGGTTTTGATTCTTCATGTTGATGACATCATAGTAATGCGTCACCATTTTGATGTTATGAAAAGTTAAAGTGCTCTCCATAATCAGTGTGATCTTAAAAACAGGCTGTTTCTAAAATCACTCAAGATGTGTGTTGTTGTTTTTTTTTTAGTTGTCATTAATATAATACATAGCTTGTCATAGGCACAGTATCTGTGCTGGCCTGTCCATCCATCATTTGGGGTGGAACGTTCTCTTCACAGGATGTATAATTACGGTTACAAGGGATTTGCTAAGATCTCGTCATCGGATGCAATTCACAACGTGTTTTTTAAATGTCTGTTGCACACAACAAGGGAATGTACTGCATACATTTGTTTCATAACATTTGGAACGGCACGTACAGAAGTTCTGCACAGGCGTCACATTGTTTTATTACAGGGAGTCATAATCTTCGTCATTGTCACCTTCACGTTTGCAACAAGTGCTTGCGTTTAACCTCTCTGACTTTTTGTTTTGGTAGCTGTGACAGAGTTCGGAGATGACATCCCCATGGTGCATGCTTGGAAACAAGATAACTGCTCTTGGACGTGCTGATCTGTCCAAACATACACTCATGCCACGCTCCGGCCTACTCTGTGTAGTGCTCTTCCCCGATGGCACAACCCAAAATTTTACTGTCGGTGTGAGTATAAGAGTGTATGCAGATGTCTTTGAATCGTAGGATGAGCGAATATGACCGTTAACGCCCTAGAGAGAGAGAAGTAATGTGCATGTGTTCATGAGCTTGCTTTATTGGCAGTCTGAGGGTGGAGATTGATATTGCACTGGTGCTTCTCTTCTCATGTTCCATATTGCACTGCTGCAACCTTGGCTTCATATTCTGAAGGACAGCCACCCACCCTCACACACATGCACACACACACACACAGGCACATTTGTCAGGCAGAAACAGTCATGGAGTCAATAGGAAATATAGTCTTATGCTAGATGATAGAAATGAGGGCAGTGGTCTGAGGGCTCTGCTTGACAGTGAGTTATAGGAAACATAATAAATTAATTGGAAACATAATAAATAGGTAATAAAATGTTGATTCATGTTGATTGACTCATGATTATTGAGTAGTGACTGGATAATAAAGTTTATCTCTCTGCAAATTAAGTTCCATAAATAAAATTAAGTTTTTATTTCATTATTTAAATTTAATTATGAATAAAGTTAAATAAATGTTATCCTAATTTCAGCATGTTTGAGTACATCTCATTTGCTATCATTTAATTATATTTAGAAAGAAATTACTTATTCAGCCAAGAAAGCATTTAATTGACCAGAAGTGACCATGAAGGAACTTTACAAATAATTCTATTTCAAATATGGATTTCAAATAAATTCTTTTCTTTTTAATCCTGAATATTATAAATCAGTTTTCAAAAAAATATTAGGCGGCATAATCAATTTCAACATGGGTTACAAGTTTTTAGATCATCAAATCCTAATATAAGAATGATTTGTGAAGAATCATGTGACACTGAAGGGTCGAGTAATGACTGCTGAAAATTTAGCTTTGACATCACAGGAATAAACTACATTTTAAAATAGTAAACCGTTTACAGTTGATATGTTCTTTTGTTATGTTAGTGTATGTTAACCCCTATAGAAGATGGTCACTTTATAAATATAGGTTTGGTAAATATTTTGGTATAATTCCTAATGGGACAGCATATGTTTTGCTTTGCAGAAACATGATGCTGGTCATCTGCTGTTCGACTTGGCTTCTGAACACCTCAACATAGTGGAAAAACAGTACTTCAGCCTTCAGATCAGTGAGGACACATCCAGCTCTCCGGTAAATGAATGTGTGGGAAAAGAGCAAGTGTTTATTGCTGTTTCAGTAGTTGAACTGGTTAAATCTGTCATTTCAGAGGTGGCTGGACCCAAACAAGCCTTTTAAGAAACAGCTGAAGGGTGAGAGAGAAACTACACACAAACACAGGCCCACCTGGATCATATATTTGCTTTACAATTGTGGTTTAATTTTGCATTTACTTTTGACATTTTTTGCTGTCATTTATTGTTCACTTAAGGTGACAATTAAGATGATTATTTTTTTAAATATATTGTTTTTATTTATTTTGACATAATATTATAGCATTTTAATATTTTTCAACTATGACAAAAATTTTTTTTAAGCAAATGCAGTTATGATAAACACAAAAATGTGTATATAGAATGCTGTTTGAATTCAGTGGAAATCAGCTGGGCTTCCTGCAGAAGTTCTGTGGAATCAGATTTCATGCGGGGCACAGAGTGCGCATGTTTGATGAGTGTGTAATATGAGTTATGTCATAGGAGCACAAAGAATTTTGTTTCCTTTAAAAGCGCATCAGGAGACACATGTTTGCTTTCTTACCAGAACTGGAGGTGGCTGATTTAATTAATCAACTATCTTGAGTCATCAGACATGATGTGCATGCAATAGGGCACAGACGGTGATTGCAGCTCACGCTTCAGTGCCCACCTGCTTTTTTGACTTTTTAAATTATGGTTTAATAAATTGCTTTAGATTTCTGGGGAATTGCCAAAACCACAATGTCTTACTTTTTGTTTTCTAAAAAAACTGATACTGAGCTTCCATCAATCAATGAATATCTGTTGCTTGCATTATTTTTCCTCTGACTGTGTCCTTTGCTCTCTCTCTCTCACACACACTGTTATTCCCTCAGGTTCTGCTCCATTCTTTTTAATATTTAGAGTGCGATTCTTCATCTCTGACCCAAACTCCCTCCAGCATGAGCAGACCAGGTCCGTCTCCCTGCTTATGTGCAAATAAGAGAGAAATATAGATATATATTATTTATATGAAATGATTGAGAGATTTCTGACCCTCATTTTGTTTTGCAGGCATTTTTATTTCTTGCAAATCAAAAAGGACATTTGTGAGGGGAGGTAAATATTTGTTGTTTTGCACCCACATTACCATTCAAAAGTTTGGGGTTGGCAAGATTTTTCTTTTTTTTTGAAAGATGTATCTTATGCTCACCAAGGCTGCAATTATTAGAGAGCATTATTATTATATTTATATTAGAGAGTATTATTTTTCCTGTGAGTTCTAGCAGTAATTACTGAGAGAGTTCTAACCGATGCAGATTACACAGTAAATGTGTTATTGGCTAATAACCAATAAATACAAGATATTAAAAATGCATACCTTTATGTACATCCAATATTTTTCGTACTGAATTATAACCAAATTTATGTATCATAACATTATAATTTACAATATGAAAGAAGGATAATTATTAACTTATTTCGGAAAAAGGTAAATTGTTGTTTTAAATGATAAAATATAATAATGCTTTTTTTATATATGATAAAATATACATGTTTTATCATATGTAAAATATATGTACATTAGAGGCATTGTGTATAGTATTTTGTAAAATTGTTTTTATGGATTTAATTATCAAAAATACAGGATGTTGATTATGCTTATGATTCTGTTTAGAGATTAGATAAATGAAAAATAAATGAATAAATGAAAAAAGAAGTATAAATCTTGATGTTGTGTGTGTGGTCTGATAAATGACTATTGTGCATGCAAATTATAATACACTGTGAACATTTGCACTCTGACAATACCAAATATTTGTATCCCAAAATATCATGGTGTGTTTTTAATTACAGATTAAAGTGTCCTTTAAGCTCAGCGGTGGTACTTGCTTCTTACTCTGTTCAGTGTAAGTTGTGGAAATTACACCTTCTTGCATTGTGATTGGCAGCCCTGCCATAGAAACATTATTGATATTGCAGAGGATGTGTCTGTGTGCTAGTAGGAGGCATTAGTCTTCTCCAGGAAATTTCTAAGGATAATGGCACTGTCAAAATTGGAGACAATTGAACAAAGTACACACAATCACTGTTTCTCAGATGTAGTGCTCTAATACTCCTGTTTGATTGACAGCTGAGCTAGGAGACTATGTCCCTGAAACTCCTGCCGGATACCTCAGTCAGACCCATTTTCTTCCTGACCAAGATCAAGAGTTCCTTCTGAAAGTAGAGTCGCTGCATCCACAGCACAAGTATGTCAGCATATGCGTTCTCACACGTTTGTTTCTGTGAATTGTGGGGACTACTATTACTTTTATATTGACCAATATTTTAATGTGTTTCAGAGGTTTGTCTCAGAGTGAAGCTGAGCTGTGCTATTTGAATACAGCGAGAACATTAGACCTGTATGGAGTGGAGCTACATCATGCTCAGGTACATTGATTTAAGTTGAATATCCTCTGTTTTTCCAAATACTTGCAGAATGTTAAGGAATAACTGGTAATATTATTTTTAAGTGGATTGTTAATAATTTATTTTGTTACATTTTTTTTAAACCCCTATCTTTAGGATGTTAACAACCCTGCCCTCTGGGTGGGCATTACATCAGGGGGCGTGGCTTTGTTTTGCCATTTAATTTGCTCCAGTTTTTTCCCCTGGTAGGTTTTGGCCAATCGGATTCTTTCTTGAATGTTTTTGCTCACTTTATCAGTAATCGCGCACATGCTTAATGTATGTTTGAGGTTTACAGCTGTTGGCTCTGTCAGGGCTGTGATTATCATTACAATAGATAAGATACAAACATACAAACACTGTAGAAAAGTTTAATTACTGTTATTAATGTAATTATGAGACCTGGTGTCTCTTAGTTTGATTCCGATGTACTTTATTTTTGACAAATGGCTGCTTTTTCCAGGATTAACATCATCAAAATTTCATTCAAAAGAAAACGGTTCTTTGTCCACCTACGCCGGAAACATGTAAGATATGCTTTATAAATCATGCTCATCCTTCAAAACAAAAACAAAAATAATTGCCATATTAAAACCAGACACTTAATACCTCAAAGATGTTGAGTACTGAAAAATCAACATCTTTTTTTGAGACTTTTTTTCCTCATTTATATGTGTGATACAGGGTGAGCTGGGTCACCATGTGGTTTCTCTATCTATGCCAAGTTCACGTGCCTGTAAAAATCTATGGAAATCTTGTGTGGACCACCATACATTCTACAACAGGAAACCCTCTCACTCGGCTTCAAAACTTAGGTACACAGTCAGAGTCACAGCGGAGTCATTCTAAGAAAAGAAAAAAGTCATTCTCTGTTCTTTATTACTGGAGTTAATTAGAGTTCATTGCTGCCTCCACCAAATGAGTATGTGAGTTTAATTGCATATATTTTTGTTAAAGCTCTATCCCACTGTACCGAAAGCTGATTGGTGAGAAAATGTTGAACCCTGCTGTGAGGTCCAGCTCAATGGAACAACTAGAGACGAAGAGTCTACCCTCACGATCACCACCCAACACACCCAACTGGTAACAGTGCTCAAATACATTTAACCTCACAGTAATGGATTGGAGCTAGTTAATGTATTTTGACAAATGATGAAATACTTGAAAATGGTTTCAGATAAATGTTTTTAATTGTTCTATTTTGTACTTTTTCAAAGAATCATAGAAAATAACATTATATTGAAATTATAATATAATAATATTTTATTGAAATTATAATTAGCTATTATTTATATGAAATATTATTTGATATTACCACGGTTACATTAACATTAAATATCTTTTCATTGGTAGTGTATATGAAGTTTTTTTTTTTTTTTTTTTTTCAAAATAGTTTTTATTATTATTATTATTATTATGTTATTGTGTTTTATGGTGTTAGTTAGCTTTTTTTTTTTTTTTTTATCAAAATACCGCAACTGTGATTTTGATTGAGATTAACTGGACTGCACAATAAAAAAAAAGTTCAGAAAATATCAGATCATATGAAATGATTTGTTGAGGTTAGAAACCTGAAAAACACTGTGTGTGTGTATATATGTATATGTGTGTGTGTATATATCTTACATCTTTAGTCTTTAGTCTTAATCTTTATAAGGTTAATAAAAGGAAACAGATTTTGTAACAGTGTGTATATATCTTTAGGCGGAGTCCTCGTTTGCGTCATGACTTCCGTAAGCCACGCCCATCATCTGTGGACAACCTGACCAATGAAATGAGCTATGTGACCGAGAGTGAAGATGTCTTCTATACTTACAGGCAAATTTACTCTACAAATGCAAATACACGCAGCCTTACAACCGTACATATGTATTCACAGTACACTCAAAGTAACTTAACAAAACTGATTACACTGAAGGAAACCGCAGGAGGAGGGGCGGACAAGTGGTAGTTGGTCTCATAATGATGATATCACCATCGAAGAGGATGATTTGCACATCTGGGATAAGGTGAGTGTTATTGTACATGATAGCTTATGATGCAAGATCAAGGGAAATGTGGTTCGAAACGGTTTCAAAAATGAGTGGTTGGAATGAAGTTCCCAGTGGCTCATTTCAGTGCAGAGTGTGGATGGTTGTGATTGATGAATGGGGCAGTTAAACACTATATTAGATTATGTGGAAATGCAGCAAAGTTCTGTTATTATTGCCAGAAGCTTTAGGGAAGGTCATTGGGGAAGTAAAAAATCCCATAAATTAATTATGGTGCAAAAAATAAATATACAAATGGGCTTTATTTTTGAATGCAAACTAAATGCCCTAGACATGTTCTTGACATGGGCCGGGAGATTAATTCTGGAACAAGTTTTAAATTTATTAGCAATTTTGATGTGGTCAGAAAAAGTGCTGGATTAGGTTTTAGAAAAAGCAATCAAAACATTGCTAAACAGTGAAAGGCACAGGACCTAAACCAAAGGTCTGAGTCTAGCATCAGAGCTGTCAGAAATAATATCCAGTGTTTGCCATTCTGACAAATCCAAGCAGTACACTGATACTACAGTCATGCTGATGAATCATTGAAAATCTATCTCCCAGCTCACAAGACTAGGGCATGAAAACACTACAGTGGGGTCCAAAATCTGAAATGTTTTTTTTTTGGGGACTTTGTAAAAATGTGACCTAGAATTAATTTTACAATGGAAGCACAGGTTGCTCTTTAGACCATTCTCAAATTATGCTGGAAAACACAAACTTGTGGAGTTCATGCACGAACCAATGAAGAAACAATTACATTTTATTAAATGGAGGCTATTGCTATCAGTGAGCAAAACAGCTGAGAATGAAGCAGTCTACTGACAAAAGAACAACAATATTCTGAAGTCACGTTTGAAGCACCCAGTTGTGTTTTTATTTGTTGTAAGAAATGCCTACATATATGCTAATGTTACATTTTTAAAATTTTTCCGATCCTCTTCCTGTCCTACCTGCTTCAAACTGTATATTTTTGGGTTTATGTACACAGAATGTGACAGCTGATGGAGATCTGCTACTTGTGAGGATCAGCCCAGACCAAGATGGGAAGTTTGGCTTCAATGTTAAAGTGAGTCGTCGGTTCACAATATGTATTTATCATCATTGTTTAAATTGGATTCAGGTAGAGTATTGTGTGGGAGACCATGTGTGAGAATATTGTTGGCTTGTATTCAGGGAGGCGTGGATCAGAAGATGCCCCTGGCCATCTCTCATGTTAACCCCGCATCTCCGGTAAGCCATAACATTATTTTGGAATATGAATGGGTTCTTTGTTTTTGCATTTGTACAAATATTGACTGTGTTGCAGGCCAGTCGTTGTGTGCCTCCGCTGATGGAGGGTGATCAGGTGCTCCTGATAAATGGGCGGGACATTTCAGAACACACGCATCAGCAGGTAGTCATGTTCATCAAAGCAAGCCGAGAGTCACACAGCAAGGAACTTGCATTGCTTGTGCGCCACAAAGGTACGATTTATGTTGACGTGCATGTGTGCGAATGTGATTTGATGGGAATTAATTGATGTGTCTTTTGCATTTAGCTTTTATATCCAGAAAACACAAACAGCGTTTGTTTACAGGTGTCTCTTTGCGAGTCGAACCCACACTACAGCTAGGTGAGGGTCTCACCCTTCCAGGTGAAATATCTCCACTGTCCGCTAAGCCATCTGGAGAGACACTAGAGGAGTCCATGAGCCGTCTGGAGAGGGGATTGGTCACCGGCACTTTGCTTCTGCACTTTGAGGTTGGGGGGGGGATGTGAATATTTTACAGCATGGCATGTGTGTGCACTTCTGATAATTGTAATTCGTGCATGTGTGTGTGTGTGTGTGTTTGTTTTAATACTCACAGAAGTTATACAGGAAGAAAGAAGGCATGTCAATGTGTTGCGCAAAACAGTCCGAGCATATGGACAAGAATCGGTACAAAGATGTATTACCATGTAAGTTTTCCTGATTAAAATCAAATAAATTGTAGCCTGTAATGCCTATATTCATAATTTAGCACACTTATGGTGGAATTGCTTATAAATGGTTACTATAAGGGTTGGGATAATTATTATGATCATGTTATTTTTTTATTTTGACCGTTTTTTCATGACATGCAAGCAATAAATGTTCTGTTGTTCTTAAATGTGTGTTGACAGCTTGCTGTAGTACTTTAAAAAGAAATCACAGTCACATTTAAACGTTTATATATATATGTAGGGTTAAGCTAGGTAAATATATATGATTTGTCATTGCTGTGATGATTTTAAGTGTATTGCTGTTACGCTATTGGGTATTGACCAATCAGCATCCAGAGCTGTTTTCTTGGGTTAAGAGCTCAAAGAACAATTAAAACTTCAAACAGCTCATTAGAAAGTTCAATAGAACATAAAAAAAATTTAAACAATGTAAATACATTTTTCTCTTACAAGAAGAGAGTGGTTGCTGGATGACTTTGATGAGATTGAACTCAGCTACCATACTGGAGTAGATTACAGGATAAGGTCAAACTTATCATTTTATTCAGTTGTGTATAAGCTTTCGATCGCAAAATGAGGCGTAATGCTCTTTAAAACTAGTCGTCAGAGGTGTTTTCACATAATCCGTAAATCCCTCTTCCTCATTCTCTGCTTGTTCGTACTTCCCTTTCAGATGACATCACCAGAGTGGTGCTGCTTGAAGAGGGGGATGATTACATCAACGCCAGTCACGTCAAGGTATGTATCACTGCCTCGTTTCCATTCAGCGTTTGATTTTTCTACTTGTGAATGGTTTTAATTTATGGCTCTAGATGACACTGATGACTCTGCTATGTGTGTGTGTCTGTCAGACTGAGCCAGCAGGTTGTGTTTTACGGTACATAGCAGCTCAAGGCCCACTGCCACACACCTGTACACACTTTTGGAGGAGCGTGTGGGAGCAGAACGCCAGTGTCATCGTCATGCTCACCACTCTGACCGAGAGAGGACGGGTACTTCAACAAACACACACAGACACACGTGAAAACAGTTAGAACTTGCACTAGGAGTTACACAGTGTGCTGCAATGAACACTATACATACTCAAGACAGGAACCTACTTTCACACCAGAAAAAAAACTCTTATTAACAAGCACACACACAGAACACCTAATCAGACGATACCCATCACACACCTCCAGTCCCCCAAGGACAGCTTATTGTGAGTACCGTATTCTTCGGCTCGGCTTGACTGTTGCTTGGTAACCAAGCGCTCTGCATTCTTTTCCGAAGGGATGATTTAATAAACTCGGTGGGTGAGGGAGGGAGAGAGGAAGCACAATTGTGTGTGTGTTTTTCTATGCTCAGTAATCTCTTTTAAATTTCCACAGACCAAGTGCCACCAGTACTGGCCACATCCCCCTGAAGTGAGGGATTATGGGTATCTTCAGGTGTGCTGTCACTCAGAGGAGTGTAACCTGGCATACGTTACTCGAGAACTAACACTCACAAATACCCAGGTAACACTTGACATACTTTTAAACAGACAACCCCTGAGGTGCAGTGAAAACAAACTGGACTTCTGTAATCGCTTATATAAAGTGGCATGTAACACTCATATAATATACACAGTTATAGCAATTAAAATATAAGTTTGTGGCTTAGTGCACTCAAGGGTTGACTAAATGCAAATGCACTTTCAGTCTTTTAGTCTTTATTCTCTGGGAAAGGGAGTACACATTTTTATGACTCATCCCGCCCTAGACAGAATTTGTCTAAACAAATGCTTTGTATCACTGAATTCGCCTCAACTACCCCTACTTCTACACTAGCAGCATACTGTTAGTCTAATAATTTGTAGTCCTGGTAGTGTTTTGGGACCAGTGGCCTCCTGGACAGTGTTCAGTGTTCAAGTCCCAGCCCACAGACTTTTCCTGAAACCCCCATCTTTCTCACACACTTCTCTTCCTGTTGACATAAAAAGTCCAAAAATGGCAAAAAAAATAAATCTTAAAAAAAAACTTGCTATTTTATAATCCTCAGTTGTTAAGTGTATGATGGCCAGTTTTTTCCTCTGTGACTATTACAAAATCTGTAGGTTTATGATGCCCAGTATTTTTAAATCTGTTTGAACATTTGTGTAGTTCATTCCAGCCTTTAGACTATATATTGCAGAACTACGAAGAAATCGAGTAAATATAGTATATACTAATGTACTGTATAGGTATATGTAGCTATAGAAGGAATACACTATATACACTAACTTTGCTTCTCTATACATGCCAGAAATAGTAGGAAGCATACATGTAGAAGTAAATACAAAATGGTATATACTATAAATAACAATATCTATATAAGTAAATGGTAAGAACATTTGAATTTGCAATAATAATATGCAATATTATATCACCTATTTAATTTTTTTTGCCATTTCTTTCTATATAGAAAGTAATAGTAAAACTAGTAAAATATTTAACTTCAGCCATAGTGGTAAAAGCCCTTCCCAAACTCATAAGAGAGAAAACTCTGATTACATGGGGGCTTTCATAATCTCCAAAAAAAAGGTTTTATATACACAGCTGTATGCGTGGTCAATTTTTTTCCCTTACGTTCCTACCATTTTTTTAAGTTTTTGATTCTAGTCTTATTTCTTATGTAAATCTAAGTAATTACTCATGCTCTGTCAGTCCCATTATGCTGGAGTTTAATGTTTCATTTAAAACAGAATTTGGGCTTTAGGCATGTTAATGTGAGAGTTTCTTGTGTGTGAGAGAGTGTCAACGTGTGAGATCAGTTGTGTGTGACCGTAAACGTGGTAAACCGGTCACGTACCGCTGTGGTCTAGAGCACAGGACCATGCGTATACATGTACATCCACATACAGTACATGTGCACACACTCACAAACAATCTATCATTGCTGGAGAAAGGAGACCCATCTGCTGTCTCTGTTGGTGGGAGTTAATCTCAGCACGGACAGCAGACGGAGGTTACATCACACGTTCGTCGTCTATATAGGGTGTGTGTGTGTCTCGGATGAAAGAAAAAATAAAGAAAAGGAGAGAGGAAAAGGATGATTGGGGGTACAGGAAAAATGCCAGTGTGTGAGTGTTCGTACCACACAGCTTGCGAACCAATTATTCTTTTCTGCCCGATTTGTCACAATAAATGAATTATTTTTTCCACTTTGGCCTTCAGACTGACTCACCTAAAGATCACTTCTTCGGCTTGCACCCACTTATAAGATCATGATAGAACTGAGAGCTAATTTGAAATGTCATTGTATTTAAGTAATATGGAGTTGAAAATCTTTTAAAGAATGATAAAAACCTGGGGCCTCGTTTATAAAACCCAAGTACCAACTCACTTGATCCTAAATTCCATGAATTCCATGTTACATTGAAAGTGAGGAACATTCTGGATTTATAAAAGCAGGAACTGATTTGAAAATGCATGCATACAAACTTTTATTATTATTTTTTTTTTCATATGCTAATAACTTAAGTTATAATGAAAACACTTCATGTTTTTGTATAATCAGTCTAATAATATTTCATATATTCTTCTCAATAAGGAAAAACACATGCATGCTTAGACTTGTCTGTTTTTTTACGTACTCATTCAAGCATTCTCTTGCACTCAGCCTCACCCTTTTTTTTTTTTTTTTGCAGTCAGGACAACAGCGCTCGATCACTCATTTGCAGTATGTTGCCTGGCCAGATCATGGGGTACCAGAAGATTCCTCAGACTTCCTGGATTTTGTCCAGTCAATGAGAAGTATGAGAGAGGAGTCTGTGCCTCTTATGGTCCACTGCAGGTGAGGGAGCCTTCTGCACACAGACACAAAGATGTTATCAGGTGCTCATTTTACACAGAGAATGTTTTTCTGCAGTGCTGGCATCGGGCGGACAGGTGTGTTGATCACCATGGAGACAGCCATGACACTGATGGAGAAGGAAAAGCCAGTGTATCCCCTAGAGATCATTTCCTTGATGAGAGAACAGAGGGCCATGCTGGTTCAGACATCGGTACTAACACAAACACACACACGCACAGAGAAAAGTTAAAGATGTGTCATTTGCCACTATGTTTCAGAGTTTGCTTCAGACTCATACAGTTTGGTTGAGCCAATGCTATTCAGTTTAGCCCAGCTGTATGTCTAAAATGGCTTTTAAAGATTCGTCCACTGGACCAAGTGGTTTAATTTTTATTGGATATGCTGACATTACTTGTGCTCTCTGCATGTTTGTTTTTCAGTGCCAGTTCACCTTTGTGTGTGAGGCCATTCTGAGGGTGTACAGGGAGAGAATGAAAAAGAGCTCAACACCTAACAGTTGATAAGAGAAGAGGGACAGGAGGGGAATGTTTGAAACACACGTGAAGGAAGAAGCTGTGATCCGACTGTCAATAAAGACGGATGAAAAAGGGGCAGGGAGTAGAGGGTGTGTCTGGATAAGGATGGAGGGACAGTCTCTTCTCTTGCTGTGGCTTTCCTGACAGCTGTGCAGATCAAGGAAGAACATAAAGCACTTTGACACATAAGCTTATAGGGCCCTAAAGCACACATACACTCTCTTTCTCTGTCCCATACACACACCACAAGTGCTATATTCAGGTGAATTTCACAAAATCCGTCAAGAAATTTTCAGGCCACATTTCACCCTAAAATTAAGAGCGCAAACTATATAACCATACAATAAAAATGTAAAGTAGATCTAAAAATCTATGTTTAGAATATTTAAAAGGTTTTCTATTTTTTTAAATTAATACATTACAAACCACATACATTTTCAGAGAAGTTGAACACATTTTACTCTACTATATTAATCCCTTTGGTATTGTCTTTTTTTTATTGCAGTATGAATGACAGTATTATTTACTTGGAATAGATCCCTTTTTGATTAAAGGCTTTTAAAAATGATGTCATGATGAATAAAAAGCCTACTTGTGTCATATATTGACACAAAATGTCATTTATTTTTTGTTTTTCATCATACAGTAATAAAAACTAGACTTTGTTGCGTGCTATGAGAAATGAAAGGTGGGGGTGGACAAGAAATGATAATGGTAAACTTATTTGAAAAACCAAACAAACTATAAATTACATATAAATATATTGTATTCCCTTTTGATTTTGAGGATAAAGTGTGACCTTTACGCTTCTTTGTGAGACTGGCCAACCAAACCACTACTTAGAATAATTAAATTCACCACTGTTAATAAATAAATAAATAAAAGGTGTAATTAAAATCACGTTGTGCCTCTTCTCTTATTCATGGTGGGGGGTTGAATAAGCGTGCGTGAAATGCTGACGATTGGCCGCATTGTTTCCTAATGGCTGGATTGACGCAATTGCACTGCACAGTATGAAGGCTGCTAGTTTTGTAGTCGTTGCTGGGAAATTCAGTGATGGTGGCTCTCGTGAAGGTAACCTCAGACTGACCACTGTTTGTCTTACCAGCAGGTAGCGCTGCCTCGCGCACACTGACCCGAAGAGGGGGAAAAAAGTTTGAGTGTTGCTCTGAGATTTAACGCTTGCGCAGAACAGGTTGCCTGGCCAGTTCCGCTGGTTGACTTACCTGAGAGGTACATCAGTTTCGTTCAAGAACAGAAAGGAACTAACGCGCCGTCATTCAACCGAGCCTGGACTCCGACGAACGCGAGGAGAAGTTCAATTAAAGCGCAATTCCTTTTTATTCAACCGAGCGAAAGGAGCGGAGTGTCCTCTCTTGTTTTTGGCAGGTGCGCTCGTGTTTTCTAGCCCGTACGCCACGAGGAAACGGAGCTCGTGACAGGTCGCCGTATCCCGACTTGTCCCGCTGCATTGAACGGCTCAGTCCGGTAGACGCCGCCTTTCTTCGTCGCGGAAAGCCTGGGAAACAGCTGGATGCCTTCCTCTTGAGAGGTTCGTTATCGGTGCCGTTTTCCCTGGTTGATTAAAGCGCTTGCTCGCGGGGGAAAGATGATGGGCTTTCTGCGAAGGACGTTTAGTCGTCGGTCAAAACGACGCTTTCGGACGTCAGACGAGCTGGACGGGACCGGCAGAGGTGGAAACACGGTGCTGCAGGCGCACCAGCAGCAGGTGATTCACGCGCCGATCGTAGTGACCGGGGGAGCCGTAGTCCACATCCCCGCGGCGGGCAACAGCAAAGACGCCATCACATGCAGAGTCCTGTTGCTGGACGGATCGGATGTCAGTGTGGAGTTACCGGTGAGTGGAGCTTTTCGTCACAGAAAAGTCACCTTGGTGGTTTTGAATGTAGTGCTTAACGGCAAAGTTCGGTTTTAACAGCCTGTCACTGTGTGGCCGGCCGGATTTCCCTGTTGTTGGGTCCTGTCCCGGTAAACAGATGGTGCTCGTGCTCCCGTGCTCCTGTTTACTTCCCACCTATAGCGACCGCTCAACCTGTCACACAAAAACCTGCAGATTCCCTCGAGCTCTGGGAGCTTTCGCTAAAAACAAAACAACCTGGGAGAGAAAAAAAACACACGAGGAGTTCCCCCAGCTCACTTTCTTTCTCTCCTTCTCCCTGTTCAAGGGTTTTCCAGAAATTATTTCCCATTTGAGTTCGACGAACCAGTCAGGCGCTTAACCTTTGGTCCCTCTTTGGCAAGTCGCGCCATGTAACAACGATCACTTTCTGACTTACAGTTCGTCTGCTTGTAACTCAGTCTCTTGTCAGTTAACTACAATTTGTGTTATATCCAAGTAATATCCTTTAACTTTTGGACAGATTGTACGTTTTATCTCAACCAATGAAATCATTTCCAAAGGACCCAAAACAATAAGCTCTACCTGTCACCAAGCAACAGACAGAAAGCCTGTGTCTTCAGAATTCAAATCTTCCTCGAATTTGTATCCAAGTGCAAAGAAACAAAATAAAAATATATATATTAAGTTGCTTAAAATGTAATGATTAATAAAATAACTGGACAATGGAATTTCCTTTACTTGATAAAAATACTGAACATTATCTGTTTAAGAACTGAATTATCTAGTTATTCAAATGCGTTTATGTAAATGCATGTAGAATAAGCACAAATGGAATTTGTATGGTAAGCTATTAATTTAAGTATAACCAGCATCAGTGCTCCGCATAATTGTAATCGAATGCTTAAGTGACTGCCTGGTCAAATTTAGTGTAGGACTGCATGATTAAACAGTGTATGGCAGAGTTTTAAACCAAAAATAAGTCCAAAATAAGGCAAAGTCCTTGCCACTGCGTAAAATAAATTTCCCAATCATAGTGTTCTTTAATCGCTCAGATTTAGCTCACTTTACGTTTGTTATTTCCTTGTTAGGGAGAGAAACCCGCTTCGAGTGATCACGAAGTGAAAGAAAACACAGACGCTCCTACTGTCAAAAACCTGTTCTTCAGGCAAAATCTGCTCTCGCACCACTCTGCTCTAGAATGCCTGAACGTAGACTAATGAAAATGATACAAAAATGTGTCAAAGAATATCAGCACTCTTGAAACACCCCTGGGCCAATCAAATTAGAGGACGATTACACAGTTATAATTAATGGTGAATATTTTCTTCTTTCTATAGAAGCCCCGTAAACACCTGAAGATTGAGAGGCACGTCACAATATTGTTGTTTTGTATTTCAGTGACACAGTTTTGCTGATCGTTGGTTTATAAACATAGCTGTAATAGTCAATGTTACGTCATACAAGCCTGAACATGTCAAAGAATTTATAAAAAGCCCTTTCGTGTGTCAGTGCTTCAGCGCAACAAATCATACATTCAGTTCAGTTTTATTTATAAAGCAGGACTATTTTGTGTTTGATTGAAGATATTGGCAGAGAATGGCTCTGAAATATGTGTCGATTTATGTATGTTAAGGGTTGTAGGTCAACCTGAACAGCAGCAAGTATCAAAGAGAATAATAGCCACCACCACCCCTCAGGGTGTGTCCCAAATCCAGCCGCTCTCCTCTGACACTTCAAGCTATTTTTGCTTCGGCCTTGGTTTGTGCGTAGCTTATACAGTATGACTGTGTGTTTTAGATTAAGTCTGTGTGCCTACTCATAAATGTCAAAATGTGAAGTCTTGATCCTAACTAAATGTTAGCACTAAAGACTAGTACTTTCAACTGAAAGACAATAAGTGCATTGTCTATAAATCCTCCAGGTTATTTTATCATTGTATTGTAGTGTTCAGGCGAGGCAGCTGGACTTGGTTTTACATTTTTACACATTTTACAGCATGCAGTATCAAACTCGTACCAGAAGTATTTGGACACTTATGCCCAATCCCAATTCTACCCCTTACCCCTACACTTTCCCCTTCCCCTCCGTTTGGTGCGTTCACGTGTAGGGGTAGGGGTGTCTCAATTTTCTTTTGGTTGGAGGGGTAGGGGGAAGGGGAAGGGCTAGATAGCCCTCAAAACGAAGATTTTTCTGGACCTCACTTCAAATGAAGGGCTAAGAGAAATTTCCAACATGGCTGCTCACTCGAGCAAGTAATTTTTGCCATTAATACGAATTTTTATGACAATTTTTCATTATATGCATATTACCATCGGTCTTGTGTTTGTGTTTACGGTAATGTTCTGTAAAGAAACGTTTGTGAAAAAATCACTAAAGTTTGCTAGCAGATTGCACCGATTGCACAATATTAGGAAATATATTTTTATGTCATGTGGTTTTGCATTGT
>JAUCMT010000032.1:12183209-12204615 GCA_032357475.1 Enteromius thamalakanensis
GCTAGTGACAATGGATGATGACGTATAACAGTGTAGTAGTGGTGTCCCATTTCTTAGGGGAAAATTTTTAACCCTTCCCCTTTCCACTTTATTTCAAGGGGCGAGGGGTAGGCAAAGGTATAAAATAGAATTGAGATTGGCCCCTAAAGTGCCCCTATTATGCCATTTTAAAGGTTGCTAATATTATTTTATAATATATAATAATATTTAGTCTCTTAAAACAGGTTTACATGTATGCAAGGTCAAAAAAAACTTGTTTTCTCCCAAAATATATTTAATTTTCCCCCAAAATATATTTAATTTTCCCCCATTTCTAAATGATTCGTAAACGACTCGTGTGAAGCAGTTTGAAGAATCTGTCTGTCTAAGCCCCTCCTTTCTGTGAGCCTTCACTGCTGTGATTGATCAGATGGCACAGTCCTTTATGATTGGTTTACCACTACAGCGTGTGTTCGAAAACGAAACGCCCATTGCCATAACTGAATGACAACGCAGGATACAACGCTTCCTTTATTTATCGTGCACTGTCGGCATCACAACTTTGCAGATAGTTTATGTTCACATACAGCTATATGACACACTGCCTGAAAGAGCGTATTTGAAAAGGCATAATAGGGGCACTTTAAGCCACACTTGTCACTTCATAGATGACAAAATCAACTCGGACCAAGCGAAGTATAAGCACACTTCTTTGGCAAATCTCAAAAAAGTTATTAAAACTAATATAGGTAAAATGTACACTACTGTTCAAATGTTTAAAAGTCAGTAAGATTAAATGTTTTTAAAGAAAGTCTCTTATGCAGTACACAGTAGAAACTGTGATATTGTGGTATTGTTTTTTTATGTAATGTTTTTGTTTTTCCATTGCTGTTAAAGAAAAAGCTGCAATTTCAGCAGCTGTTACTCCAGCCTTCAGTGTCACATGATCCTTTTAGAAACAATGCTGAGTTAGTGCTGAGAAAAACCTTGAGGTATAGAAAGTTCAAAAGAACTAGTATTTTTGAAATAGATTTTGTAACAATAGAAATGTCTTTACTCTCACTTCTGATCAATAAGAGAAACTTTGAATCACTTTGGGAAAATAATAATTTTTTTTTTAATTGGAGGCCCCTTATATTAGCCGCTTATTATATGACATTGTCTTTGGGGAACTCCAAAATAATGTTGTATTTAATTGACTAATTTCTTTCAGTCTGTAGAGATGCTGATTCAGGATAGCGAGCACTGTGATTGGCTGAGTTCCACTCAGGGAATACTTCTCCGCATGCTTATCTTAACAAGGAGCTCCTGCCATTTCCATAGTCCATTCTGATCATGTGCTCAGTCCTTCGCCTCACAACATCATTCAACCAACAAAAGAAATCAATCAAGCTTCGTAAAAAGGAACAAATCAATAGCTAAATTCTGAATTCTCTGATCTCGATGGAATGTTGGCCTTGAACATAAACTGATCATTACAAAGCAGAGATGATCTCCAGAATGGTTTCTAGAGTTTTCTCTTCATTGTGTTCTTTTGTGGTCCTCCTCATCTAGACCCTGCATGATAGAGAAAATACAGTCTTTTGATCTCTCTTCGGCCTTTGAAGGTGCTCCAGGATTGTTATTCGTAGACAAGGTTTTAGACAAAATATGGAATTAACCATGAATATTACATAATTTCTGATCCAGTTTTATTCAGCTAAATAAAGTACAATACAGTATTAATAGTAAAACTGTCAAAAATAACTGATATGGTTATCAGTGTAGAAAACACTGCTTAATATTTCACATTTTTATTTCATGATGATTCAAACAGAAAGTTATATTTTTACATTTTTTGCATTTACTTGAAACAAAACTCTCATTTTGCATAAATTTAATGCATTCTTGCTATATATGAATATGAATTTATTTTCGAAATCTTACTGACTTATTGATATTATGGTAATAATTATACATTTTAAAAACTATATATATATATAATATGAGCATATATACATGCACACTTCTTCTCATTGAAAGAAAAACAGAACGCTAAAATGAATTTGAATGAATTTGGAGATATTTTAAGCTGCGTTACTCAGCCGTAGTAAGTGCATATGAAAATCAATGTAGCATGTACATCGCTGTGCCTAATCAAGGCCATCAAGCCCTGCAGGCGCACTGGAGTAACTTCCTGCCGATGACGTGCTCCGCAGGTGTCCCCTTAAACTGTCACTAGATCAGTGTGAAGCCCAAAGCTTTGCACACGTAGTGATTTATCTGTGCTTTAAATGTGTGCGTTTCAGAAACACTCCAAGGGACAGGATCTGTTTGATCAGATTATGTATCATTTGGATCTGGTGGAGGCTGATTACTTCGGTTTGCAGTTCATGGACCCAGAGCAGGTTGCGGTGAGTGGCACTTAATGAGCGTTCGTTTGCGTGTGTGTGGCAGTGACCTGTTTTTCTAAGCTGCAGCTCTTAGACCAGAAATGAGAAATGAAGAGTGTCAGTGTGAAACAGCCACTCAACATCAATCAGAACAACAGGATTTTCTTTTTCTCAGCACTCAGACTAATAACAAACTCTTTGTCTTTCCCCCCCCCCAAATCCTCCTATGCTGTTTCTTGCTCTCTTGTTCTTCACACTTTCTTATGTTTTCAGCAATGGTTGGATGCAGCCAAGCCCATAAAAAAGCAGATTAGACGTGAGTAGTCTCTCACACACACACACACACACACACACACACACACACTCTTGCACAAGTAGTTATTGTGGAGTTGTTTAGTCGGCTGGTCATAGATGGTTGATGACCTTGGCCTTATAATCTAGTGTTGCCTTAGTGACTAGTGGCAAGCGTCTATAAGTGTATACTATGGGTGTGACTAGAGCCAATCCCAATGTATGCTGTGCAAGACATACCCCACGCAGCTAGATGGAGAAAGTGGGAGATGAAAATAGCATCAATATAATTGGATTTCTGCACTGATTTAAAATATTTCAGACTATGCAACTTGTGTGCAATTCTGAAAGGAGTGAAATAAGACCATTGATTCAGTCTCTCTGGTGTGTTTTCTACATTATAGCGTATCTGCAGTGCTACCCTTCAGAATGCTTTACAACACTTTTAAAAGCAGTTGAGTCACACTGAATCAACATTAGCTGACTTATGCCTGTCTCTATGACAACAATCTTTCATAACCTTCAAGGAGAGCTTTTTGTCCTTTTTCCTTTAAAGTTTATGTACAGATTTCATAGTCATTGACATTGAGTGTCTTGTTTTATTCTGGTGTGCACATAGCCTTACTCGTACAATCTCTTTGTTGTAGATGGACTTCCATACAGATTGTTTTTCAGGGTTAAATTCTATTCTTCAGAGCCCAATAACCTCCACGAAGAGTTCACCAGGTAAACAACAGTAGTCATATACCTAACTGTCTTGTAATGCTCTTAAATTAATCAAAATAATTTATGTCTCCACAATGTCCTTTCATCTCCACACAATGAAGTGAATGAAAATTGCAGCTATAAAGCCCTAAAATGACCAAAATGTTGCTATACAAATATAGTACATGTTGTCTATATGGTTCATGCATTATACCATCTTCTGAAGTAATGAAAAGTTAAAATATCATAATTTTTATGATAATTTTTTGGGGGGGTGAATTCTTTTTTAAATGTATTAGATGTGCACTCAGAGTTTATCTTAAAAAACACTTTAATTTTTAATTATATTATAAACTTCTTTTTCCCGACATAAAGCCTACACTTCACACATAATAATGGCAAAGCTGGATGATATGCAATGATTTCATTGCATAAGTATTCATCTGGGACAGTTGAAATTTAGCACAGGAGCTTTCATATTGCTTGTAGATGTTACTATACTTTGTGGGAAGTTAACCTGTGTCAAATTTAATTGAATGGGTATGATTTGGAAAGGCACATACAGTATGTGGAACGGCTGAAAATACATATCGGAGCAAAAACCAAGCCCTGAGGTATTAAAAAAAAAACTATAGAGCTCAGAAACAGGATTTCATTGAGCCACATCTGAGGAAGAGTTCAGAAAAATCTTGCTGCATTGAAAATTCACAGTCTCTGCTACTCTTATAGAGGAAGAAGTGTGAAACAACCAGGACTCTTCCTAGAGCTGGCCTCCTGGCCAAACTGAGCAATTAATGGAAAACTGCTTTGGTTAGAGTGTTGACCTAGAACTTGATGGTTGCTTTAGTTGAGCTCCATGACCATATGTGTAAAAAAAAACTACAAAAGAAACCTCCACTGATCTGAGCTTTATGGAGCTCAATCTTCTCACATAAAAATACAAAAAAGCACATATGTAGATAGTACTATCAGGCCCCATTTAGACTAGTGCATTTTTGTTTTAAAAAAGCATTTTAGAATGAAAACGATCCATGTTTGCACTGGCATTTACACATCCATTTCAGAAACGATCTTTGTTTACACTACACAACTTAAAATGCATGTCACATTACCATTCATGCAGGTACAACCATAGATATAGAACGTAGATACCCTGTTATTTAGATGTTGGATTTGTCTGTGTGCTTGGAGCAATCAAATGGGAAATCTACCAACACACATCTAAGGGTACAACAATGAGTGTGAAGTTATTGTTTACACGGTCATTAAGGATATGTAGAATGAAATGTGAAAAGCTACGCCATCGTTTTTAAAAGTCTACATTTTGCTCCATTTACAATGAAACACAACCCCAGAGTTTTTAAACTAAAACATGGTCTGCAGCATTTTCAAAAGTAGTATAAACCATAGGCATAACCATAGACAAAGTTATGTGTTTTAAAACTAAAATGCAATACTGTAAACATGGCCTCGGATTGTGAGAAACAAGATTCTCTGGTCTGAACTTTAATTCCAAGCATCTCGTTTGAAGGAAACCAGGCACTGCTCATCTCCTGCAGAGTACCTTCTCAAAGGGAAAGTGTGCTGGTAGCAGTCTCATGCTGCGGGGCTGTTTTTCAGCAGCAGGGACTGAGGAGCTCAACAGAGTAGAAGAAAAGCTTAATGAAAACCCAGTCCAGAGCATTCAGAACCTCAGATTGGGCGGAAGGTTCACCTTCCGACAGGACAATAACCCTAAGCACAGCAATAGTGGCTTTTATACAACTCTGTGAATGTCCTTGAATGGCCTAGCCAGACATTGGGCTTGAATTCAATCAAATATTTCTGGAGAAACCTGAAATTATGGTTAATTATGGCTATGCCCCATCCAACCTTACAGTGCTTCAGAGGTGAGGAGGTGAGCAGAGAATTGTCGATTGCTGATGAGCAATACTTGTCGCAGCATACCCAAAAAGACTTAAGGCTATAAAGGTGCTGCAACTAAGAACTGAGTTAAGGGTATGATTACTTATGCAATGTACTTATTTAATTTTTGTGCCTTATTTGAAGTTGTGACAGTTCTGTTTTTGCCTTGTCATTATGGTGTATGAAGTGTAGATTGATGTGAAATACAGTAATTTAAAGTAGTTTAACATAAGGCAGCAAAATAACAAAAAAAGGGGCCCTATATGTACAATGAAAAATTTGCACTATGATATGACATGTTTTTTTTTTGTTTTTTTGCAGGTATCTCTTCGTACTGCAACTTAGACAAGACATACTGTCCGGCAAGTAAGAAAATGCGCTTACCTCACAGCTAGACACACACAAACATGCACACACAGTGGAAAAATAGAGAGCCTTTCATATTCTCCTTTTTGCCCTGTGTCACACCTCTGACCCTCCCTCTGTTACGTGCAGACACTGCGAGGCAGGGTTTTCTACCAGGGTCCAATAAAAGCTCTGTTTCAGTGTGTATAATCTGGGTCTGGTCTCCTGGGTGCTGCTCTGCTCCTTTTTAATAAAAGAAACTCCAATGAGAACCAACACACAGCTTCTAATTTAAGAGCACAGATACGCTCCGACACACTTTCCCACACAGGGGGCACACACTTTCTTACATAAACATGGGGTCTCGTCATCTCACATTTTACAAAAGGATTTTGACCATTGTTTGATAACTATGCAGTTGACTGCTTTGAAAGTTGCCTTTTGTATGCCACAAACACATTTACTGGCTGTTTTTTTAAGGTTCATTAAGTCTCTTTTCTTCCCTGAGCAGGTTAAAATGTCCATATGATGTGGCTGTTGAGCTTGGGGCTTATTGCTTACAAAGTGAGTTCTGTGTGTTTTATGGGCACTTTGCGCTTCTTTTTTTTTCCATGTATTTGCATATTTACAGTGGATTTTTGCCTTTTCATTTCCATTTCCTTCTATTTCACGTGTTAATAGGTGAGCTTGGGGACTGTGATCCATTAGAACACTCGATAGTGTTGGTATCAGAGTTTCGCTTTTCACCCAAACAGTCAGAGATAATGGAGGCAGACATCTACCGCAAATGGGCTGAGTGCAGGTAATTTTTATTCTCAATTTTAAAAAAGATTTTTCAAAAGAGGGCTTTTGTAGCAGTGCAGTTTTGGGTTCCGTAAAGTACCATGTTCTTCTCACAATTTTTGTTCTTAGAACTTATAATATTTGAAAATGGAAAACTGTTTGTTTAATGGAAAGTTTTCACATGTTAAAGGCACTGATGCCAATAAAGAACCTGCATTCTTTAGAGTGTACTTTACACTGTAAAAAAAATATGTAAAATGTACGGTAAAAAAATGGCAGCTGTGGTTGCCGGAATAAAACTGTAAAAAATAAGGTAAAAATATTTTTTGTTTTATGGTTTTAAGTTAAACTTACAGTTAAATACCATATTTTCTGATAACAAAGCATAATAACTGATATGGTAATATACCAACCTATTAAAGTAGTGAAATCTATTTTGTTCGTTTGAAAAATACACTGATAATTCATTCATTCATTCAAAGGCCATCTTAAGCAGCTTTTAAATTGTAACATATATAGAAGGTGCTCAGAGTCATTCACACAAGCACTAAACCCCATCTTGGTAAGAATTATTAAACTGAAATATGCAATAAACATTACATTATTATGTAACAACATTACATCTAACATGCAACTCAAATAAACATAACTGATAAGAAAAAAACATCAAATTCAAACAAAATTTAAAATGCAATGCAGAGAATTCTGGGAATGTCAGTTTACAGTGTTTCTGTGTAAATTTTACAGGAATTTACTATTAACCATTTAGCAGGTTTTTACTGTAGCGTCATAGTTTTTTACGGTTATTTTTTACAGTGTGGCAGCTAAGAGTACTGTATGTCTTGAAATACAAGTTGGCATACTATGCAACTTGACAGAACACACTTGGGACCAGATTTACTAAATCAAATTGAAATAACTGTCCATGCCTTATCAGTGGTCATTTAAGTAAATCCTGACAGTATTTTTTATTGCCTAATTTTTAGATTAGATTTATTTCTTGATGCTTTGTCACATTGCACCTGATTACCACATGGTGAAAATGTGTGCTTGTGTGTGTTTTCAATGAAGTCCTTAGAATGAATGAAGCGTCAGATTTGGTCTCACTTAATTAGATTTGGACACTTTCATTTGCTAGTGATAATCACACTTGAACTGTTTACATGCATTTAACATGAACTGAAATCTCGGTCTCCCTGTGGTTTTAATTAAATCCTCAACTCTGCATTTGACCCTGTTTTAAGAGCAATCATCAAAGTCAGCGTGCTTCTGTACAAGTACGTGCTTAGCTGCAGATCATTCCCTACAGATGAGCTGTTGCATTTGTTTAAATGGGTCTGGACTGTTTGTTGATCTTGGAAATTAAATGAAACTTTATAGACCTGGGGGTTGAAAATATTCAGTGCAAGACAGAAATAATGGCTTGACTAGAATTCTTGCAGATTCTGTCAACCAATGTAGTGATTTGAGCACAGAGCAGAGATATAATGTGCAGCAAAACTTTGGATGCACTTGATGGGACATATGGGAAATGCTGTCAGGCTGAACATGAGGGAGTTGCTGTAGTCTGGCCATAAAATGACAGGCCACTGGACAGAGTTGAACTATGAGTTATGGTGTTCATTGCTGCTCATGAGCTTGAGTGTTCACCAATATGTCTCTCTACAGGGGAATGAGTCCTTCTCAAGCTGAGCTGAATTTCCTGAATAAGTGCAAGTGGCTGGAGATGTATGGAGTAGACATGCACTTTGTGAAGGTGAGACTACTCCCTTTAGTTAATTTACATCCCTCCAGTACTTGAACTTTAAGGATTGTAGTTCAAAGAGTGTCTTTAAATTCTTGGTTTCAATTAATTTTTTACCCTGTTCCTTTACAACAGGAGGATTAAGGGCTCCATAATAATACTGTACTTTAAAAAGACAATATTAGACCATATAATACCTCTATTACATAATTTTATATAAGTATTATCCTTCTTAAAAGCTGATCTTTATCTTTCTTTGCTTTCGTGGGTTTACATTCATTTATATGGAATAGGAAGAAGCCAGGACTAAACTTTTCAAATTTGTATCTTTCTTGTTCTTTGGGGGGGCTAAGACCTGCAATATGTCAGAAATTGGCTCAGATTCATAACCAAATGCCTCAAACAGGTCCCTAAATCTATTTGTGCTGGATTTAGAGGCCAATTCCCCAGAACATTCAAAGTTCTCCAGAATTTATATCTGGGTGAACTAACCCTTTAAGGCATTATTTGACAACAAAATTATATGTAATACATTAAATGTAAGAGAAATAGCAGGACTGGCTTGTCTTCTTCTCTTACCCCCATTTACGAAAACCTAGTTACCCAGTCTTTTCAATTGTGGTTTTAAAAATTGTATCATTTATGGGATATGCAGACTTGGTGATTTGTTTAATGAAGGTTCCTTAATGTTTTTTGAAGATGTGGTTACAAAATATAAGCTCAGATGTAAGAATTTAAGGATTTCTTTAAATTAGGTATTTTTAAAACCAATAACTCCATTGTGTAAGCAGATCACATACTTTCATAATGCCTGTTGCTCATAAAAAGTGAGCAATATACAATATTATATTTTAAAATATATTAATATCAAAATGTTGTTATATTTGTAGTGTTATTTAGTTTAAATATTATGAAGTTTAATTATAATTAATTGTAATGTTATTTAGTTTAAATATTATGACGTTTAATTATAATTATAATTAATTATAATATTATTTCACAATAATGTTTTTGTTCAAATAAATTATTCTTTCTAACATAAATGACCATAAAACATTGTCAAAAACAAAGGTTAAAACTACCCCAAACCTTTGAACGGTAGTATATGTATTGTACCTGTTCAGTAAAACCGGTGTATACTTGTGTGATAGTGTGAGACTGCTGTGTGAAAATGCTCTAAACTGATGTGCAGGGGCGAGATGGAGGAGAATATGCTCTGGGACTCACACCAACCGGAATCCTTGTTTTTGAGGGATCCATCAAAATTGGTCTCTTCTTTTGGTGAGATTCACAGATACACTCTAGTTTTTGGACCAGCAGCTGACCTTTAACTCTTCAGTCATGGCTGATATTTTCCATTTCAACATACTTTATGTAATTATTATTTCCATTCAGGCCTAAAATAACCCGTCTTGACTTCAGGAAGAACCGACTGACGTTAGAGGTTGTGGAGGATGATGAGAAGGTAAGTGTTACAGTACATACACAAAATTGCACTCCCTTATCTGCGCCCCTACTAGAGATGTTCCTTTATACCAGGGGCCTTCAGGCTTGGTTGATAAGCTGTTAAAATAATCACCACTGCTGTGATGTCATACTTGTTCCACAAATTTTAATTGTGCATTTTTATTTAGCTGGTCTATCGTGCTGACTTCATATTTTTCTTTTTCTTATTTTTTTTTTTTTTGCAAATTTATGAAGGGTTAGTTCACATAAACATTAGCCCATGATTTACACACCATCAAGGCATCCTTTTTTTCAGAAGAATCCAATTGAAGTTATATTAAATATTGTCCTGGCTTTTCCAAGCTTCATAATTTGCAGTAGGTGGGTGTTTTTGTTTAACATTCGAAAATAAGTCCAAAAAAGCGCATCAGTCCATTGTAAAAAGTGCACATATGGCTTTAGGGGGAATAAAGGCCTCTTATAGCATTCAAAAAAACATTAAGGACAGCTTGTGTATAGCACATACACTGGTAAGAAACAGAAGTGCAGAGGAGAGAGCAAAACAAGACACCAATCATGAATTAGAAGTACAAAACAAGGATTTGTAAATTATGAAGGATTTGAGTATAGTCCAAACCAAAACCATTCATAATGTTTTAAATATGGATATTATTTATTTCAAATGCATCAATTTGCTACAGAAGACAATCCAGTCAGAACATAATTGTAATATTAAAATGCAACTTTAAAAAAATAATTAATAATTTGGAAAACCCTGTGCTCGCTCTGTATTGTGAAGGGCTCTAAAACTTAAAACACCTGTATATTTGTGGGTGCAGGGCCGAGAGCAGGAGCACACGTTTGTGTTTCAGCTTTCAAGTTCTCAGGAGTGTAAGCACTTATGGAAGTGTGCAGTTGAGAGCCACTCCTTCTTCCGACTCAGACAGCCAACCCACAACTACAGAAACCGCAGTGACTTCACACGCCTCGGCTCACGGTTCAGATTCAGGTACATACACACGTACACCTAATCTGCCAACATAATTATACTGTCCCCTTTGTTAAGTGTCAAGCTGTTTGTGTTTACAGTGGAAGGACTGAATATCAGGCTACACATAGCGGTAAAGTCAGGAGAGCAAGCGCTTTTGAGAGAAGACCAAGTAAAAGATATCCATCACGAGCCCAGTCTATGGTCAAGGGTAGGTCTGTGTGCCATATGCCATCTCTTCTTTCAATAATCAACCTAATGCATTTCTGACATGCTTAATCTCTGTGTCTGCCCCACATCTGACCCTAAAACCTTTAAATGCTGCTTTAATACAAGGGACACATCATTCACATATGTCATGTTTTTGATTGCTTTTGTCTTCCGCAGCCATTACTCCAGCAAAACATCCACATCTAAGGTAAAACCACACAAAAACAATTATGAGCACTCCGATATAAAAACATACTTATTGAATTATTTTTGTTGTGCTTGTGTAATACATTTTTTTTCTCTTTTTGTACTGGTTGTGATTGAGTAATGAAAGATTTTCTGTCCTTTCTGTAGTGCACAGACCAGCCCTGAGCCAAGCTTAACACCGGTACTCTTTTTATATATATAAATATATATTTAAAAACTGTAGTAAGTGTTGATTGTAAGTCTAAATTCTCTGTATTATTTTCTGTCTTCTGTAAACTATATTTTCACATTTTAGTCATTTAGCAGACGTTTTTATCCCAAAATTAATTTAGAAATGAAGACAATCGAAGCAATCTAAATTAAAAAAACAAGTATTAGTTAAAAAAAACTAGTATTAGTTTTTAAAGAAAAACTTGCAGTTTAAGGATAAATATGCACTTAATAGAGGGCCAAGGGGTTTGTTTTTTAATAAAAAAGTAGAGTTAGAATAGATAGTAATAGAGTTGGAGTTATTAATATATTTTTTTGTGAAATGTGCTGGAATATTATATTTTAGGGAGATTGTTGGCTCCTTCACAAGATGAACATATTTGGGGGCCCTTTGAAAAAACTAACAAGAGATTCTATTCTTTTGCAGTACGTTTAAAATCGACTTTAAAACTGTATAGTGGTTGTTGTTGTTTTTTTTAATAACCATACAAATTTGCATGCAAATCCAAAATTTCTCAGGGCAACAATAAGGGTTCTACTAAGAGAAAGCAAAAGATTTTGTTCACATAACATTTTACCTCCCATCAGATTTTTTTCCCCATCATCATGTCCCTTCAGTGGTTCTGTAAAAAAAAAACCTGAGCCGTGTGACTCATTTTAATCTCCAAATAACATTCTGAAAAAACAAAACCTTATGAGCAAATCATGATGAGATTTAGCTGACTAAGTTCTTAATGCTTAAGTTACTTGCAAGAGACTCATATGAATCATATTTGTTCTGCTTCCCTCCAGTATAAGCATAACATTCCAATTGCACAGGAACCCTGGCAAAGATCACATCCGTCCAGTCTAACCACTCCCCTATACGTCCAGCCTATGGAACTGGGACATGTTCCACCACCACACAGGTACACATTTTCATCCACGGAAACTGAAAGATAAACCCCTTTGCCAATCAGTTTCTGTTACAAAAAAAATGTAGGCTGATCTCATCTGTGTTTCACCCGCATGTGCATATGTGTCTGATTTAGACCTTCCAATCTGGAAAGACCCCCCGCGAGCAGTGGTGGGTTTGGTGAGAGCAGTTTGGTTGAGCGCAGTGGCAGGAGTGTGTCAATCGTGCACAGAGACAAAGTTATGACTGAGCTGTGAGCATGTGAAAGGGTGTTTGGATGAGCCACTCACCTTAGAAAAAGAGACCGCTGAATGCTTGCATCCAGTCACCGTGTGTCATCCATCTGCATCTTCACACCTGCAGGAGTCTCATCCGTTGCTTGTGATCATCCATCGCGTGACATGTCTCAACAGACCGTATGCATCCTGAAATGACAAAAACCTATTCAGCATACACACCTGAATGTCTGACTCTGACAATCTGCATGTTTATAGCTTTTAGAGTTTTATGTGATTTATGATCAAATTTAGAACTAGCAAATTACCTGATAGACAATATCAGGATATGTAACTGCTGCTGTTGTGGTTTTGTGTTCTATAGCAAGGTTGCTCAGTTTAGTTCTAACGCTACTCTCGGCAAATCTGATTCATCTCACCAAGTTGTTAAAAATAATGGACAAGTGTGCAAGCACACCCAAAAGTAAGACTAAGCACTGTTCCAGAATATAGCCTATTTTATCATTTTAGTTCAAAGATTTGCGCATATTATGTCTGAAAGTTTACTTTTAAGTGCACATCACTTATATAACATCATGCCAAGCACCTCACTGTTTACAAACCCTGCTTTACTTAATTTAATTTCACCTTGAAAGTACATGTGACAGCTAGATTTCTATAGGACATATGTGCTAATGATCATTACGTATTTGCTGAAGTGTTAAGTAAAAAAACTTCGCGTTTGGGCATTTAAATCTGTTCAATCAGCAAGGGACCGGGGCTTTTAATGATAACGGACTGCTGCAATGAGACCTGCCTTAATAAATGTGTTGTTTACACTAATCGAGTCGGTTTTATTGATTATGTAAACCCTTGACATTTGCTTCTCATTTTTGTATTAACATTTGCCCTGTTCCATTTGCTGTTTAATAACACCATTTGCATAAACAGTTGTTGTTGTTTTTGGTCCATCCACTGAAATGACTTTCATAAGCACTCAGTTATTACATTAGAAAGCTGTGTGTGCATGTTTCTGCATGTCATTTTGCTGTGGTTATTCATAACGTACTACTTGAAAATAAATCGATATACAAGTACCAGTTCGGGTTTGCATTGGTCTAATGCTGGTGCTCATTGACTTCTGAATGTATCGAATCAATAAAGATGACGTATGCCATTCTGTTGCATGTGTGGGTGGGTGTGTCGACATATATGAATGAACTTGAGAGCCTCTTTTGAGTCTTTACGTCACGCAGACCAAAAATAATGTGGAGCTGTCATATGTACCATTGTACACTGTGTCATTGTTGTGCATTGTTTTATAGTTTTCCTTTGAGCACTGCAGACACCCGGAGGTTTAGTGTGGAAGAGAACGAAGCTCCTCTTTCTGGAAAGATCCATCACTGCTACCATCACCATGGATACGAAAAACAGGAAGCATTGTGCCTCACAACAGCTAAACCTAGTGAGTCCTGAGTCCAACTATAGATGCTTGACATGGGTGAAGTTATTTTCAAAATGTTAAATTAATATTGATTTTCTTACATTTTAAAGATGTAAAGATATTTTTTTTTCTCTGTTTTTGCCATGCCAATAAAGAAGTGACTCGCTCCTGTAGTCATATCAGTTTAACCTGTAGTCTATATATGTCTTTATAGACATATAAGTGTGCTACGGGTGTCCCGAGTTCAAATCCTAGCTTTCCTGATTCTGCCCTCCTCTCCCTCACACCAAGAATGATATCTACTGGATAATGATATATTGTAATTCTAGGATAATAGGAAAGTCTACAGCACTGTAACTATAAAGATAACAAATCCTTAGAGTATGCTGGTGTGTTTGTTTACATCAGAAGCTTGGGTTGTGTCTCCTGGGCTCTCGGATGAGTTGGATCGAGCTCTACAGAACCAGCTAGAAGCAGAACCTGCAGCCTGGCCGGCCCTCCACATCAACATAGACATGGTCAGTTATGGAGATCGCAGCCACCTGGAACAAACAGAAATTATTTTTATGGCTGTTTTTGCTATATGAATGAGAATTCAATTCCCTTTCTAACTACAGGCAGAGGAAAAACCACTTTCCGAGAAAAGTCTTCCTTCCTCCCCTGCGGTTTTACAGGAACAGCTGAAGAGCAACATCTCTAAAGTAACTGCTCACACTGACAGACTGCATGAACATGACACTCCGTTTTTTAAAGCTGATGCAAAGTTAATTTATCTTTTTAAATATCTGCGCCTAATGGGGCTGAAAAAACAGGTCATTCCAGAGTTTAAAGTTGCAATGAAATGGAAGTAGCAACACCTTTCCTAACAAATAACATGCATCTGACTGTAATAGTTAAAAGGGGCTTCATTCTATTAACTGGATGGTGGTGGATCTGAATGCAAGCTTTGTCAGTTGTAAGAAAGTGGTAGCATGTAAGAAGACTAAATGACTGGAGAAGTTCAGTTTTTCACTGGAAGCTCAAATTATGACATTTTGATTACATTGAGTTATTTTAAATATACATGTATAATTCATAATTATGTATAATAATGCTGACTTTAATGCTTTCAACCAGCTTGTTTAGATCTCCCTTACCAAATCTAACGTGGGATACCAAACCTGAGGGATGTTTTTACAGTAATGCCTTTAAGTGAACAGCTCACAAAAGAACCATTTTTTAAAATCATTCTAAAGGACCTTCTGTGCAATCGAGAGATTCCATAGGCGTTAAAAGTTCTTCATGGTACCATTGATGCCATTAGAGAATCTTTATCTTTAAGGCTGTATAACTTAAAGACCAGGAGCTAGCGACATAAAGCCACATACCTTTTTACCTGAATTTTGGGAATAAATGTCAAATACTGTACAACTATACACAGGATAATTATAACAGTTTATAAAGCGCAAATATTGAGGTTACAGAATGAGGGCATGTGACCGTAGAAGTGAGATGATGCATAGCTTGTGCTCTGCTCTCTCTTACTGTAGGGCACCACACAAAGTGATAGTGGAACCTCAAAGGGGAACTCTTCAAGTGGAGATCAAACTGACAGGTAAGAACAGCATGAACCAACTCTGGAAGTTGGTACATGTCTCAAATGGCTTTCAAGCATTTATGTCTCTGTGTGTTATATTCACTGACTTCAAACTCCTATCTCAGGTATCCCAGCTCCTCTCAGGATTCAGGCTCAAGCAGTCTGAACATAGAGAAGCCCAGAGTGGATCGGCGCAAACGCCTCGTCAGACAGTTTAGCTTGTGAGTCAGTAGGCAGACGACAGTGTTTATCTTCAGGGCCTTTTAGATTTAACAATATGACCTCTCTTGACATTTTTTATTTGCTCTGTAGTAACCATAGTGATGAAGATGACCTCCCTGAGGCACTTGCAGCCATCTCCTCCCAGTGCAGTATGGGAAAATCCTCCTCAAACAGCTCCTTGGACAAACAGGTCCAACCACCCATATACCCACCGGTAAGGTTTACTATGCCTTTGGGATGCAATCAAAATGCATCAAAAGTTTTCAGTTTCTGAAGCCATTGTTAAAAGGCTTTGTTCACAGTCTTTCTTGATTAATTTTTTCCATAACAGAAAATAACCAATATATGAAATATCCAACTGAGACAGGGAAATTATAATTAAGAAAAAAAAAATTACGAGCGCAAAAGGGATAGTATACTCAAAATTAATTTTCTTTCATTAACTCTCATGTTGTTGCAAATATGGTTGACTTCCCTTCTTGTACTGAACTCGCACACAGACACACACACACACACAGAGAAGATGTTTATAAATAACCAATATAGGAAATGCAGTAAGTACATTTTTGGTGAACTGTACCTAGAAAGTGAAACTCGGTCAAAAAACGCTTTACGTTGGTTACCTTTAGCATTTGCATCCCTCTTTAGCCAGTTGTAGCCTGGTAGCGATGACCAGTGTTGCGGTTAACGCATTACAAGTAACGCGAGTTACGTAATAATATTACTTTTTCCAAGTAACTAGTAAAGTAACACATTACTTTTTAATTTTAGAGTAATATAATTGAGTTACTTTTTCCAAAAAGTAATGCCAGTTACTTTGTTTTGGTATTTATTGAGTGACAAGTCTCCTGATCCCATGTTGGGAGAAATCAAAAAAAGAAAACCGAGAAATTGTGTGAATACAGTGTAGTTCTAGACTAAATGTGAATGTGCGTTAATTCATCTCACTCTAAAAAACAGATTCAGTATTCATCAAAATTAATTACAATAAACTGATGCAAATATGATATGAATATGATGCAAAACTTAAATTATAAAAATGTATCTAATCCTATTTTATTAACCAATGTCTTTCCTGCTGTCCTTTAATGATCCAGTTCAACCACACTTACAAGCAAAAAAATGACTTCAAAAACTCTCTATTGTGCTTAATTTCTTTTTTTTGTGCTGAAGAGTATTGAACTTTCTTCTGTATTCAACTTTACAGATGTGAATTTACTTTTTCTTCAGCCTGATGTTTATTCACTACACTTGTGGCAAAGGCCTTTTAGGTTGCTATAAATAGAACTTCTTATATTAAAAACAAACACTCAAGCTCTGCCCATATTTAAAAAGTATGTAAAAGTAAGGCAAAAGTAACTTATTATGAATTACTTTCCATAAAAAGTACCCAAGTAACGTAATTAGTTACTTGGTTGCTAATTCTGGAGTAACGCAGTATTGTAATGCATTACTTTTATAAGTAACTTTCCCGAACACTGGCGATGACACACACAATTCCCACCATGCACTTAACATAAGAGCAATTTTTGCCTAAATTGCTTTGATTTAGTTTTTTCTTCTCTATTAGCAGAAGGATACATCTCGTTTAGAGCGTGACAACTCTCCACTGTTCTTGCCAAGTCCTGTACCTCACCTGCTGCCATATGCTGCACATACAGAAAGGTAAGGTACAATCACAAAGACACTGTGTTATGGAGATTTTTATACTGATTTTTATATTTTTATACTGATTTTCCGTCCCTTACCTCACAGAAAGCATCCTGCATTTTTAGATTTTCAAATAACTTATTTCTGTATTTATAACCTGTTTTCTTCATGGGGACTAAAAATAATCCTACAGATTTAAAATTATTGGTAGAGGATATATATATAATATCTGCCTCTCTGTAAAATCTTTCATATCTTTCTTTTGTTATGCGTGTCTGTTCATTTTTCCTTCCATCTGTTGATATGGTTCTTAATGTTTTTTCTCTGATTGTTCCCATCCTTCTTTCTGTTCATCCGTCTGTTTTCTTATGTGTGAAGCTCTGAAGACCTGCGGCTGGAGAGAGAGAAATTGCTGAGGGCTTTGTTAATGACAGAACTCTGAGACGACACGCAGCTGACGGACCATAAAACTTACACAGACAAAACAGCCTTTAACTCAATGCACTACTGTCACTGTTAAACAGTATATGAACCTAAACAAACCTCTAAGCTATAAGAGCTGTTTTAGCATTATGCTAATACCACACAGCAGCGTTTAAAGCAGTAACAGCAACATTTCTATGTTTGTTTGCTTGCTCTGTTCATAGCATGGCACTGGCGCTGTATAAACCGACTGGTTAACTTTTAATAATTCTTTCTACATATTTTTCTCAGTGTTGGATAATCTGCCTATCATTTCCTCAAGTTTAGGGGGCAGAGTTTATTTAAACGAGTCAGACTTTGCTTAAAAGTGTCAGTGTATAGACCTACTGTACTGTATTTATGTTCTAAATAGAATACTACAACGCTACTCATACTATTTCTTGTAGTATGCAGTATGAATACTGTGCACAGTATTGACCTTTCACATTTGCCAAAATGTATAGCACACAGCAAAACACACTGTCTGGGAGACTATCCCACAATGCAGTGTGTTCAAACTAATGCCAAGCAGCCAACATGTCGACTCATTGTGAAATTTTTTGAAAACATCTTTCAAATTGGATAAAAATCTATTTATATTTCTGAAGATATTCGTACCACTTGACCTAAAAGCAAAATGGAGTCACGTATATTTTTAGCGTACTACTGTTTAAAACGTGTATATTGTACTGCATCATATACTATTTTTAAACGGCCTGTATATATAGTGTGTATTGCGCAGTATATGCTATTCTGGACATGTGCATAAATGTCTTGCAAAGTTAAAGGTTTCTAATATATATTTTGTGAAAGATTTTACTGCTATCCCTATATAAATTTTCATATGAAACCGCAGTTTTATACATCAACCTCCTTTATCTCTCTTGTAATATAAAAACGAAGAAATTACCGGAAGTGCGTTGAAAAGAATGATGTTTTGATGCTTTCATTGCCCACTAGAGGGCATTAAATATGCATTTCAGGATTTCTTTTCAGAAGTAGATCAGGATTCAGCAGCAGAATGAAATGTAAAATTTTCATTTTCTTGTTTACAACTTGATTATCGTAAGGGAGAGCAACTACAGTGTTAATATTTTGATATGACCACACTTACTGAAATAAAACCTATTTAATGTAGCTCCATCACTTCTCACTTTTTAGGTGTGGACATGTAAATAAGTTCATAGTCAGTCACTCAATCCCTCAGAAAAGTTGTATAATTTCCTTTATTTTAAGTTATTATAAAATATCAAAATAAAATAATACTTTCTCCAAACAGCCAAATTCTTGATTTCTCTTTTCTACTTGTTTTTTCGAATTACAAATATGATGGTAACAGATCGGTAACGTGAAAGACTAGTGCTTTTGCTTAGCTACTGCCCGTTGGCATGTGTGGGTACTAGTACAAATAAATCACACTGACTATTTGACTGTCATACACTTTACTCCTACTGCTCATAAATGTCTAAACATGCAAATTACTCCTAGTATTTAAAAAAAGCACAGAGTATAATAAACGAGGCACATTGGCATAAACAAACAGGAGGGTACAGATGGGATACAGCTGCAGGTAACAAATTAACCTGTTCACATTCCAGCAGATGCACACAAACACTCTCCTTAATACACAGACAATGGGTGAAAATACACCTGTGTGCATTACAGCAGGCCCGAAACACTCTCTGAGTGCAGTAAATAAACACACACGCATTGACTTTTTTGGCTAAACACAAACACACACACACTCTCACACACATTCATTAGCTGGTTACATCTACTACACATGCACACGTTAACAAGCACATTAAGCTTTAGAAATTTGTACATTGATTGGTATGGACAATACATATTTTTCTTATGCATGACACAGACACAGATATAAAGCACAAAAGTTGTTCCTGATTCTGGTTCTGAGCTATTTTTGGCGAAATGACTTGAAGAACTACATGTTGCATACATCCACGAACTACCCTGTGCATGGTGTAAGAGTTTGGCGAATCTTGTAAACATGTTAGAACAGCTAGCTCTATGAACTTCATGCAAATTAAAACCTTCAAAGAAAAAAAAAAAGAGAGGCTTGAGAATGTCTCTACGTATTTACACATACTCACGGTAGAGTCACATCAACAGGGAGGCACTGACACACACACACACACACACACACACACTCACAAACATACTTTTTTTTCTGGTCCTTTGGCTTAAATTTTACGGAATCTGTGAAATTCTGCCTCTGATTCGGCAGGTTTAATGTTTAGACCCTGGTTCGAGAAGCTATTTCCTGAGTGAACATCACTGCACGTGCATGGACACAAACATACAAACTCACGCAACAAACCGTATGAGTAGAATAGCTCTAATGCATAAAAAAAACAATGTGCAATATACATTAAATGTCAAAATACATAATTCTTTTAAAATTCTTATATAAATAGCATAAATGGCATAAACTGCTTTGTATTGAGGGGTTTGTTGAATCCACCAAAGGGTGCGGTCTCGTCAATAGATTGGCTTAAAGCAACTGTAAGTCAAGATAGGCTCCGCCTCCTACAGTCTGGTCTCCAATAGGCTGCTTGGCTGACAGCATAGAAGGGAGAGTTATCAAAGCGTCGCTGTTGCCGGGCTAAAGGAGAAAGAAAGAAATTACATTTACTCAAGGAACACTTGCTTGTGCCTCATTATTTGTAATAAGTCCCACCTCAAATGAGTGACAGCCCTCCTACTGACTAACTAGCAAACCGCCTGAGGCGAATGTACAGGCTGCATGGGAAAGACGCACACTGTGGGTGTGCATGGCAGGAGTCACAGCTGTTTTTAGAATGGGTTTGTTAGCCCATTAGGCAGCCTAATAGAACGTTGCACTCCTGTGGTGTCGAATATTTAGTGAAAGATTCTATATAATGTGTAGTACTATCAAGTACATACTATAGCAATAATTAGTGCAGTTTGAATATAGTAAACAATATTTTGAATACACTTAGATACTTTGGGTGAAACTTTTCATGCCGTTAACTCAAAGTTTACACACCCTAGTTTATTCTGATTTCCTTATTAAAAATAGATATGAAATTCATTAGAGGTATTGAGAGCTCTTTCTTGTATTGATTTACAAAAGACACAATAAAATGTTGTTCAGTGTAACAAAAATGTATATACCAAAAAATCTTATCCAGCATGCTATTTCATTTTTACATAAATATATGTTGAATGACAATAAAACATTACACCACATCTTATATTGTTATTTATTTCTTAAAAAAGTTTTTTCAAACATTAAAGTAGACACTTTAACTTGATGCAGACTGCAAAATTGACCGTCTTATCTTTTACCATATATATATATATACACATGCATACATGCATATACATATGTTTATATGTCTAATTCTAATATTTATATAATTTAATTTCTAATAATCAGCATAAAAAATTAAATGTATGATTTAATACATTTAAATAATGACATTTATTTTAATATAGTTAATATACTAATTTATAATATATAGTTAATATAGGTGTGCATGTGAATATACACACTACTGTTCAGAAAATTTGCGGTCAGTTATATATTTAATGGTTTTTAAAGATGTTTCTTCTGCTCATCAAAGCTGCATTTATAAGATTAAAAATCCAGCAAAAACTATAATATTGTGAAATATTATTTTAATTTACAATGACAATGTTTTCTGTGTGAATATATTTTAAAATGTAATTTATTCCTGTGATACAAAGCATCATTACTCCAGTCTTCAGTGTC
>JAUCMT010000032.1:12204715-12235055 GCA_032357475.1 Enteromius thamalakanensis
GGAATAAATTACATTTTAAAATATATTCACACAGAAAACTGTTATTTTAAAATGAAATAATATTTCACAATATTACATTTTTTCTGGATTTTTTTATATAATAAATGCAGCCTTGATGAGCAGAAGAAACACCTTTAAAAACCATTAAATATCTAACTGAGCCCAACATTTTGAACGGTAGAGTATATATATATATATATACATACATTATATAAAATATGAGGAGGATTGCAGCATGAAAGAGAGTGTATTATTTATTTATGGATATTTCTTTGGCCTGATCTAGAATACTAACACCAGGCTCCTACTGCATTGGAACAGAAAACCAGGAGTCAAGTTAGAGCAGGCCAGTGCACCGCACCTTAGCTCGGTGTGTGTGTGTGTGTGTGTGTGTGTCTGTGAGGGAATTTAGACCAGAGGAACCTGTTTAGCTCATCGAGGGGGTGTGACAATGCAACTATGTGGTCCTGTTACTCAAACCCACTAAAGCATCTAAATCTTCAATGCTGAGTACTGCAGGGCAAAAGACACACCTTAATGTTCCCTACAAGCCAGCCCTGCCCTGCCTATAAACACACACACACACACCGTTCCTGATGTGGAACAAACAAGGATTTGTATTTGGAACCAATGGCGCTTTATAACATTGTGCAGCTGCTTACTAATACGTTTAAATTCTGCAGAGGCCAGCAGTGAACTGTAAATAATTTAGTTTCTTACTTTTGGGTAGAAAGTCAACTAAAACATAGCATGAAAGAAATCCCTGTGCCTTCCTGAACTAACATTGATATTATAATGCAGTCGTGGGTGTGTTTTAAACTCACCTGATATCCATGTACCATGCTGAGGATTTCTTTTACCCCGCTATTATAACCGTGGGAAGGGGCGTGGCCTTGCATTCGTATCAGTGCTGTGGGTGGGGCTGAGAGGACTGAGCCAGCTGAAGGAGTGTGGCCAGTAGGGAAGTAGCTGATGTTAGGGGGGGAGCCAGGTGGGCTGTGTGAGAACAGATATGGATCAAATTTATGAAAAACTAAAACAAAAAAAGTAAATAAGTCAAAATATTCTTATTTATATGTATTTCATCTAGTTTTTATATTAAATATTTATTTATATATCTATATATATATATATATATATATATAGATATAAAAAGCTGAACAATAGTCCCACCCCAATTAAATGTCATTGCATCAAATATGTATTTCATCCAGTTTTTATATTAAATATTTATATTTAAAAAAAACCTCGCTCACTTGGTCTCGCCCCAATTTAACGGCACTGTGCTGGAGTTATACACAGTCAGATACACAATCAGTACTTGAACCAGTTCTTCCACTATGAAGTGAGCTAAAATGCACATTAATGCTGTGTTAAACGACCTGGGTGTGACGCACTCACTGTGCAGTGCGTTACTCTTGTAAACACACCCAGTCCTGCTTGTGCAAGTCCTTCTTAGAGACAAAGTCATTATTTTCAGCTTTTAGAACTTGTTTTGAGAAGCTTTTCAAAAAAAGACTACGCAAATATGAACCATCTCCCTGAACATAAGAGTATTATTCTGACATCATGCAAGAGTGACATATTGAATGTGTCCAAAACATAAAGGTTCCTCTTAAAGAAATTGGTTTAGACAGGTTTCCAAGGCATTCCAACTAATGATCTAGAAAAAATTCTAGTAAATTTTAGATATAACTAATTAATTAACAAAAACATATTTAAAGACTACAGTGCTTTTTTCTTGTTAGAACTGCAATTAAACATTCCAATGGACATTTATTAATTCACCTTTTTCCCCTTTAACCAGATGCTATTTGTATCATTTTACACACAAACACACAGCATTATAGCATATTAAAGAAGGTGCTTGGACCCATGAAGCCTTCAGTCCTCAGTAATCTCCCTTTATTTTGGATACAGATGCGGACTTATTAGACACAGCGTTAACTCCAGGATGAATGCTGTTCAATTATCCATTTATCATCTTCTGTAAATGAAACTGTAGCTAACTACTGATCTTGCACTGAGTATGTGTCTGTACATGGCATATCTGAAAAACAGCATTACCAGATATAACTCTTACCTGGGATAATAAGTGGTGTAGTTCATGTACAGTGGGTTGCTAGCAGGGTAGAAGGCTGTCGTTGGTGGTAGGGGTCGAGGACTCAACAGGAACTGGGAGGGGTAGATAGCTGCTGGATCCACAGGTAGCACTGCTCCTGCAGGAAGGACTGCTCCAGCAGGAAGAACAGCTGTCCCATGAGGGAATGCATATGATGGAGGGGACAAACCTGAAATGGGGGGAGGTGGGATATTGGGGAATTATTGAGTGAAAAAACAACCTCGAAGCTTCCAGTTATGGCAACTAGCTGTGATTGTAGTGTTAATCCTGTCAATGACAAATTAAATGCATAATTTTTATATATTTGTTTACATTATTAGGATCCATTTTATTCTTACTAACATATTGTCAAAAATTTGTGTATGCCATTTCAGTGAGAAAAAAATGAATGAATGTGATGTGACAAAATATTGAATTTACATAATTCTTTTTTTTTTTTACTAACGATTAGTCAAGGTACTTTTGCCAAATAATTAAAGGGTGTGGTCCGGACTGAACCTAATCCAGTTACAATGAGGGCTTTACACTTTTAAAACCCTTTCAAGTCCTGTTCATTGTTTGTCATCAGAGTCACATGAAGTCATTTCATCAAACAAACAATGAACAATATATAATGAGTATCCATCGCGAAAGCCCACCCTAGACTAACCGGTCACATTGTGAACCTGCCTATAAATAAGTCGTCTTGCAGCCAGTTTAAGAAGGTCTCATAGTTAACTCTGCAGTTTCTCTCATTTAAATGTTATGTGTATTATTTATTTTAAATGTGTCAAAATATTTTGCGCAGTGTATTGAAAAAATATTGGTTTAGAAGAATAAATGTATTTCTATTAAAATATCTATCCCAAAGTTCATCTCACGCTCAAAGCATGCAGACCATAACCCAAAACTGTAAATAACTGACATTTTAATTCAGCAACAAGTAAAGTATGTTCCTCCACCCTTCAACACATATAAGTACACAGCCACAGGCATTCAGATGCCTTAAACCGGACTAAACCTGTGGCGTGTGAGGCTTTTACGTGTGCCGCTATTGGTTATTAGGACTATCTTCAACCAAAGAAAGAAAGAAATCTAAACTAAATCAAACAGAAAGTGCATTTCCATGAGACCCCGAAGTACATATGATGACATTTATGATGTGGATTCAAATTTTGTGCATATTTAGATTTAAAAAAAGATTGCACTAAATCACCTCAAATGAAAGCCCTCCATTCCCGTGCTGTGGTAAAGCATCTGACAAACTCAGATCTGATTTGAATAAATAAATAAATAAAAAAAACATTCACCCACCCAGATTCCTATTGCTCCTGATGCCCATTCCTGCCTGGGCAGGAAAATGGACAGGACACCCACCATGAATGAATAAGTGAATGAATGAGAGAAAGGGGAAAAAACAGGAAGGCGTGAAGCGCCACCTACCCGCACACACAGCTGAGAGAAGCAGACCCAGAGCCCAGCGGCACTTACGTCGTAACTTACATGGCGGCGGCGAGAGGCCGCTCCTGTTGAGCGTGCCCCCCATCAGCACGATGTTCATCTCCTGAGCGGAGCACGCAAACACCTCCACGTAACGCTCCTTCATGCTGCGCTTGTGGCAGTGCTGGGCCGCCAGGAACGCCCGGTCAGCTGAACGCATCTGGATAAAAGCATCACCCGACGGACGACCCTTAATCAAAAAAAACAAAAACAAATGCTGAACTCACTTTAAAGAAAAAAGACAAACAAACAAACAAGTATATTTAACAAGAGAGCAAGACGTGTTTCCGCTTCACAAACAACGTGTTTTAGCATCTTTCGCTAGGAGCATCTAGCTTTTAAGATGTCAAGTTGACAGTTGGGTTGGGAACAGTAAACTGATTCTTATCTATTATGAGGATCTTTTCATTATTCTTCATTAATTCATTTTCAAAAAATACTGGAACCCTGTACTAAAATACTTTGTTTTCTGCACTACTTAATCAATTGAGCTGCATTACTGCATTATACACAGCAGCAAAAAGGCATTTATGATCCAGTTTAAAAACAGTGCAACCACTACAGTTTAACTCCCAAAAACAAATGAGTCTTATGGGGTTTTTTAAATCAAAAGCATACAGTGCAAAACAGTCCAATTGTTCTACAGTCCAATACCCGAATAAACAATGTTCAGAACAAAGGAAATACATACAGTAATGTTTTATTAAAGAAATAATTGAATTAAATGCTGTTACTGTTTTCAAATGAATTTTCCTCCTAAAAATATTAACAAATATTATTAATTCAAATTTTTGGGGTTAGTAAGGTAGGATGGTTTAATAAATTAACACTTTATTCAATGAGGATGCTTCAAGACTTTTACATTGTTAAATATGCTAGATTCAATAAATGCTGTTCCATTGAACTTACTAACCATCAGAAAAATGTATTAGTTTCCACAATAATAAAATATTAAGCAGCACATCTGTTTTACAAAATTGATAATCATAATTAATGTTTCTTGAACACCAAATCAGCATGTTAGAATCATCACTTTGCACTCACAGAAATATACAATTTCAAAATATTAAAACAGAAAAGTTTTTTTCAACTTTTTCAATAGTAAAAAAGCAGTCTGTGTGGAAACATTTGTTTAGTCTATCCTGTTCTCAAATACAGTTCTCCTCAGCATGCTTTGAGATATTGTAAGGACCGATGCATGACAGAAACACATCATAAAGGAATGAAGAAACACAAGTCCTGACAGAAGCTGTGATTAATCACGCTTTGTTTTTATGGAGCAGTTGAGCCAAGAGGGAAAACTCCCTGACAGAACACATTCTGAACTGCATAGGTGTGTTTATTTTGATACTGGATGAACTTCGTATGAATACTGTAGTTTATATGTATATAAGTGGTATCGTTACCTGCTGATTAAGCACCATATGCACTCCATGTGGCTTGATGTCACCGGTGTATTCCCCCAAGAAAACCAATATGTCCTGGATGGTGGCATCGTACGGCAGACCCCTCAGTCTCACGCAGTCCCGCACACCTGTCACCGCCGCCGTTTGGGGCACGAATGTGGGGGGTGGCACAACAGACAGGATGGGGGATGGGGCCACGGGAATCAATGGGGCCGATGAGTATCTGTTCAGTACCTGACACACAAATGCTGGAGTTATACGACTGGCAATGCACATCATCAAAAAGACTTCTGCCTGTTTATAGCTCCAGGTGTGGAGATGACGGATAAACTGTTCTCTATCTGCAGCTACTGATACTGTTTTCCACCATGCAAACACACCTTTAGTGTGTCTGTATCCTTAAATACCCTTATATATGGAGACAACTTGCCCACTTTGTGTTGGTTTTATATTTGTTAGAACTTTACCAGATGAATCCATGAACTTCCTGTTTTAGCAAGTCAAACCATCACTTTCAGGTTAGCATTGAAAACCCATAGCAGATTTTTTTTTTTCAGATTTATTTCTTTGAATTTGATTTTTTACTACAATTATTTTTCTAATTAGAATTAACTCTTCTCATTGACTGGTCCAATAAATCTGTGTTTTGGTTTTGACAAAAAACAAGTTGTAAAAACAAGCTGTTTAATTCCAATTTGGTACATGAGCACAACAGGTCGGTGTTGGCTGTGTGAGAGATTCAACATGCTTGGTTTCTTTTTATGTCAGACAAAAGTTCAGTCTTTTGGCATTATTGATGTGGTTATTCAATCATAAGCATTCTGTTTATTAAAGAACCTAAAAACCAGTCAATTAATAATACAAGGCATGATGGTATTGCCTAAATGACACACTCATATAAAACCAAAACCCGCTGTTGGTGAACAACACAGCTGAGCTAGTCAAACAAACATGACGTCTGCTCAAAAACAGGTTAAAGTGAGTTCAACCGCTTGCTATGATTGAGTAGTTTTGGTCTGTGACGACAGCTAAATATTAACACATAGGACTTCCTAGTAATTCTACAAAATTAGTAACAATGAAATTTTAAAGGTTTTGCATTGCAGAACAAGAGGACTAGAAGAGAGATTTTATGACAGCTTTGAAAAGCTAATCTTTAACAGTTGCCGAGCTGAGTGTTTGTTCAGCGAGCCGGGTCGGTCTGATAGATTACATGCTTGTACACACACTCACACACCCAAACATCTCACGTTTTACTTGCCCTGCTGAGTCTGCATAAACCAATATAAACACAATCCACCCAAATGATGTTTAAATCAAATAGGAAGTGCTGCTCTCACCTGTTGCACCTCAGCCGCCGTGCTCTTGAACAGCTCTATGTACCTCTTGCCCAAGATATCCTTGTGTTTTTTCAGTGCGTTATGAGCATGCTCCTCGCAGGAGAACAGGACAAACGCATCCCCAGTGGGCCTGCCATCGGGAAAACGCACAAACAGAATGCCTTCGCCGCCGTCTGTCACAGGACACGCCGGGGAGAAGAACTGCAGCACCTGCTCTGCGGTGGCGGTGAACGGAAGCCCACGCATGCGTACGATAACCTGATTCTCCCTCGACAGAAATTTGGCCACTTCATTAGAGGTACCTGCCAGTCAAACATCGAAATATGAGCCACTCAACGTGAAGCTAAAATACCCAAAACATACTCAAACCAATGCAAATAACCCTGACGGAACACAAACTCAGGAAACGGTTCTCGGTTCCCAACCCTGTTCACACACATGTAAACTCGAGCTTAAAAAAAGTATTTTTACCTCCTGCGATCTTTAGGAAGTCTTCACCTGTAGCCTTGTAAACCTGCAACGCAAAATTAATGCACAATTTTTAATTTCCACGCAATTCCACTGCAATCAAAAAAGTGGAACTTTTCGTTCATCAGGGCACTAAACCAAAACAGATTGAAACTGTATTCATATGATGCATTTATATATCACTATACTTAGTATTACACTATACTTAATATTTTAGCTTGTGTGTGTACCTCAATGTATCTGGTGCCCATGTGATGCTTGTGTCTCTGCAGGGCCAAATCCCTGTGCTCTTCACTCTCAAACCTCACTAGTGCCTCTCCGTTCCTCCTGCCCTGAGCATTCAGACACAACGCAGCACCTCCTCTACACACACAAACACACAGTCATTCATTAGAAACACCGGCATTGTGCACAGGTGGAATGATAATCATTTATTAATAAGTTCTGGCTGTGGGTGGTTTGCAGTTTATGTGTGCATACTTAGCGATGTTGAGACCCCTGAAGAATCGGGCGATGTCCTGGTCTGAGGACTGCCACGGAAGACCCCGAGCTCTGATCACCGTGTTATCATCCACCCTCTCCATCTTACTGCTATACACATACATGCATGCAATTTAAACAATGTGTCACACAAGCTTATACTAGCCCCAAGGCAAAAGTTAATAGCAAGTAACTTTTTGGTTCCAACAAGAGATTTAGGTGACCTAAATGATTTCTAGATTTCTAGTGTGTGACACAATATATCAACAGATTAACATTAGTTTACCAGTAATAGTTATTACATGTTTATTAGTGAATAATACATTAATTTCACAGCATTAACTGAAAAATATATAATAATTATAAAATATATAATCATTATAGAAAATCCCATAATTTGGGAATCATTTTGTTTGAGTGGAGCTTGGCAAAAAATAATAATAGTTAGAAGACAACTGCAGACATTTGTTTGTTAGTTTAGTTGAAATAAGAAACAGCTCTTACCAAGTGCCCGTCTCAAACTTGTCGTTCACTTTTTCTGGGAAGGAGAACTGGTGGCCTATGAAGACAAATACAGCAGGTTCATATCAAAAACACTTCTGAATATTACATTCATGTGTTCAGAGAATAATATGTGAGTTATAATGACTTACAGGCAGGCTCCGAGATAAGTGCTAAAACGATTTCTGACATCTGCAGAACCTTGTGAGCAGCGAAAGCGTGAAGAGAAGAATCTACATCCACATTTAGGTCTGATCGCAGCCACAGTCAAGGAACACAGCGTCTGTGTTTAGTGTTACTGGTGATAATTACCATTTAATGACACAGTAACGATGCAAAGAACAACTAGCACAGGGTTTATAAATGCATAACCGTTGAAACACAGCAGTCCTCCATAAAGGCACAATAGCAACATGGAGGGAGAGAATGACTTTCAATTAACCTTTCTTACTGCGTAGAGGGCTGTGCTACTGCATTGTGTGTGTTTGACTGTGTGTGTGTGTATTAAGACGTTACAGTGTAGGTGTGGCAGGTTAAGCTTGTTGGCTAAACACTCTTGGCTTTCTCTTGCTGGCTCAATTGAGCCCACACTATTGTGAGTCTATTTGCATTTCAAAACCTTGGGATCCTGCAGCCAACACCCTGTTACCTATCTTTCCCTCTCGTACACACTCAAATACAACTTCCTCACACTGCTTGTCAAGAATTATCAACTAATGCGTAATAATCTACTCTCATCCATTTAAGTCTTACAAAAAACACACAAAAACATGTTGTGTTTTTTAAGGATACAGTCAGCCATGACCTGAAGATTCAAGTCTTTTAACTCCCCTTCTGATGAAAATTTGTTCTTGAACTCTTTCCGCAGGTCAAAGAATGAGAAGAAACACTCAGGCAACAAAATATTCTAAAAAGCACAAAAGCAAGCGGTCAAGAAAACACATTTGCACTTACAAATTATTAGCTTATAAATAAATAATCCCCCCGTTCAGTTGCAGTATTTAGAGTTTAATACCTTGCTGGAAGCCTCAGGATGGAGGACTTGACGAATATGCAGCTGTCCATCCGTGCAGACGTAGAAGGTGTTTCCTGCACCTGCGTCCACTTCTGCACATAACCTCTGATTCAACTGCACACACACGGACACTCTGAGTAAACGCCACTATTATTTGCTATTTAATACATACCCACAAGGCTGCTTGTGCAAATATCAATCCACAAGCTGTTAAATAATGCGTTTAATAGTGTGCAGAGATATGCCACTAAATGGTGAACAGACAGACCCTCCCTCAAAGAAAATAAAAACACTAAGTTTAACTTACTTTGAAAGGATGCACTCTCAAATGCAAACACCCTTATGTATTTTGAAATATAAGTTCTAAATAAGATGAATGCCAGCCTGGCAGAACAGATGATATGAGGATGATCACCTGTTCGATGGCCTCTTCAAGCGGTTCAGCTTCTGTCAAGGTCTCCTCGGAGAGTCCAATCAGCTCCTGACACTCCTCAGAGAGCTCAATGTGATCCGGTTTGACTAGCAATTCATTTACCTCACCGGCCTAAATGTGGAAAGCAGATGAAAGCTCACTGCCAATATATAGATTTACATAGGCAAATCAATAAATGGATGTATGAATTGATAAATAGCAGGGGTATATATTTGTATTTATATTGACAGAGCCTTACATTTGACATTTTAAATATCTGCCATATATAATGAAAATTATTTCTCTCTTACTTCTTCAACCGAATTACTTACAAACGCACATAGATGAACGTAAATAAATGAATACATAAATACATTTTGTTCCTGTTATATTTGTCCTTTTACTTGTAAATTTATATATATATATATATATATATATAGATAAATATTTACGAAAATGCACTCTCTCTCTCTCTCTCTAACCTCTACCAGAATTATTACACACACAGCAACGCACGCACACACACTAACGCATAACGCATACACACCATCATGGGGAGATATGAAATTACCTTTTTAGTCGCTAAATCCACAACCTGCCAAACCAACTGTACAATTTCCTTCTCATCTGATCCCAATTGGTCCCCACTTGCGCCAGATGTGGTGGTGAATAAAAGCACCAAATAATCTGGATTAACCGTCATTTTTAAGAAGGAAAAAAAAAAACTATTGTCACACCACCCCGATAGCAAAACCAAAACCCTAGAGATCAACTCCAGGTGATAGAGAAGCGAAGAGCCCTGTGACCCCACACCTACGGACAGATCAGTGCCGGGTTCGGACTCGCCTCGATGTGTCCCTTGGCCTTTCAATTGCGTGAGAATCGATGCAAACAAGTCCGAAACCCTTGGCTCTGCTCCGCAATGGCTGCTTGGATCGCGCTGGTTTTGTGTGCGCCCTACCTGGCCACCGCCCACGTGACACAGGTAATAGATACCTGCCCAAGAGAAAGCCCTCCTACCGCTGCTGAGAAACAAGGACGTGGCATGGCACGCCAAAAACGCCCTCGTGCTACATGATGTGAGGGAATTCAGGATCTGTTTTTTTTTACACGTTTACACAGTCTACTAATAAAATAACCCAGCGTTAACACCTGCTCATCTGCCTTCAAACGCGAACAGGACGTAGGCTAATGTGTAAAAAAAATAAATGACTCAATGTCTTTCACCTGTAGTCTAGTATCGTAGCGTACTAACTTAACTAAATTACCCTGACCAAACAAATCCCTAGACTTAAAATGTATCTGAACCATAATATAACCATGTTATACGTCAATGTTTCGACAATTAGAATACACAAGTACAACATAAGTAGGCCTATAGGCCTATACTGTTAGGATGACCATCACAGGAACTGAAAAAAGAGAAAGTTGTCAAATAACTGGCCAGTCAGTCCTTCAGATACAGTGAAGGCCAGTTTATTAGGTAGTAAATGCAACAAAATAAAATTGCATTGTTTAAATGGAATAATGACATATTTGTTCACTTAAGGTAAAAAAAATCAACAAAACCTCTGTTCTTTATGTCATAAACAAAAAGTATTTGTGTAAACAACTCTTGCGCAACCACCTGTTGCACCTCCAGCAGTACTGTGACCTGAGTCTGTTAGATGTCACAACACGCAAATAACCAAAGGCATTATTTATTTACATTTAGTTTTTTCTGACATTCTTAGCACCTATTGTTGGATTCTTTTAGATCCTTAGTAGAACGAAGCTGAATTAGCCTACTTTAACCTGTTAATTTAAAAAGGTTAATCCAGAAAAGGTGCATTTTGGTCGCTTTCATAAACAGGTCTTTGAATTAGGTCATAGTTAGGACATTTAAGAAACTTTTATAAAAATGCTTAGAAAAAAGCATTACTGGTGTGCATCTTAAGATAAAACAAAGGCACCGACATGTTTAAGATCAGTCAGTGTATGTCTCTTTTAGTTAAAACAGCTTAGATTTACATTTAGTATAGGACTAGGCTTAAGCCTTGTCAGTGAGATTGGGGGTAAATGTGTAAAAGAAAAATAACCTATAAAAGAAATAATACCTATGAAACATAGGTGTTTATTATTTTTTGTGTAATCTATTTGTAATGCTTTTGGAATACATGTGCAAGATTGGACACAATGTGTACATTTGATATACAAAGCCATTATCCAAACTGCCCTGCTGAAGAAAACAATATATACTATTATAATGGAACTTGTACTGGTTTAATGGACCCTGTGGGTTTCTACAGGTAACTGGTCACTTTCTATTGGTGTCTTGTTACAACCAATAAATCCTAATGAAATATGTCTCACACTAAACACACACTAAAGAAACCCATTTTTAAATGGTTTTAATAGTTAAAAGTTGATGTTTGTATTTGTACTGGAAACCATTACAATTTTCTGTGATGGTTTCTTCTGAGGGGGTTTTCAGCAGAGCTAGTAGCTTAATTAATGATTACTAAACGATGTGTATATATACGGCTTTACTGAAATGTTTTAAAACATGTAATATGCCATTTCCAAAACCTTCTGGTCCTAAAACTACCAACGTTGTGACGTACGCCTTTAACTCCGGAAGTGTTTCCTTTGTCCTAATGTGACCAAGAAAGATGGCGGGGGATTCTGCAATGGAGCTGCTCTTTTTAGATACGTTCAAACATCAAAGTGCAGAGGTAAACTTGTTTTTTCATCTTTGCTCGTGTCTTTTTAACCGCATGATACAGAGACTAAAGTATAACAGACATTAAAACATCTTTCCCGCGTTCTTAAAGTGTTCATTGTAATAACGCGCTGAGCGCTGTTTGTTAGCTTGCTAATTAGCACAGTAATTCATACATATTCAATTCAAGATATAGTTCACATTTTCATTTTCGTTATTTTTAATTTAAAACAATTACATTAAGCGACTATAGACGATGTGTAGCAGAGGAAGCCTGATGATATTGTTTTACGTTTAAGTTGTTCACCAGAGCAAGCAAACTCGTGGCTATGTTGTTGTTGTTGTTGTTGTTGAAGCGTATGTGTAGTTACTGTTAACAAGTAGAATGCACCGTAATAAACAATTTGTTGATTTATTCCTTAACAATAAGATGCTCATATATTGTTGTAAAGGTATCAGCCGGTGCCTGTTCAGTTACGCTCCAGTTCATGTTTATGTGACAGCATTTACATGTGCATGTAAACAAGGAGATCTGTCCTGTCTATAGACCTTTACAGAAGTAGCAGGGGGTTAAAGTGTGTGGAGTTGGGGTGAACTGGAAACTAGAAACCTCCTGTATTTACTGTATCATTTAGCTAGTGAATAATAGTTGAATTGTATCTATTTGAGCTCATTTAACCGCTGTTGTTGTGTGAAAAGTTGTTTTTTGTGTCTTGTGATTCAGTAGAACTTCTCTATTGGGAAAGAAATAATTCACATAAAAAAATTTAAAACACTTGCTGAAAATGTAGATGTTGTAAATGAGGTTTTTTCATTGGGTCAGATTTGAAGAAAGGTGCAATTGCATGACCTGCTCACCAGTGGATGCTCTGCAGTGAATGGGTGCCGTCAGAATGAGCACTCAAACAGAGGATAAAAGCATCACAGTTATCCACAAGTAATCCTCGCAACTCTAGTTAAGTGGAAAGCTGCATCTTAGTAATTAACAGATTCAGCATTAATGCGTTTTTTTTTTCTTATTCTTTTTTATTTCTTCAAATTGTTGCTTCTAGCTAAAATGTGATCCATCCATAATATTGCATTCTTCAGTGAAAATGTTGTTTCTTCTGAAGTGGGAGACAACGGGAGATTGACTGACTGATTTATTTTTTTTTCACTGGAGGATTTATAGTTTATAATGGTTTATAGACATGGACCTGAAAAAATGGTCTCAGTAGATTTGTGTATTTCAAACATGCACAGACAAACATTAATTGAACTAAAGTAACGTGGATTAGATGTGAATTATGTCTTTATCAGCTGTTTGAACTTTCTTTCTGACGGCACCCATACACTGCAGTGGATCCATTGGTGATCAAGTGATGTAATGCTAATTTTTTTTTTTTTAGTCGCCCCTTGTTTCTGCTATGGTTTTCATGACCAATCACTTCTGATTTATCAGTTTATTTTGTTGAGCATGTCTGATCTTCACATCATCCAGAAATTTACCCTGAGAGCAAGTGGAAAATTGTAATCATAACGTTGACCTTTCTAAATGTGCTCAAATTATGAGAGATACAGCCTCATAAGCTTACAAAATTGCAAAGCAGAATTGAGTAATTGCATAAAGCTAGTTATACCCATCTGCAAATAATTGCATTTTCACAGAAAGCATACATCGCAGCTGTTTTATCATAAGACAGTATTTAGAAACAAAAGCAAATTCACATTTAAAAAATCAAATGCTCTTATCCTAATCCAGAATGCGGTGTATTTTTATGCAAGAGAGTCAGGTTGGTAACAAATCAATCACTCAATATTTTGAAGTAGTACTATGAGACATAAGAATATTTGATTCAGTGCTGCTTTTACTTAGATCTTAGATTGAGAGGAAGCTGTAATTGTGTTTTTTTTTGTTTGTTTGTTTGTTTTAATATAAACCTTTATCTGAGAATCTCTTTACATGCAATTTCTCCTCGTTCCAGTGTTTTACCTAGAATCCTGTTAGTAAAGCCTGGAAACAGATCTCTTGTGCTGGAATTTGTCTTCTTAGGGTGTGTGTGTATGTGTGTGTTTGATTGGTGCTTTTGTATTGTTGCAGTGATCTGCCACCCCACAGGTGTATTCCAACAGCTCTGTAAAAACAGGTTGGACAGGCCTGTTGCCCTATGACAGTTTGTTGAGAAAAGGACTATATACACCATTCAACCATTTTTAGATTCAATAAGAACTTCGGGGAATGCTATTGTGGTTTTAAATACCTTGAACCATAGGAATCCTAATTCCAAGACTTTAACAGATGAATAAGCCGGACTGTTTTTCTGGTTGGCTGCTCAGTCAGGGCGTGTCTCTGAGAAATCTGGCTTTATTTATCTTAACAGTTTATCCCTGTCTTCATAAGTAAGATTCGTAACATTTTTCAATGTCTGTTTTCTTGCAAGTTGACCAATGTAGACGTTGTGCGGTTTCCTTATGGTGTCCTGATCACAGAAGTGCGAGTCATTCCCCCTGGCATCAAAGCACACAGCAACCTGCCTGACAGCAGAGCGTTTGGGTGAGAGAATGCATACATTCACACAGAAAGAAATTAAATGGTCTATAAAGAATCACACAACTACTACGGAATTCCTTTACACAGGTTCTTCTTATTTGTCTGTGCCATACACCTCACATGACCGTTAGGATGGTCATCCAACAACCAGCTGGTCAATTAGAGAAGACTTTTTATTTCTAGTTTATATATATATATATATATATATATATATTTATATATATATAAATTTTTTAGAAAAGAAAATTAATATAACACAATTTATTTAAACTAAAAAAACGTATCTTTACTGGCACTTTTGAGCAATTTAATGCATCCTTGCTGAGTGAAGGTAGTCATTTCGTAACAAAACAAAAATTAAACGGTAGTGAATATGTATCACATTCAGACTACCAAGTGAACAGTCTTGGAAAGATGTCTTTTTGTACATCCGGAATTTTCACTCCGCGTTTTGTGGCTGTTAACAGCATTTCTACCATGTTTATAGTGTGTACAAACTATCCCAGTGCTTCTGTAGTGCACAATAGGACATGAGTAATGCTGTGGTGTCCTCAGAAGTGAGATGGCTTGAGGACATTTGAGGAAATTGGAAAAGGTTTCTGTGGTCGCTATTGTTCCTTTTTTAAAAACAGAACCACCACACCCCCTATTCTCTGACCACTCTCAGCTTTTCCCATGATCTCATCCCACATCCCACTTGTCTCCATACCTTTTAAGAGAACAATAAGAGAAAAGGGAAGTTTGTTTTTTATGGGACAGACTATAAAAAAAACTATTCTTTATTCTGTCATTATAAACTGAAATTAACAATACATCTGTATAGAATTTTTTTTTTAAAAGATTTCTGTAGGCTAACTGATTTACAGGAAGTTTGATTAGACAGAAAATAGCTGCTTATGGCAAATAGGGGTTTCAGGTTTAAGTTTTGACGGTTACAATGCCCCTTCCTGTGTATCTTCAGGGAAACAGCCCCTCATGCATTCCAGTTGGACCTGTTCTTTAACAATGTGTCCAAACCCAACGCTCTGGTGTTTGACAGGCTGGGCAGGTACTAAATAAACTCTCTCACACATACACACACACACACACACACACCTGTGTTGGACAGGCTCAGCAAGAAATACAGTATGCTGTCTCACAAATCTGCAACTAAATAGATGCATGTACTCTTTTGATTGTTCTAATCACTGATGTTGGTGTTTGTTTTGCACTAGCCTCGAGTATGATGAGAACAAATCAATCATCTTCAGGCCTAATGGGAAGGTAAGAGACCCCACTCATTATAGCCCAGTATCAAATGTCTGCGTAAAACTCACACACATGCAGCAGTATGTTTGTGGTTTCTCCAAAACAGCCGACAGCAGTTTTTTCTCTGGATACTTCAAAAGCATTTTCTGAGATCCACAATGTATTTGCCTCTGTAATGACCTAAGCTGTCAACTCCTGCACTCACGTGGCTTGTAAACAAATGATCCTTCATTTGTGTTTTAGACTGAGCTAGTTTTTATGCTCCTCCCCTCTAAAATCTCAGACCGTGTGCTAATTTTCATTTTGTCTTTGTATTATTAAAGATAAACACAGATGGGTTAGTCCTGCGTGGATGGTACACATGCCTGACGTTGGCAGTGTATGGCACAGCTGAGCGTCCCCACAGCCATGAGCGGGACTCTCCCCCGCCTCCTCCACCCCCTCTGCCCCAACAGCAGCAGCTGGGATCCAAGCGGATCATTAAAACTGGTCAGCACACACATTATCTACACAAATAATGCCATGTCATTATGTCAAGCTCTAAATGCGAGTGTGTGAATCTATTGTAGAGTGGGAGAATGAAGAACAGTTTAATGGCAGCCCACCAAGACCACAACCTAGAGGGCCACGGACCCCACCAGGACCACCACCTCCAGACGATGATGACGAGGAGGCACTACCTGCACCTGGTCAGTGTATGTCTGTGCGGAAAAGATAAATGATTACATGCAAGAGTAATCACATCTTTTTGAGTTTTCCTCATTTAAAAATAATTATATGAATCGCATCTAAAAAAAAAAGTTTTTATTTACATTATATGTTTGTGTGTACTGTGTATGTTTATGTATGTAAAAAGTATACAAATGTATATTACATAAACAAAAACTTTTATTTAAAAAAAAAAAGTGTATATATATATATATACATTATATATATATATAAATATAAATTAAAATATTTTCAGCATAATAATTTGAGAGAATTTTTTAATTTAAAAGGATAATTTTCTGAGAATTTTATTATTGTTCTTATATCTTAAGATTTAATTTTTCTCCACAGTATTTCCAGGATTAAATAGTCCTGGAAAATTTTTAACTCAACTCTTTATTTTTATATATTTATTATTTTTATATATTTACAAATATTTGTTAATGAATTTTCTTAAATTGAAAAGGTTTTGAGCACTGACCTTCACTGTGTTGTCTTTAGGCCCAGTAAAGGCGGAGAACACAGAACAGGGCGATGATTACCTTGAGCCTGTGTCACCTGAGCGAGGCTCTCTTCCTGCAGATGAGAATTACTCTGACGCAGAGCAGGAGGATGATGAGGGTCCGGCTGATGAGGAGGATGAGCAGTCTGAGGGAAGTGAGGGGGAAGAAGATGATGAAGAAGATGAAGTGGGTGAGGAGGTCACAGATGAAGATGGAGAAGGTGAGGAGTTGCAGTATTGTGAGAGTAAATAAACCAAGCTCTGGGGAAAGAATGACCCAGATATGTGTGAGGGCAAAAAATTCTCCCTAAATCAAATTGAAAAATATGTGTTACGCAGTATTTCATTTGTTTAATTTATTAAATTGCAATGTGTAATTTTTTGTTAATTATGTGTTTATCATTTACTTTATGTTGAGGATTTATTGCTGTTTATAGGAAAAGAATACATATATTCATACATATATACATAAACGCATATAATAATCTTATGGGGTAAACAATTAGTGCAAATATTGTCACCCTAATAAAAACTACTGATTCCTGAAACTGGTGTGGAGATCATCTGTTTAGTGACATTCAGAAGAACCAATGTAGTCTTGTTTACACTCTGATTTGCTGAGACACCCAACTTAATTAAACATTTCAACAGAGTTTGAGGTCAAGTCTGAACTTGCTAGGTTTGCTGAGCCAATACCAATGTAATAGATGTTCTGTTTTCTATGTGTGAAGTGTTTTGCTTTTGTTTGCAGGTGATGATGGATATGAGCAGATATCCAGCGATGAGGAGGATTTGGAGAGTGGGGCTTTCAAGCTGCCTGCCTTTGACCTGGACTATACACCTGAGGACCTTGCATCCCTACCGACCGTTCAGTATGATCCATACGAGCGTGAACTCCGACCCCTCCAGCACTTCACACCACCACACGTTACACGCTATGAGGTGGAGCTAAAACGCCTCAAGACAGTGGACATCCAGGACTCAAGCTCCTTGTGGGCAGAGTCTGCAGCGAAACTCACAGAACTGTTGGAGGTCTGGGGGGAGGGGCAACGGGCAGAACGAGGGGCAGGCTGGGTAACTGCCTTAGAGGAGATCCCTGCCTTTCTACTAAAAGGGATGAGCTTCCTGTCTATTAAGGACCCTGATGGGCTAAGTAAGAAGTTGAAGCAGTTGGTCGGCTGGGGCTGTGAAGCTCTTAATTTGGACTTTGCCCTGGCACAGCCCATAGCGCTGAACTTACGCCAGCTCAAAGCAGGAACCAAACTGGCGTCTGCCTTGGCTGACTGTGGTGCACAGGCTGTGCAGAATCTGCTGGAGAAAGGGGTTGTTGGCAGTCTCCTAGGCTTGCTGTTTGCAGAACACGTTTCATCCTCACTGAAACTCAACGTGCTGCGCTCCCTCGACAGCATCATCAGTGAGCCGCAGGGTATTGAGGCCCTGCTCAGAGACCGTCACCATGACAATGATGGAACGAGTGGGTACCAGCGACTGCTGGATCTGTTTCTATTGGACCAGACTGTGCGTGTCGCAACAGCTGGTGCAGCCATTTTACAAAAGGGACATTTTTATGAGGTTTTGACTGACCTGCAGAGGACAGCCAGCATTTGGGCTGAACGCCATACTACTGTAGGGGAGGTGGGTGAGCGAGAGGGTAGCGAGAGTGAGAGAGAGCCCGGAGAGAGAGACAGAGAAAGCACTGAGAGGGAAGGAGATGAGAGGGAAACCCAGGAGGTAGAGCGGGAAAGCCCAATGGACATTGATACCTTGCTGGAATCTGCCTCTTTGTCAGAAGGTGACCTGGAAAGGCTGCAAGGTCTTCTGGAAGAACTGCTCCACCTGCTGGAGACAGCACCTCACTGTATGGTACAGCCTCCTGGGAAAGCTTTTCCCACCAGTGCCCGGATCACCGGGCCACCAGAGCGTGATGATCCCTATCCAACACTGTACAGGTCAGGACCATATGACAACAAAACAGTTGTCTTTTAAAATCAGTGGTTTCTATAGACAATATTAATTGTTGTTAAAGCAGTAGTTTATCCAAAATGAAAATTGTATCGTTCACTCACCCTCATGTTGTTCCAAACTTTCCATTTAAGACCATTATTAATCTTCGGAACACAAATTAAAATATTTCTTTAGAGCTTTCTGACCCTCCCAAAGACGGCAAGGTACCTAGCAAAATCAAGGTCTATTAACGTAGAAAAGATTTCAGTAAAATAATCCATGTTACATTTGGAGTTCAACCGAAATTTTTAAAGCTATATGCGACTTTTTGTGTGCAAAGAAAACCAAAATAACAACTTCACTCCGTAATAAAGTCATCTACGAGTTATCAATGACAGAATCGTTTTTTGGTGAACTACCCCTTTAAAGGGGTCATATGATGTAGCTAAAAAGAACTTTATTTTGTGTATTTGGTGTAATGTATAGAGTTTATGCACAGCCAGCATTGGCTACTCTGCAGGTTTTAGGAGTCCGTCATCCATAAATGCACTAAACACACTCTAATATTTGTGCAACAGTGTTGTGACCACTGATTTCTAGTTATGTCCTCTTTTGGAAGCACAAAGAAAGTAGTTTCACTTTTACAATTAAGACACAGCGCGTCCAACAGCAACATCGAGAATAGCTCTGCCTTCTTTCTTTATGTAAACATTTGAGCGATGTTATGAAAGCACTTGACAAAACACTTATGACCACTTTAAGTTAATATGTAATTTTTTTTTGGTAACATATTTTTTATGTTTATTAAGCTATGTTATTTATTCCTTTTGTTTAAATATTTAGCATAGTTTTTTTTGTTTTTTTTTTACAGGTACATGCATGCTTGTCACCTTCTGGAATCCCTGGCAGTTGTCCTGTCATATCCAGCTACATGTGCCCACATTGGAGTCCTGCAGGCGGTCAGAGAACTGATGCGTTTCCTATCACAGTCCCAGCAGGGCCTCCTCTTCCTTCTTAGCCAAAACAAAACCATCAATTTGCTTCTTCGTCTTCTCACACCCCTTACTCACCTGACCCCACCCTCTCACTTGGCTCCGCTGACACCCCTTTCAGAGGCTGAGGGTGAAGATGCTCCTGCAGGTGGAGAGGGTTCGATGGATGATGGTTTTTGGGTGTGGCTTATGCAGACTCTACATGCACTACAGGGTATTGCTGAGCTAAATGGGGCAGAACTTGAGGATGGCGATAATCCAGGTGTTTTGGCAACACTTCACAGCCTGTATCTCATTAGCTTTAGCACCACAGGCCGAAATGCTGTTGCACATGCTTTTAGCTTGGATAACAACCTCAGCTGTCTGGTCAACCTGGTGGAGTTCCATGCCAAAGAGGGCCAAGGGTAAGAATATGCTAATAAACCTTTATACAAATAAAGTTGTATAAAAGCAGCGTTTTAAAAATGTCAGTGTGTGTATTTTGGCTGTCAATATAATGATTGAATGTTCTTGAATGTTATTTCTTGATGCCTTGTAGTAGAGAGGTTGTAAGTAAACACAAATTAGCCAAATACAGAACCCTAAAGGGGGTCGCACACCGGACGCGCAGCGTCAAGAGGCTGTTTAAATTCCTGCCGCGCCACAGAGCGCCGCCTACATTGTTATATATTAAATAACATAATATTTGTTTCAAATCGTTGTTAATTATACCAAGATACCACTGCTGCAAATACTGTACAACTTACATTAGTTTACAGCTTGAATAAAATGTAAACATATAGAAAAAATATGTAGCATGTTTTAGTAGAGCAAACAAATCATATTATAGAATGTGCGCGTCTGGTGTGCGATACTTCGAGCTGTCCTAGACGCGACGCGGCGCTGCGCTTCTCGTCCGGTGTGCGATCCCCTTAAGGCACTCCATAGTCAATTTCACTTAAATGTACTCTGTCTTATTAAATGACTTGTTCTCTTGCTGAATTTCTTTCACTTTCTCATACAGGGAAGGAAAAGCAAGAAAGTCTGTTACATATAACTATGCCTGTATGCTTGTACTGCTGGTGATTCAGACATCAGGGGATCTTCGGATGATGGAGCATTATGCCACTCAGCTGCTAAATGTTTCCAAATCTGATGAAAACAATGCAAAGCTTCAAGGTGAGCCTGCTTCTCTTTTGCAACCCACCAAACACTTCAATCTCAGGCAAACCAGCAGACATGTAAACTTTTAATAAGCTATGTTTTTTCCCAACGCCTTAAAAGCTATTTAACATTCTTTGGTAAATGTAAGTACATCCACGTCTGACCTCTATGATAAAACGTGTTTTTCAGAGCTGTCTAAGTGGTTGGAACCACTTGAAAAATTACACTTTGATATCAGTGGCATTCCTACGCTTATTGACTACATAAAGCAGGTGAGATTATCAACCACATAAACATATTTCATGGCATTTCAAGGGAGTTTAAGATTATGGGGGATGAGTTACAACATGTATGCTAATGTTTAGGCATTGATCAAGACATTAAAGTACTGAGGGTTCAAGTTTCAACAAGAAGCAATCAATAAGAACCTGCTTTGATCTCTTGTAGTTACAGTAGCCATAAAACAAAACAAATTCGTTCGTGTGCTGAAATGCCAATTTGTATATGATTTGGTCACTACATGATAAAGACGTCATATATCATTAAATATGGTGTAAAATTAAAATGTTGCTTTTTCTTTATCAGAACCTTGAGAACTTGATGACAGCTGATGGGGTGGGTCTGGTAACTGCTCTCAGAGTGTTGTGTCACATTGCCTGCCCTCCAACCACTGTGCCAGGTACACGCAAACATACTATATGCTTTCATTTTAACTAGATACTAAACAAACGAAAAATGATCTGGTTTGGCTTTGCAGTGTAAATGTACCTTACATTACTCGTTGTCTATTATATTATGAAAATTACTTCAACATAATATTTACAAGAGAAGTATGTTCTTTCTTGGTTAACTTATTTCGTTGTTCTTTGGTATGCATTTAATGAATATAAATACACATATTAAATATAAATCTCTTTGTTTAAATGTTGGGATATACTTATAAAATTACAAAATATTTAGATGAATAACAAAATAACATTTTGAAGTAATTATCATCAGCATATTAGCTTTGTTGTAAATGCTGGTATTTACTGCTCGAAACTATTAGTTTAATAAAAATACTAACTTATGTGCCTCATTGTGTATCTGCAGGTCAGCAGAAAGACTTGAAGTGGAACCAGGCTATCATAGCTCTCTTCAGTGCAGAGGGCATGGACACTTTTATTAAAGTTCTCCAGAAGCTTACATCTCTGCTGCTGCTGCCATGGCGACTACATGGCCCAATGGGCCCCACGGCGCAGCGACTCATGATGCTGTCAGTGGCCTCCTGCTCGCTGAGACTCATCCGAGCCATGCTGACAGAGCTGCTGTGCGGGGGAACCTGTGAGTTCCGTGACGTGCGTGTGCCCTCCGTCTGTGTCGCCCTTCACAAGATACTCTGCTCAACCCCAACAACCGGTCGCCTGGATGCAGAGGAGCTGCGTATCCAGGGAGACGTGACCGAGATACTGTTAACGTTCACACATGCAGTTAGCCAACAGATGACGGGTTCAGAAGAGACCGTGGCCGGAAACAGCTGGTCTCTCATGCTAAAGGAAGTGCTGAACTCTATACTGGCTGCTCCAGAGAACATCTACAGCAGCCTTAGTCTGCTGTCAGAACTGCTTCCTCTTCCTCTGCCCATGCAGACCACTCAGGTAACTGAACACAAACATGCGGCTGCAAGTACCCACATACAGGAGCTCTGATCCAAACCCTTGCGAGATGCCTGACTAAAGACTTTTTGTAGACAAATTTTGACAAAACTACTAACATGAGAATGGTTTCAAAACGTAGGTTAATTATAAAGGATTATTTCTATGAATAAGTTTATTTAAATTACTCTTCCCATCTCCCTTTTAGGCACTCTCCGTGCAAGACATTGGGGTTGCGATGAACACACGAAAGCTGTGGAGTGTGCATTTACACGCTCAGGCTCGAGTATTACAAGAAGTGTTGAGATGCGTGTGTGTCAACAGCTGTCCACCGCTACTCTCTATTCTCCGGCGCGTGTGTGTACAGCTCTGTGATCTTGCTGCACCCACTGCGACTCTGGTGATGAGGACATTGCTGGAGCAGCTGCTGGAGGAAATGCAACAGTAAGACACAATCATTATGTTCAGGACAAATTTTTCATAGCTTGTAGATTTGTTTTAATAATTATACATTTGTGTTTATACACATGAACATGTTTTTAAACATATAAATATAACATTTAACGTACCAAAAATAACACTTATAGCATTTTAGCTTTTTATAAATTAAATTATATGTATACAGTTTTTTATTTTTTTATACATGGGACAAAGACGTTAAGATGTCGGCATCAAAAGAGATATTATTTAAAGCACTTTAAATTTAAAAGTGTCTACTTTTAAGGTTTCAAATACGTTTTGGGGAGATTATCATTTTAAAATTTTATTGAAATAATTCTACATTGCCATTCAGTGTAACACAATATTTATTTATTAATAATTAGTATTTGGGGAGAAAGTAATTTTTTTTTTAATGTGTCGTAAATAGATTTTTGTTGTAAATATTCTTGACATAATTGTCACACTCAATTTAATTTTGGTGGGTAAATTTACAGGGAAAAATTTTAATTTTTGTCTCAAAAGCAAAAAAAAAAAAATCTAATGGTTTTAAACAGGAAAAAAACTTTACTTTTGTGGGGGGGGAAAAACAATTTAAAATGGTATTATGTATTATTTTTTTATGGTTAAACCTTTTTTTTTTTTTTTTTTTTTGGTACCCACATGCACATATATATCTAATGTAATGTTATCAAAATTGTTTATAAAATCATTTATAGTCAATATTTTTTACAAAATTACTTAATATTGAATATTCTAAAAAACATTCCTAAAGGATTAAAATGATATTTATATTTTGTTAAAAATCACAGAAGTTCTGAGAAAAAAATTAATTAGAATTATATTATTAAAAATAATAATTTACAAACGTAGGATTTTAGAATTTAAATGTAGTTGCAAACCAATTTCGGGAGAAAGCACGTATGAAACTCAAATCAGCTGTTACCAATTCGCTTCCACATCTCTTTTTTTGCATTTCCCTCTGCCTGCCCTTCTCTGCCGTTCGCTCCTTCTACGGGGGGCACGAAGGGTTCAAGCCGGACTCTGAGCCATGCCCTCGTTTAGGGCTCTCGTTACTAGGGCTCGGGGTAAACTCCCGGCTTGCCCCCGACACCTCGCCAAACGTGCTATTATTTATCAGCGCAAACTCATAAAATGTGCTAAACAACTGACAGAATTGCTGTAGTACAGCTGTGTACCTCTTGTTGGGTGATATTTTAGCTGTATGCAGTTAATTAAGATTAAATTAAATGAACATATACCAAAAAAATTAAGAATCAATTAATTAGGTCTAATGATAGCTCATTAAGGCTAGATCATTTTAAATGGGTTAGTTTGACTGGTGTGTATATTCCAGACAGCTGAAGTGGACTGTGTTGTGTGTTTAGGGAGGCGGCTGGCTCACGCTTGATGAGGATACTAGCTTTCCTTGACTCGCTGGCGTCTCAGCGGGCTTGCAAATCAGCCATGTTGGCTCTACTGGGTGGATCTGCACGCAATGAAGGCCGGAGTGATGGGAAAGTGGAGGAAAAACTGTCAGACCATCTTCCCTCCCTGGTTGCCATGCTTGTCCTACCTGCCGACGCCGCTCTGTCAGCACAGCAGAACGCTGAATTGATGGCTTCCATCCTTCAGTCACTGTGTGACCAGGATGTGTCACTGGTCGTGAGTGGCTCGGGTGAAGCCTCTTTGTCTGAAGCAGAGCAGCTGGCCAACGCACTGCCGACCAGAGACATGATGGCATGTATATGTGACGGGATGCTGGAAGTGTTAGGAAATACACACAGCAGCTACGCACTCCAGCTCACGTGCCTGCGAACAATGATGTTTCTCACTGAGCACGACTATGGTCTCTATCACCTGAAAAGGTATCACAATGCATTTTATATTATTTTGGCTAATTTATGGATGCATATAAATATAGTGTGTGTATATATATATATATATTAAATTTAATAATTAAAAGTATGTTTAACTTTTTTTGAGTTTCTTTTTTTTAGCAATATAATTTTTTTGTGTTGTTTTTTTAATTTCTTTAGAAAAAATAGGATTTTTATATTTATCGGTCATTGGTGGTAGCATGAAAAGAATTATCAAACATTCCTAGGTTTGTTAAAAGTATTATAAAAGATGTTTTTATGTGTGATATTTGTGGTTAATGTTCTTGTCTTTGTGTTGCAGCTCTCTGAAGAAACACAGCTTGGCCATTTCCTCTCTGATCCGCAAGGAAACCACATCCTTTAACAAAGAGTTAACAGAGCTCCTTTCAGCCCTGTTTGACTTTTTGAGACAGATTCTAAACAGTGAAGCCATGGTAAGCCCACAACAGAATCAGTACATTTGTACTTGTATGCACAAATGCATGAATCTATATTGTAATACATATTCTTTATGCTACATAGGATGAAGACATAGACAGTCGGTCTTTGGCTCTTAGTGTGAGCGACATGAAGCAGCTGCTGCAGTGGAAGGAGGACTCAGGGGAACATCCTTTATCGGAACTGGAAAAACACATCATGGTACATGTGGCAGCTTAGGTTATATATCATAAGTAAGCTGTGCCCTTTAGCCGCAATGAAGGAAGATGCACATATTAATCTTGTCCTACTCTCTTGTTTTCCCCTGTGTGCAGAAACTCTGTAAGGAGGATGAGTCTTTGGAGACACTGCTGGAGAATGTGGCTGGACTGCGACAGATTATTGAAAGTTCTGGAGATGCCCCATCTAATGCAGAGCCTGAAACTGAGCCCACTCTACCTGCACCAGAGCCCCTTCAGACACAGTTCAACCACAGGTAGTACAGACACAGAAAGTTATTGTGTATGTGACTGGGTTTTCATAATTAACCAAATCCATAAGCAACATCGAAATATTACTTGAAATAAAATGTATATTATAAAACATGAACCTTGTCAGTTAGGTGCAAAGGCAGTGTTCTCATATTTATTTTACTAAATTTTATGTATTAAAATCGAATATATAATAGGATCTCAGTGACACTAAAACCTAGAGTCATCTAGGTGATGCGATAAGAAGATTGCAGAGCAGAACTTCAACATGAGGCATGTTTACATATGGAGCAACACAAGTCTGAGCTAGTGATCCCTTTCTCGACCCTGTGCAGTTTTGCTTCCTGTCAATTCTCACTACTGTCCTGTTCCAGTAAAGGCAAAAAAAGCCAAAATAAGTCAATAAAAAACTAATATTTTAAATGCAACTTCAGAAACCTGCTTTCTGTATTATTTTCTGATCTTGTGATTGAAGCGCAAACATTTGCACATCCTTAGTATTAAATGAAAATACTTGAAAGCCTCAATGTAAATTTTTTTCCCCCTCATTGGTTGTCTCCATTCAGGACTGTTTTTGTTCTCTCGGATGTCCTGGACGAGCAGTTGAAGGCCCTGTGGTTCTCTCCGTTCCAGTCAGATGAGATGGAAACAGAAGTTGACATGGTGAGACAAATGTTTGTGGGAACAATAAATATATTTGTCATTGAAATGTATAACTGAAGGTAAACTGATTATAGCAGGTTTTACGGTTACACATTTTTTTTTCTTTGCTTTCACAAATATTAGATTGCAGATTTATTATGGAGGAAGTGAATTTAGTAGTCTGGATTGATGATAAATTCTAAAAGTATTAATTGCTCGTAATGTTATATGTATTGTTTCATATAATCATTGTTAATGTGTGTGTGTTGCAGGTAAAAGTAGACCTAGTTGCACTGGCCCAGCAGTGTTGTCCAGATTTGGACCTAAAGGCGGAGTTAGAACGTTCGTTCCTCAGTGAACCCACTTCCCCAGGACACAGCAAACCAACGAAAGGCTTCAGACTGGGCAAACACAAACACGAGACCTTCATCACATCAAGGTACACGATCTGTCGTAATAGTAAGGTTACTACTTTACATTGAATGTACAAACTCTATATAGCTACAAATTATTTTTTCCTCGTTTGCAGTGGGAATGCAGATTATGTGGAGCCTGCGAAACGAGCTCACATCATGGCGGCCCCTCGGGGTAGGGGTCGTGGTGCATTTGGCCAGCTCTCTCGTCCACATGACATTTTCCGCCAGCGCAAGCAGAACACCAGTCGACCTCCTTCCATGCATGTAGATGATTTCCTTGCTGCAGAGTTTAAGGAGGTGGGCCAACCCACTGGCCTGGCCCTGCCCAAGCGCCCACCAAAAGGAGGAGGAGCCAAGCCACCAGCTAGAGGCTTGTTTACTGGAGGAACCAGAGGGAGGGGCTTCCAGAGTCATGCCCGCTTCTTCACTCCACCAGCCCCCAAGAGTGTTCTGCTTGCTGGTACACACGTTTGATTCAACATATATATATACGCTGTACTGCTTTTTATATGTTAATGATAAAATCCATGACAAATTTAAAATTATTTTATTTTAGGTAACTACCCTCGTCGTGAGGGTGGTCGTGGATCCAATTGGAGCACTCCGGTGACCGCTGACACTCACAGAGGGACTTACAGTGACCCTCGAGGAGGCCAAAGCAACTTTACCCGACCATTACCATCCAGACAGCCACCTGCCGGTATGACATAACTTAACATCCGAATATATTTTGAAATGTTATTTCTGTTATTTAAAAGCTGAGTTTCTTGCAGCATTATTCTAGTCACGTGATCCTATAGGAATAATTCTGAGGAGGTGCACATGCAGCGCATTTTGCGCGCGCAAGCTTCAATAAAGTCAACAGCCCGATGTGTTCTCTGCAACAAATATATCAATTATACAAACAAAGGTGGAAAACACTTGTTAGGTTGATTTCTTTGCCACCCAAAAAACTTGCCTATCAATCAGGATGGACGAATAAACAAGTTAAGTTACAACATATCCCCTAATTAGGCCTTAATATTTATTCATTGGGAGTCCCCCCACCTCCTGGCCCCATTAGAGGCCACATCACCCCTCGAGCACCCTTCTCCCATTTTCATGCCTAAATAATAAATGTTTCTGGAACAACAAATCAGCATATTAGAATGATTTCTAAAGTATCATGTGGCACTGAAGACTGGAGTAATGCAGAAAATTCAGGTATCACAGCAATACAATTTAAAATATAAAAACAGAAAGCAGTAATTTAAAATAGTACAAGTATTTTACAATAATAACTGCATTTGCTGTAAATAGTAAAAAAAAAAATGCTGTATGTAATATTATAAAAATCTAAACAATAACACTAATAAATTATATTTAGGCAATGGCAATTAAATAAAATGTATTGTTCAACCTGTATCTTAATCCTATATATTATTTATTTTTAAATTTAACAACACTAATAATAATTCCATTATACATTATTCAGAATTACCTGTTTTAAAAAAATCATATTTGGTAATCGCTACTTTAAACTCTTATTATATTATAAATACATAACTTTAGTATAAATAATTATTTCTAGAATAATTTTTTAGAATGTAAAACATTAGGTGATAGTGCCACCTGCTGGATCTGTGCCTCAGAGATGAAGAAAGGCAAAAAATACCTGCCTAAAGAATAAAATGTTTTTAAAAGCTTTTTAACGCACCCAACATCTACATGTCAAACACTTCCTGACCCCTCTGTCTTAACTCTTCAGGTGCTTACAGATTGGCTCCTCGGGACAGAGCCACCAGAGGCAGAGGGACGGGCCTTTCCTGGCTGAGTGGTGGAGTTAGTGTAGGAGGAGGTGGAGTAAGTGGCGGTGGTCGTGGTCAGGGGAAGTTCAACAGCGGAGGAAGTGGAGGCGGACGTGGCCGGCACGTCCGATCATTCACTCGCTAAACGCTGCCTTGAGCAAAGCAGACTCAGCCGTCAGGCTCTAAAGGACCAATCAGGATGTGGATCTGCTGTATCTGTTGCAACCATTGGCTGATATTGTGTATATCATTGTCATGTTTTGTGTTTCTCTTATTTTTAAAACTGTTAAATATGATTAAATTCTTGTGAGTATATGTTTGAGTGTATTTTTATACAGAAATTAACAGTCTACTTTGCCAAAATGGTATTAATATGTAGCTGAATGCATCTTTTATTCTTTTAAAATAGGAAAACAGCTTCTAAAAACATACAAAAAAGTATTTTTACTACAATTTGGTTAAATCATAGAACATATCTCATATCAATCAATCGAGTTCCCGTTAGTGGTTTTCTATTAGCATCATGTGACATTACCTCATCCTTACTTTTCTGCTACGAAAAGCAGTGTCCTCAGATTACGGTCACCTCTCTATTCTTTCTTTTGATGCAGTCCAAAGCTAGGCTTCTTGGGCTCAGCTTTCTCTGCACCTCAGCAGGGGGCGGTGCTGCTTCAGAGGGCGTGGCTTGCCTAAACCCATCCTTTTTTAAAAGTTCAAGAAGCTCCGCCTTCTCCAGCTCCGCCCTCTCCAGCTCTTGTCTGCGTGCTCTCTCTGCACCCAGCAGAACACGGACATCTGACATGACTCTGGACAGCTGGCCCTTTACACAAGCACACACACACCTGTCAGTAACTGTCAACACACACAAAAGCCTGTTGATGTGAAGAGTAGGGTACCTTCAGTTCATCCACTTCGTTCCTCAGCAGACTCTCCTTCTGCACCATGTGTCGTCTTTGGGAATCCAAGCGAGATTCCATTTCGTGGCGCACCTCTTCCACTTTGCAGTCTAATTCTGCCCTGTAGTAAACACGCCCCGGCATTTTTTTTTTAAGCTTCCAAAAATAATTACATGGTAATAATCGGTATGACTTGAGCGGAAGTTTCTACCTCAGCATGTCCAGCTCTGCTCGTAGCTCCGATACACAGTTGTGTTGGGCCTCCTCTGTGTTTAGGATTGTGTATCCACAGCCGCTTGCACAGACTCTACTGCTGTATTCACACACACACAGATGAGCTTCCAGAGAGCACCGTGACACCTGAACCGGGCAGCCTGAATGTCACCACAAAAGAAAATTAAACATTAAACATCAGAAATAGAGGAAACACTGGCACACAGCAAATGTTCATGCACACAGAGCAGAGAAAAATAGGCAGAACTAATCAATGAGGACAGCTCTAGGCAGTGGTGGAATGTAACGAAGTATTTGTACTTCGTTACTGTACTTAAGTAAATTTTACGTATCTATACTTTACTTAAGTAAAAAAAATAATGCATACTTTTACTTTTACTCAAGTAGATTTTTCAGCAATTATCTGTACTTTTACTCCACTACATTATTAAAATGCATGTCGTTACATCCTTCCGAATCTTGCATAAAAAAATTTGGCTCGACTGATGTTTTGGCGTTGCTGGCCAATGCACGT
>JAUCMT010000032.1:12237499-12268424 GCA_032357475.1 Enteromius thamalakanensis
AATTGGGATACGAACCGAATCGTGGGTCAAAAATCGTTAAACGAACCGAATCGTGGCTTTGGTGTATCTTTACAGCCCTATAAATCACAGCTCTAATAGTTATTAATAGTTATTAATATTTAGTTTACATAAAAAAATAATGTTAATAAGGTTTCAAATATTTAAGGCCACTGCAAGCATACATTAAAACATACAGTCTATTACCCATAACTGCATAATGCATATTAAAAAGTATGTACAGAAAAATAAAAAATAATATATAATCAAAAATTGTATGTTTAAAAAAAGGTAGATTACCTGACAGTGTGTGTGGTATCTTGTCTTCCTCTCTCTTCCTCCTCCTCTCAGGTGTGCTTGCTGGAGGTGGCCTGGTCAGTTGCCGTAGAAACAGCCAGGTGGCAGCTGTTGGACTGAAACATGAGTGGGTGGGGTTACGATCGCAGACATTCAATGAGGATCTGGGGTCAGTTTGCCATCTTCATTTATTCTAAAGCTTAGGAAACAGACTCTTTAGGGAGACTGAATTGTAAAGCAAGCAATATTTAAGGCACCTTTTCAAAGCAACTCTCACATGTAACACAGACCATCTAATGTGTAACAAATTTGCACAGTACACACCTGCTTAAATCCCTTAGAAAAGCCCCCTGGGAAACTCTTCCTCATGGTGTGATCACATGAGACTGAAGCACCTGGCAACCCTACGCACAATTATACACACTCACATACACAGGTAGACGCACACCATCTATCGACTACACCGATATCCTACACATATATTCTACATATGTCTGGTGGTTCTATGGTCAAATTGAACATGGAGAGTTCAGAAGTACAAATATCACATTTAAAATGCATGTTTGGAATGAATTCATACATTTTGGTTTACATTTTAGGTTTACAAAAAATTACAACCAATACATGTTTATATGTCCTATAACTAATATGCAAAATTGCTATTTTTTTTTTTTTTTTTTAACGTCTGATTTTGTTATATTTAATCGTCATTTCACAACAATAGAACATAGCTTTCTCATTTTTATATCAGCAAAAATAGCAACACTATTAACAATAGGCAAAATAACCTGACAAAGTGTGATCAAATGGAGATTTATAAGCTGAACTTCTGCAAGTGATTTACTTGCAGAAGTAATAATTTCCACAAAGCAATGTAGAGCTATATATATATATATGAGATATAAGCAATATATGCAAGATTGCATTTGTCCTCCCCCTCAAGGACATCCTCAAAAACAACCGCTTACAAGTGTTCCTGCACCTGTCTGGCCATGTGAGAGTGAAAACAACTGATCTCGTCAAAATGCATTACTTGTGCATTTCATTCTATATGAACACTTTTCTATACTGTGGCACTCCAGTTAAAACTTGTCATTTGAGGAGTGTTTTTCTAAAGGTGGTGTGCTGGTGTGTCTGTGTCTGGACACTCTCACTGCCTGAATGATCTCTGTTCTTCATGGCCGTGCTGGGATTAGACCGGATTACGCTTTCCCACACTCTGATTGGATTATTTTCCACACAGCAACCATGTAGCTTCACTTTTAGACATGCAGCAGTGTATAAAACATTGGCACAAACACAAGCAGACATGCATCCGTGCACATGCAAGAGATAAAACACTGACAGTACTTGTGATCATGAAATAACAATCATCCTATCCCAGTCAAGCACTATATTGCAAATGACTAAATTCAATGTTTCCAAACACTGACCAATGAATTTACATGACTTTCTATGATTTCTCTATGACATTTATTAATGTTTTTAAATATATTTGACGGACATTATATTACAAACAACAGAACAATACCAGCATATTAGATGTTCTAGAGCTGAGGATAATGAGAAAAAGTATCTTGGTCACAGAAACATCTAAGACTTTATAAGATTTCATTTATACTGTCTTTTTCAAGACAATTTGAACAATTTACTCATATATTTGGGTTTCATTGGCTGTGGAAACCTGTACATTACAAATAAAAAAACTATGTTAATTGATAACCCATCTCTACAGTTAATATGAATCTGAAGCTTGAATGATAGTCATTAATGAAAGACTAAGGATCTACGTCTGATTTTATTTTAAAACAAATAAAAGTCGTACAAAGCAACAAATGGGTTGATGTCAAAACTGTACTTGTGAACAAAAGCAGGACATATTCGTTGTATAATGTACATGAATTAAAATAAAAACAAGTAAGGGTTAATAATGTGTAAGTTGCACATAGTACTTGCCTGTTCACAGGAGATGGTTGACAGAGATCAAAGTTTTGAGACGTCTCTTGATTTTGCTTCATTTATTTCTGCTGGATTAGATATAATTTTAGCAGTCAACATTTACTGTCAGCTTTCTTTGACACTACTCTCTTCACTGTTGATTTTTGCTCCTCGTAAGCTTATGCTCTCCACCCCCTTCACGTGACGTCACGTCGCGACCAATCGCGGTGAAGATACGTCACTTCCGCGGGAGACTCGAGCTTAGTAATTTTCGAGGGAGTTTTTGATAACAGGAAAAGTGATTGGCATACGAGGAGAAAACATAATAAAAGGTAAGCCTTTAACGTAGTGTCTGTCGGTTTGTAGGATTTTAAATAAAGTACACTTTATACACTTTAGCGAGGCTTGGTGTTCACCCCGGTTTAGCTAAAAACAGCGACTGATACATGTCATGTGCGTTGAGCAGAGGGATAGTTCACCCAAAATTACATTTATGTCTTTGTCTTTTTTGCCTTCCTGTCATTCCGAACCCGTATGAGAAGTTTTTTAATAAATTAAGAATATACAGCTTGAACTCCCGCTACTGACCGAATGATTCTTATGAGTCGGTTCTTTTTAGTGAATCAGTAACACTACCACCGTTATTTTTTAAAAACGGCTGCTGTGTCATGTTTGAACTTAAGGCTCGTGAGACCTAAATCTCAGCTTAGTTACTGACTGTTTGTTCATATGACATCAAATAGTAGATATATAAGTTTAGTTGTAATCATTGGAATTTTATAATTTAAAATATGAACCTTTTTGTACACCCTTTAGAGCACCATTTAAATGTATAATTATACATTCCTTGCATTTATTTATTTATTGCATTTATTCCTCCTCTAAAAGTGTGTAAACGCACACATTAAATGTATTACCAGGATGTTTTGATTAAATAAATACTATGGAAGTCAATGGTGACCTAAAACAGCCTGAGTACAATTATTATTATTATTTTTTCAAAATTTGTTGCAGAACAAAGACATTCATTCAGGTTTGGAGCTACTTGAGGGTTAGTAAATGATGACAGAATTATCATTTTTGCTTGAACTTTTCCTTTAAATACAATTTTTGCGGGGTTCTGTCAGTTCTATTTTAAATCATTAAAAAAACGGATGGGGCAATATATATTTAGAAAAAACGGCATATTTCTTCCTCAAATATGCTAAAAGAATTGTTGATAAAAACCTTTAGCATAAAATATAAGCTATCCCTTTAATATTTAATGGTTTAATAGTTTGATTACTGTATGTCTGACAGAATGCGTAGATCTGGAGCTCCAAGTCAGATCCGTGGAAATACTGCTAAGAAACCCAGGTTTCTGCCACCAGGGCCAGCAAAGATTGATGGACCACCATTTTCTCATCCCCAACCAGCACCACCACCCACACTTGCTTTGGGAAATGTACTGCTCAATAAGGTCACAAACAAGAAAATATTTAAAAAGTGGTCATAATGACAAATTTGTATTCAGTATTTGAGAGTATTTACATACTTTATGGGTTAATACTAGTGTTTTCATCTGTTTTATAATAATAGAACAGTGTAACAATGTGACCGAGAGGTGGATGCATTAGGAGCTGTTTTCCCCTGTGGATGTTAATTCTCCCTACAGGTTCATAGGTGTTTGGGTAGTGGATCTACTCCAGCTGTGTCTAATGCTCCAGTGGCCAGTAAGGCTTTAGCCAGGGTGCTGAGTGCAGTTCCTCGCATTGAGTGTAAGGAAAACAGCTTCAGTTCTTCACCTGACTTTCCTGAACCTGAACAACCAGCAGATCAAGACAGCTGCTCGACACAGCCAAGCACGCTCACCAGCGGCACAGCTACCGGTAAGATACAGCACTGTCATATTTTGGGAGTGATCGAAATATCACTTGTTCAATTTTTTCAGTCTGGTTAGTGTATATTAGTCTGTAAATAAAAGGATTTTCCTTTGGCAATATCTGTGTAATGCATTATTTGTAGCCACATTTTTAACAAAGACTCAAAAGAGGCCTTTTTTAACAAAATACTTTGTTTATAGATTTGGTAACACTTGTCAACTAATAACTACAGCTTTTCTCTCAATAAATTCTTAATTTGCTGCTTATTTATTGTTAGTAAGGCAGTTAAGTTTGGTATTGGGTAGGATTAGGGATGTAGAATAAGGCATTAATAGGTGCTTCATTAGCACTAAGAAATGGCTTAAATTCTAGTAATATCCATGTTAATAAACAAATAATAGGTATAACCATAAAATAAAGTGTTACTATAGATTTGTGATCATCCTTGCAACTCAACAGTATAAACACTTAGCTGAAAAGGTGTTCAGTAATTACATCTTGGATGGTCTGTTTTTATGTTTTCAATATATTATCTTCTTGCAACGATTGGTTTTAGAACCTGTTTTAAGTAATCTCCTGTAATTTACCCATAATCCAAAAAACTTAATTGAGCTGATGGTCGTCATTGCAAAACAAACCCCAGACTTGTATTACCTTACTTGCAATAATGACTGTATTATTCCCTTTATTACACTGCTGTTCCCCGAATAAATAAATACATGGTAATAAAATGTTGATTTATGTTTTAATTATGTTACAATTTGCGTTTTGGTAAACACAAAGAGAGAGAGCACAGTTGTAAAAAACTATCTATGTAAGAAAAATATTTTTATAACATTACTAACTGTTTTTTGTGTGTTTGAGTTCAATTTAAAGAGAGATTTTCTTATTTGCTTTTGATTGATGTGTCAGTTTTGGTCTTTTATGAACCTTATCACGTTGATATTTTTATGGCGCATGAGTTAGACGCTAGAATGTAGTGTACTCTTAAAAACTAAGAAAGAAATGAAGATAAAGATTAATAAAGAAGAGATGCTCTTAGTTTAAATCCTTGAGTTAATCTAACAGAGAAAAACAACAGAAGGCTCAGCGTGCGGGCAAATTGAACAAACGGCATCTCTATTCCCCGCCTTTAACTTCGGCTTTGAGTAAAACTAACCAATCCGTGCGCACGGACCGCTTGACTGACAGGCGCGATGCGCGTATTAGATTGTATTCGTGCAGCGCACGCACAGATTGAAGGCAGATTGTCCTGCTTTTTACGAGTCTGAGCTGTGGTGGTTTATTTGTCAGACAGCCTGAGAAATATATAGCAACTGGTGTCCAAAAAGCAGTCCTCTCTCACACAAAAACACTTTACGCAGGCACACACACAACGCTGCTCGAGCAGTTCTGGCGAGAACGCATTATTTAAACGTCAGTTTAATGTTTCCTCTGGGGTTTCAGCAGTCGCGCGGACTCTGTCTCCTGTCAAAACACGGGCTTAACGCGCCTTAAATATAACTACACCTTCTAAAACGCGCCTTGAGTCGTTTCCTGCTAAAATACAGTACATGTCGCTGTTTGCAGCGGAATAAAAGAGCTCCGCTGTGTTTCTAGTCTAATGTAGTCGGGTTTGTTATGTAGGTCAGGCCAGGCTTAAGCAGCTTTACTGAACCTGCGTCAGCTTAAGCTAAAAGGAATTCCAGCAAAGCCCTCCCCGGGTAGGCGTGGGCCTAATCGAGGCTGGCCTAGTTAAGCCTGATTCTTTTTCTTATGTCTGTGTGCTTGAGAGCCAGTTTGTGCATGTGTGTGTTTAACTGAGACGAGCAGTGCGCCAGTCTGCTCACACAAGTGAGTAGAGAAAGACAGACATACAGCACAGGGAAAGGAAGAGAAGGAGATCAAACCTAGAACACTGAGACCAGCCTAAAGGCAGGATGTCTACCATATTCATGTCAAACAGCATGGTGGGCAAGGCCCGCTCTTCTAACTTCACCCTATCTGAGAAACTGGATCTTCTGCGGCTGGTCCAGCCTCACATACGCATTCTGGAGGAGCACACCAACAAGCATGCCGTGATCGTGGATAAGAACCGGTGCTGGGACAGCATAGCAGAACGATATAATAGTTTTGGAGGTGAGAGGCCCCCAAGAACGGCTCAGGGCCTTCGGACCCTCTATAAGCGACTTAAAGAAAGTGCCAAGCAGGAAGTTCTTCAGCGAACCCATGCCCAACCCGAGTACCGGGGCAGCATCTCGGAGCCAACTAAGCGTGTTATGGAAATGATACCTCAACTGTTTCACGTGGGGGACAAAGAGACGAATGCGCTCAACAGGTGAGATTAAGCGTACATGTACTTACATGACACAACCTGGCACATTATTAGGTGCATTAATAATTAAAAACATATCTATAACCCAATTTAATGAATAACAATACATAATCATACTCTCAGGAGGTCTAATTGTCTACTCTGAGAAGATGGATCTAAATCCTATAGCAAATTCAAATCAATCAGATCCTGTGCATCCACAGGACTTTAAAATATTGATTTAGCTTCTGTTAATATCTTCACGTATGTGTTCCCAGTTTTTTCCATTTGCTGCTGTGTTAATTGTTACGCTCAACCAATTTGGACTTTATTAATTTTGACGTGAACCTCTCCTTGGCTAGTTTTAATATGTCATATGCGGTCAAAGCACACATTGCAGTCACACGCTCGTTGTCCTTTCACTCTGTCCTGTGCCAGAGGTAAGCTGCAGCGCTGAGGGGATTTGGATGTCATTAACCGTATTTCCGATGCTGCGTTAATGCCAGGTTTGCCACCATGTGCCAGAGGAGTTACTTTCCACTAGCATCTCCATGTCTTTCGGTTGTGTTGACAAATGTATAAACACTAAAATATATACATGCATGTTTGTTTATTTATAAATAGATAATAAAAAAAACACAGCCCACAATACATTTATATATATACAACTTTTATTTAGCATTTTGAATAGTTTGACAGTACTAATTAGAGTATATCCCAAGACATACAAATGAGCATTCAGAGCTCTTGTTTTTCATAAATCATGTTCAAAAATCAATGTTAAGGTTTTTATTTGTGTCTCTGCTAGGCTTCAGTTCAAGAGGAATTCTCCAATAGAGCAGCCAGGCAGCAGTTTGTCCCTCCCAGCCTTGTCGGACTATGCATCTGTTGCGGCTGTGAGTGTGGAGACTGAGGATGTGAAACCGCCTCCTGATATCCACCTGATCACATCCCAGAGCTCACCTGTCACCATCGCTACACCGAGCAGTCAGGCCCACCACGGACAGAACGAGAGAGACAATGAAGCAGTGGAAGAGGAGGAAGACGAGGAGGATTTAGCCTCCCATGTGTATGCAGCCTCTCTGTCTCCGTGCCCATCTTCCGTACACCTGCCACCCTCGCCGTCGGCCCCCGGCCCCAGGAGGAGCATGTATCAGAGAGGGAGGGGGATGTTCAAGAATCCCGTCTTTGAGGCAGAAGCTCTACAGCTGATGCGAGAGGAGCATGAGCTGCTTCTGGCCAATCACAGAAAGCTTGGACTGTATCTAGAGGAGAAGAGGGAGGGGCTTAAGAGAAAGCAACAGCTGGAGGAGGAGCTGCTCCGGTCAAGGGTCAAAGTGGAGAAACTGAGGGTGGCCAGGCTGCGCCAAGGATTGCCATTGATGTGATATACATGCAAGTCTATCACAAAGGGAACTCTGTAATGTAAAGTTAAAATGTGCAGGCTTGTTTGTACAGTTATTTCCTGTTTTTGTATTCAATTGACATTTGTACATGGATTGTTTCTGATGTTTGTTAGTAGAATTTTTTTTAAATGTGTGAATGCCTGGTTAAAGAAGAAAATAAGATTTTATTTTCTGAGTATTCACAAATAAATTCATAACCGCTTCAAACTTGAGCCTGTCCTTTTATTCCTTTTTATTAGACAGGGAGTGTTACATAGCAACACCAGTGAATGAGAACTTCTCAGTCAAGATGTGTCTGTGGACTTCATTTGGGTGACTGTTTGCAGTATAGTTCAGTATAATAGATAATAAATATAATAATAAAACAGATGAGACACAATGTGTCATGACTCTGGAATTGATTGGATTGTTGTTGTGAAATAGTTTTCTATCTATGTCTGTCTGACCATTTCTGTAGTTTTTCTGAAAGAACACAATCATGAGGCACAAGTGAGCATTTATCCACACTTTAATGAATGTATAAAGTTATTTTATAGTTATATTAACTTTTTTTTTGTTGTTTATTTTAAAGCACGCTATTATAGTGTAATGTGGTGCAAGGCGTCATCAAGAAAGCATAAGCGCTGGGAAGGTGACGCAGTGCTGGTCGCCAGAGGACGGACTGTTGTCCTCAAAGACATGGAGGGTAGAGACATTGGACGAGGTTTGTCTGTCACGTCAAATTCTAGCAATACTGCTGGATTTATATATTAATGTGTATTTAAAGATTGGGATGTTTAATGTTTTGTTTATCAGCTGATATTAGAGGTGTTTTTATTTATTATTTATTTTATAATTGTCTAATGGTTAAGAGTTTATTTTTAAAAACATTTTATATAAACTAACACCGTTTTTTGTTAATATCTGAATACCACATTTTTGCACAGTAAATTATAATTTTCTATTACCTAAATTTACTTTTAAACATTCAAATGATTGATTTTAGTTTATTTTTCATTTTATATGAAATTACATTACATTTTTATTACATTACATATTTTATTTTATTACAATAGATATAAATGTCAGGTATTTCAATATTTGTTCTTTCCTATTTGAAGAGGAGGTTCTATGTTTGAGTGAGTGTAGGTGTGTGTTTTAAATCAGTGTTTTTCTGTCAGGTTCAGGCTATAAGGCATCAGAGCTGGAGAGCTTGTGTGAGGGTCATACTCTTACAGTAGGAGGGAAGCAAATCGAGGTCATGGGAGTCATATCTGACGAGGACTACGGCAAAGGCCGTTGTTTTCAAGATGCTGCTGTGGAGACTCCTGCAGAAACCGTTTTGAAGGCTCCTGTTTATCGACCGGTGTCCAGATCCTTTACCAAACCAGCGCTCAAGGGAGGTGAAGTTACAGGTTCTGCACCTGAAAAACCAATATGTAAACCCAGACATGATCTGAATGCACCAGGTACAGCACATGTTTTATGTCCTTTACAGTAATTGATGTAATATTTATACTTCTAAAAATGTATTTTAAAAAAATTGCTACACTGGTCCGTTTATTAAAGTAATGAAGACAAAAAGGTGATTACAATGGTTAAAATCTTAAAGAAATGGTTGCATTACAGAATAAAAACATAAGTTGTTACATTCTAATCCACGCTATCCATATCCATACTGTTTATTTTCTATTGGTCCCGAGGTGCCCTTGTGATGCCGCGACCAACCACTGATCACCAGTGGCTGTATAATAAATCTGGTTTTCCATTGGTGGATGTGGTCATTGACCCCCATTTGACCAATCATCTTCGACCACATCAAAGAGAGGGCGTGATCTTCCTTTACGAATGTCTAATGGGAATGAGGTAAATAACAGTTCATCTCTTATTGTAATGTTCTTACATATTACACACTTCTGCATGTTTTTGCATATGTATTTTTGTGTGTTTGCAGACTGCCTGGTCGCTGCGGGGCGATTCTGGCGGATGAGATGGGACTGGGGAAGACACTGCAGTGCGTTTGTGTTCTGTGGACGCTACTGAGACAGGGCCCCTACGGTGGACGGCCCGTAATGAAGAGGGCACTTGTGGTTTGTCCAGGAAGTTTGGTCAAGAACTGGGCTGCTGAGTTCAACAAGTGGCTGGGCAGGGAGAGGATCAGTGTTTACACTGTGGACCAGGTGTGTACAGTATGTGTGGCTGTTTGTGTCAGATGATAGAGTGATGAAAGCTAAAAGAATATGTTGTCTCTTTAGGATCACCGTGTGGAGGACTTTGTGTCTTCTCCTCTTTGCTCTGTCATGGTGATCAGTTATGAGATGCTGTTGCGCTCTGTGGACCTGCTGAAAGAGCTGGATTTTGGAGTGCTCATCTGTGACGAGGGTCATCGCCTTAAAAACAGCAACATCAAAACGGCTGGCGCACTCACAGCCCTCGCGTGTGAACGTCGTCTTATATTAACAGGTGTCCTATTTCAAACAAACACACATACTTCTGTAAACAAGTGTTGTAGTATAGAATTGTGTAATTGTAAAAAAAGGGCAATTATTATTTTAACAGGTACTCCAGTGCAGAATGACCTGCAGGAATTTTATTCCATCATTGAGTTTGTAAATCCAGGGATTCTAGGAACGTCTGCAGCCTACAGGAAGATTTATGAAGAGCCCATTCTCAGATCTCGCCAGCCAACCTGCACTGAGGTGAACATCTATATTTTCAGAGTAACAACACACATTTATGTTTTATAGGTTTATAGGGACTCTCCATAGGCCTAATGGTTTTTATACTGTACAAACTGTATGTGCTATTGCCCTACAATGACCCTACACCTAAACCTACACATCACAGGAAACATTTTTAGATTTTCAAAAAAACACCATTTAGTATGTTTTTTTTAAGCCTTTTGAATTATGAGGACACTGAAAATGTCCTCATGAATCACCTTCATATTGTAATACCTATGTCATACCCATGTCATTTTATGATGTGTATATACATACATATGTATTTTTTTATGCATAATATATATTAATAATATTTATATTAATATAATTTATACTGTACATATATATATATTTTAATATATAAACAAAATTTTTCTGAAGTAATATACATGCATGTGTTTATACATATTAAATATACGTAGCACACATACCTATACAAAAGTTTTATTTTGGATGTGATTAATCGTTTTGCAGCAAATATGCATATTTACTTCCTGTGACGCTACATTTTATTTCAAAGTAAGTCTGGCAAAGCTGCCGTTTAGAGCATTTCTGTAACCCCCCAGCACGACTGAGGCGGCTGTAAAGCAATGACGCAGCAGTTCTGCGACCAGAAACCATACCAGCTTTTAAACATGGTGTGTACAGTTGTTTTGCAGTTGTTTTGAGAAATTTTCATAACAGGTTTTCTTTGATAACGGAGCAGAAGACTATAAAAGACATTTTCCTACTGCTTTAATGAAGCTAGTTAGAATTGGTTACGGTGGCTTCAGGTTCCGTTGCTACGCTTACGTCATCGGAATGAGTGCTCTGATTGGCTGTAGATCCGTCCAGTAGTATACTCAGTGGACACAGGTTAAGCCCACCTCCCAGAAGGCGGGTAGTAAATTAGCTTGGCCAGACTAAGCTCCTATGAGCTTTAAAGTCGCAGAAGCCAGGCTAATGCATGTTTTATATATATATATATAAAGGTAGAACAGAAACATTTTAATTTGTCATTTTACATTATATAAGTGGTATTATATAAGTTTAGGCATCACTACATATGTTCATATGAAAATGTGTATATATTTATTTATTTTTTTATTTTAAATAAATATTTTTTTAATAGCAAAGGTAATGCAAAAATGGAGAACATTAACATTGCAGTTACATATCCAGGAATGATCATGGTCTGATATTAATAGATTAAAAAAAAAAGACTTCAGAAAATTTCTCTCTGAAAAGTCTGCAACTGTGTGTTTCAGGAAGAGCGGTGCATTGGAGAGGAGCGTGCCGCTGAGCTCTTTCGTCTAACAGGTGTGTTTACGTTACGGCGCACACAAGAGATCATTAATCAGTATTTATCCGAGCGGATAGAGTGGACCGTGTTCTGCAAACCCACTGAACTGCAGCTGCGCCTGTATGGAGTCCTGCTGGCCACACGGCCCATCAGAGCCTGCCTCTCCGGTGCTAGCGCACACACTTACACACACAGCCCTCACCTCGCATGCATCAATGCCCTCAAGAAGCTCTGTAACCACCCCGGGCTGCTCTACAACACTTTACAGGTACAATATGTGCTGGTATTTTGCCTTGTTTTTTGTCTTATTATTGCTGTTTTTCAGTTATTCTTTGTGGCATTTGCTTCAGGAAAGGTCGGATGAGATGTTTCAGGATGGAATGATGGAACTCTTTCCTGAGGGATACTCTACAGGTTCCTTTGGCACTGCAGACTCTGGGAAACTACTAGTGCTAACAGACCTGCTGTCAGCAATAAAGCACGTCAATCACACAGACAGGTACTACATCAAGGACTTCATTACATTAAATCTGTCATCTCATTTTAAAGGTTGTTTTTCATCAAGAAATGATTACAACTACATTTTAAATGTACGTTTATATTTAGTCATTTAGAAGATACTTTTATCCAAATCGCCTTATAGATGAGGACAATAGAAGTTACCAAAAGCAACATAATGCAAGGGCTTTTTTTGTTGCTGATTGTATGTTTTTTAAAGAAAACAAGTAGATATTATAGATCACAGATAGATAAAAGATAATTAGTATAGAGAGTGCTAAAGTTAGGAAGGTTAGCTGTTTCTTGAAGACGGCTAAAACTATTGGCTAATCAGATAAATCAATGTTTAAATATACTCAAGAGCACAGTCTGGAAAGAACTTTGAACAGATGAAACTGAATAAAGTAATATATTGTATTATTTTTGGTATAGACTATAGTGCATTTCTAAGGATGAACCACACGAAAAAACTAAACAGAAGTACAAATAATAAAGTATATTTATTTATGTCATATTATATTCTGATTTTGAGTACTAAAATATTACACTACACTATGTGGCATTATATTATAATTTATCCTAAAATGTAAAAAAAAATATATTGAATATGTTATATAATATAGGTTTGTGTTTGCAGAGTAGGTGTGTACTTTGTGTGTGTATATATATATATATATATATATATGCAGACCATTGCATGTATGTTTAAGGAAAATTTTATCTTTAAATATAAAATACTTTATTTAATACTTTTATTTACACCTAATATAAATAATATATAAACACAGACAAAAAAAATGTATACACTGTATGTGTGCATATATATATATATATATATATACACATAGATAATAACATTTATTTTGGATGCAAATAATTTCATTGTTATTATAAAATAACCCTGTTTGACACCTTCGACGAAATGCAAATATTGTGAGGATTGAGTCCAAGTGTTCTTTTCATTGACATATCTTATATATATAAAAAAAAGTAAGGCCTGTTTCTGTCTCTCTCTCTATTTAGGGTAGTTTTGGTGTCCAACTACACACAAACTCTTGACATACTGCAGGATATCTGTGATCATATAGGTTATAAATGGTGTCGGCTTGATGGACAGACACCTGTAGCCCAGCGACAACGAATTGTTGATTCCTTCAACAGCCCACACTCATCCAACTTCCTGTTGCTACTTAGCTCCAAGGCTGGAGGGGTGGGACTAAACCTCATTGGTGCCTCCCATCTTGTTTTATATGATTTAGACTGGAACCCTGCCAATGACATACAGGTCAGTTACAGTTAGACATGTAACACTGCAAAGCAATGATGTATGTTATACAATATTACACTAAAAAAGGAAATCATGAAGCTTGCATGTTTTTTTGTTTTTTTTTGTCCACAAACTTATTCAGACCAGTAGATGGCAGTAGATACAAACAAACTTAAACCTTGCCCTGCTCTCTATCTGGTTGCAAGGGTCACAATCATTTTGTTTTGCTGCCATAATGAATGCTCTCTGAGGGCTTTGAGTAATTGTTTTATAAGGCCCAAATGATCTAAATGATTATTGATGTATATTTGTCAGGCCATGGCACGAGTGTGGCGAGATGGACAGAAGAAAACTGTTCACATCTACAGATTTCTTACAACAGGTAAAGAAAACATTTGAAATTACCCATAGAATATGTATCATCAGCCAGTTTGTTATGACTATATAATAAAAAGGTACTTGACCTGAAACATCTCACAGCCTTTCATCAATCGTAACCTACATAAACCGACTGGCTTTCTTTTCTACCAATAGGCTCTATGTTATGACATGAAACATGATGAGGCACGCTATTATTTTTGAAGGCTTTCAGATTGATGATTCATAGATTGAAGAAACATTTGTTTACAGAGTTGCACATGAGTTTGGGTCTGCAGTACTGTGCCTTGTGTATCTCTTGTAGGTTCAATTGAAGAAAAGATTTATCAGAGGCAGGTGAGTAAACAGGGGCTTTCTGGGACAGTGGTGGACTTGTCCAAGAAAGCTGAGCATATTAGCTTTTCAGCTGAGGAGCTACGGGACCTTTTCAGTTTTGACCCTAATACCACGTGCCTCACACATGACCTACTGGACTGCCAGTGCACTGGAGATGGAAATACTCCAGGTAAATACATAAAGAAGGAACTGGATTATTTGATTTGCTGTTATGCATTAGGGCTTTAAATAGTTAAAATGTTTCAAATAATTAAAAGATAAACAGATTCTTTAATTAGTCATATATATTTGTTTTTGTACAGAATTTTTTTTGTTAATTGTAAAAATCCATACACCATACTGACAAAGCAGCAACAGATTTGTTTTATATAAACTTTATAAATGTATTAAAAATAAAAAACTGAAATAAGTACATTGCATAAGTATTAAATATTTAGCTGAAGCATCTTTATAATCTCAAGTCTGTAAGTCTGTTTCTTTATTTACTTTTTACTATTTACCTGCTGCTTCTCCTCACTTCTTCACTTCTCAAGCTCTTTCAGGTTGGAAGAGGGCAGATGCACATGTTAGGTTTCTCCAGAAATCTTTGATTGGGTTCAAGCCCATTCAGAACATTCACAGAGTGGTCTATAAGCCACACTTGCTGTGTGCTTAGGCTTATTGTCCTGTTGGAAGAAGACGTTTCTACCCAGTCTGAGTTTCTGAATCTTCTGGACTGGTTTTCCTTTACGTTTTCTCTATATTTTGCTTCACTGAGCATTCCTTCTACCCTACCCTCAGTCTCTGCTGCTGACAAACAGCCCCACAGCATGAGGCTGCTACCTGCACACTTTACTTTTGGAATGCTTCTCTTCAGATGATGAACAGAGCTGGTTTCCTTCAAACATAATGCTTAAAATTGAGCTTCATCAGACCAGAGAATCTTGTTTCTCCGAGTATGAGAGTCCTTTAAGTTCTTTTTTGCAAATTCCAAATGTGTTTTCATGTGTCTTAACTCAGGAGAGGATTGAGTCTTGTCACACCGCCATGAAGCCCAAACTGATGCAATGTTGCAGTGATGTTTGTCCTTCTGTAGTTTTGTTCTATCTCTACATATGATTATGGAGCTTAACTATCAGGTTCTTGGTCACCACAACAACCAAAGCCCATCTCCATCGATTGCTTAGTTTGGTCAGATTTAGTCCTGGTTGTTTCAAACTTCTTCAATTAAAGTTAACGGAGAATGCATGCTTCTGTGACCCTTCAGTGAAGCAGCGTTATTTTCTGAACTCTTCCACAAATGTATGGCTTGGCACAAACATGTTTCTCAGCTCTTCGGGCTGTTAGATTTTAGAGCTGTGAGATCTTTTAAGATGTGTGTGCCTTTCCAAATCATAGGTATGAATACTTGTGCCATGGAATCATTTAAGTTTTTTATTTTTAATAAATTTGCAAAGATGTTTTTTGTTGTACAGTAATGGGGTAGGGAGTATAGACCGATGTGGAAAAAAGTAATTTAAAGAAGTTTAACGTAAGGCAGCAACATAAAATGTGGGGGGGTATGAATACTTTTGCTAGGCACTGTATATTAATCTTACTGAATACTGTATCATTGTAGTAACCATTTCTATGTAAACATTTGCAGGTTTTGTGAAGGAGATAAAAGAGGACACCGCAAGGGCATGTCAGCTGGGTCGTCGTTCTGACAGCATGGTATCATTTCCGCAACGAGTCAGCATGTCCGAGCTCATGCACTGGAGGCATTTCTCTGGAGATGTCAAGTCTTATGATGATATTTACCTAAATCATGCCCGTAACCACATCACATATGCCTTTCAAAGCACCACTTCCAAATCCCAAACCACAGTCTAAATGCTTTTTCCTGTTTCCAAAACATAGAAACCCACTGCCCATATGCTCTGTGTAAATATCTGATGTTTGACTGAACATTGAAATTTTTCCTTTTAATAAATCTTTTTATGTTGTTATTATATTTTGGTTGTGTGCGCAAGCAATTGTGTTTGTGTCCATTTAGTGAACCCGCTGAATTAAATATCTGCTCCTTCTATCAGAATGAAAGAATGAATCAGAACAGTACACAGAAATAGATTAATAGCGCAATCAGAGACATTTATAGAAACGGAAAAAAAGACACCATGGGCATCTGTTAGACAAAAACATACGGTCACATTAGGCTTTTTTCTTTTTTAGGTGCTTCTAGTATATTTGTGTTAAATTTCCATATTAATTTATCTTAAATATAATGATTTGTGTTTTCACTTTGTTTAGTGTTTTTGGAAACATCTTCACATTGCTAATGAATCAGTTGATTAAATAGTGGGTTGACCTCCATCATCTTGTTTATTACATTGTTTCCCCCTTGTTATCATCCTAATTTATACAATGTGGATGGTTTACATGAAATGTATCCAAAACCAGGATTGTTCCATCTCAGTAGGAGAATCGTTGAACGTGACGCTGTGCAGGATTACATTTGTCACACAGATGGTTCATTTAATGCATTTTCTAGCCAAGTCTGTTGATTGTCACTGTTAGTAACATGACTACAGGAATCAGAAATGACACAGGGATCACGAAAGCAGCGAGGCACAACAGTCACCAGCAGGAAATGAACTTGTCGACTCTGTGACTCATTAATGAAACAAACCTGGGTGCATGTTCGCTTGTGGTGGTGTTGTTTACTGACGGAGTTTGAGGGTTTGAATGGGGCACTGATAGATCATTCTGCTGTGATATAACGTGTGAGTCATGGATTGTGTGTGTCTGTATCTCTGGTGGGGAGAGTGGAGTGTTGTAGATGGTGTGTTAGTCAGACACTTGTGTATAAGCAACCTCTTGAGAGCCTGACACTGTCCAGGCTGTGATGATGAGATCCCAGCAACTGTTTCCGGAGTAACAATACAATGTTTGTGGGTCTTTAGGGATGTGTGCATCCCAGCCAGGCCTTTACTGTAACCATCAGGTGTGCTGATCGTTCCTACAGTGTAGTCCCAGAGGGAAGGAGTCGGGCGTCATTGAATGTAGCAAAGATGTGTGCTTAGGTCATTCAGGTTGTTGAGGACGTAATGGTGCCTGAACTCTAAAAATTGCTGGTACTTTTCATATTTTACCCAGCATTTTAGTGTGCAGCACATATGTAACAAAGCTTTTATCTATGCTGGGGTAAAACAGGAGATTATTGATATTAGTAAAATACAAACTTTTTCCCAAGCACATTTGACCAATTTCAAACCACATCAATCTTAATAACTACTATTAAACTTGTATTTGATTATTTATGAGTATAAATTTATGATTTATAATTGTCCATGAAGAAAAACTCCTTATATACAGGTGTGCAGCATTATTAGGCACTTCTTTTTCAGATAAAATAAGCCAAAAAATAACTTCCATCAAAATACTAATAATTAATTACACACACAGTGTATAAAGGCGGTACTAAGTGTATTGTGCATCTTATATCAGCAAGTATTTTTTCATGATTTGACATGCTCACCTTTATTCTCTTATGCTCACCAAGGCATTTATTTGAACAAAATACAATTATGTCTTTATCAAATGTAATTGGTTTCTGTGATGCAATGCTGAATTTACAGCATCACTATTCCAGTATCACACGATCCCTCTGAAATCATTCTAATAGGCTGATTTGCGCCGCTTATTTTTTCTGTGGATATATACACTGTATGTGTGTGTGTGTGTGTATATATATTAGTTCTGTCAAAATTAGCATGTCTATGGGTTGGCCAAATCAATACCTTTTCATAAAGCTAAAAGTATTTACCTGTATTTAGTTTAGAAACTAATGTTTGATTTTATTCGATTGCTGAGGGGCACAACCTAAATACAACACTTATTATAATTGGTTTATGTGAAGATTGTTTTAAGTTCACTTAAATTAGAAGTTATTTTTAAAGCCTAATAAATGTTAAAATTGCTAGTTCTTAATTTCAATGTAATGTTTAATGAAGAGATGAACTGTATGTACTAGTGCATGCAAAAGTTGAGTGTAGTTCATTTATGTAAGGGAGAATAGCAAAATTAAGTAAACTGTGACATTTACCTGACTTGTACTTCTTTGGGCTATGTGAGGAAACCGGAGTACCTGGCATAACCCCATGCTGAAATGGAGCATGCAAACTCCACATAGAAAGGCCTCCTGTCCTTGCCAGGGCTCAAACCTAACATAAAGCAGTTGTAATTGTGCATCAATTATCCAAGTTGATCATTTTGTCTTAAATTCTTTAAAATGGCTTTTAATACTTAGCACTCTGCTATTTTTTCTCTCTGTAGTGTTTTGGCTCTCCAAGACCAAATTAACTTATCCCTTATTATCCCTCCTTTCCTGACGCATGGCCCAGATACTGCAGTTACTGCTTCGGGATCAGCGGTCAGCTCAAATCTCATGGCCATAACACAACCCACGCTTTACTGCAGCACCACACACAAGTTGCACTATCCCATTTACATCCCTTTTTGCAGATGTTGCTTAAACACTTTCGAAAAAGTTCCAGACTGATAAGCTTTTTCAGATATCGCAACCTAAAATGGCATGTGCATCACTCATACGTATTATCCGTCAAGCACCATTTATGTCTCTGACCCTCTGATCTCTAATGGCCTATATCTGATCTGCTCTTAGAGAAGTGAATGAATAAAAAGGAGGTAATCCAGCACTCTGCTGCGATTTCTCTTATCCATCCAATCCCTTCATCTATATCAATTCTGAATATAGAAGCAGTCATCATAATCCAGCAATTACTTTAATAACTCATTATAATCTGTTATTTGTGCCTCTTTGAGCAGCAGAGTCAATGCAGTCTGTATTTCGGTACGTATTTATGTGCGCGTGAGAAAAGGAGAGCATGAGCATCTGAGGTCCTTGATTTGTTTTCACTCCATGTATATAAGACTGATATAGCCTAATTAGAATTTAGCTTTGATTTAGTTCAGAATTGGCCACGTTGATCTCCTTTGGAGTGGTGTTTGCAAGCAAGTCTTGACAGAAAACAGGATCACAAGATATAAGAGTTTCAAACTGATTTGCATTCTAGCAGAACTTGATTTAGAATATATTTAGTATGTATTTGTTGTACCAGGCAAGAAAACTAGTGACTGAGAAGGTCTTTTATTTAGTTTGTCTGTCTGTACTAAATGAGATTAGTTGTCCTGAACAGGGTCAAATAGGAGCTGCTGTCCTGCCTATAGGTGTCCTGCTTTACCAAGCCTTAACTGGTTTACTATGCTAACTAACAGACTAATCAAGGTTGCATAATGTCACTGACAATAATAATGCCACTCACAGTTCATTTTATCCAGTTAGCCTGTGCAGCATTTCAGACAATACAGACCCAATAAACAAGGAACATTCAGCAAACACTTAAAAGTAACCTTTCTGAAATGTTTGCAATGATAATATCACATGGCATTTTCCCTTAACATTTGTGAACATTTAGAAATAATGTTTATATAACTTTTTTTAAGAACATATTTTTGTTGGAGATCAGGGACTTTGAAACTTTTTGTTGCCAAAGAACCCCAAGTACATGAAGATCTTGCACTACTTGAAAAATGAAGTTGTGTATTTTTATATACAGTAAAGACCAGTTTATACTTTGTTAGAAAATATTAAGGACTGTGAGATGAAAATCAACATACACAGTATGACCCTGTACCATGCTATAGCCAAAAATTACTGTATGGGTCAAAGTTTTTTGATTTTTCTTTTATGCCAAAATCATTGATATTAAGTAGAGGTCATGTTTCATGAACGTATTTTATAAATTTCATACTGTAGGCTACATATATCATAATGAAATTTTTAATTAGTAATAGGCTATGCATTTCTAAGAACTACATTTGGCCCACTTTAAAAATGATTTTCTCGACATTTCGATTTTTTTGCACCCTCAGATTACAGAATTGTCTCGACCAAATATTGTCCTATCCTAACATACATCAATTGAATGCTTATTTATTCAGCTTTCATGTGATGTATAAATCTCAATTTTAAAATAAAGTAGCATTTTGACTGGTTTTGTGGTCTAGATAATATTAATAAAATATTGCATTAATATAAAAACGTTTTTTTTGTAATTAATGCAAATTTGAGACACGTTTCCTTGACTCGGGTTCCCTGTCAATTTTGTCCCCTGGTCTTGAATCACGTCTCGATGCGCACAAGAGAAACTTGTGTTTAACACCCATAGGATGCTGCAAGGAAAGACCCGCTGCTGCTCATTGGGAGAGAAAAGTGACGTCAAGGAAATCCTCGCTGCTACCGAGACCTTAATATAACCATGAACTGCACTGAGAGCTCAAAGCACATTACTGCGCAAAATATAGTCGTACGGGATTACCAGGACAAACGGCACCAATCCTCACTCAGGTGTGCTTAATTGAAGACAAAGAAGCCAAGAGCAATTAGATCTTGTTGAGCAGGTTTCTGCTGGAGGGGACTGGATCTATTATTGGAGCGTCTGATTTAGTTCGTCAATTCTTTGTGGAGTCACATTCGAAGAGACACCCGTCGTTTAGCCGAGTGTTTGTCGTTTGTCGAATTGCACAAATGACCCTGCTGGCGAGCATGCGGCGCCACAGTATCCGCGTTCAGCATCACCTGCACCGGTGGAGCATCTGCGGGACGGACGGAGGGCAGCTGCTGAGCGATGGCTTCGCGCGTCCCGATATCGGTATGCCCAGGTCCAGCTCCTGCTCGTCCACGTCGTCAGACTCCGCTCTCTCCACCGAGTCTACGACTCCTGCTTCGGTTGGACCATTCACCGTTGTCCTGCTCGGGGACCACGGCGTCGGGAAGTCCGCGCTCGCTAGTATATTCGCTGGAGCGTCGGACAGCATGGGCAGCGAATGCGAGTTATATGGAGGTAAGTTGACAATTACCTGGACTTTTCCTTGACTCCGAGACATCAACTATCGCAAATAATTACTTGTCGTTATTGTTTCATATTACGTTTAAGCCTGTTTAAGGAGGTTATGTTTAGACTTATATTTAAAAATAAACATTTTCCCGTCATAATGGGGCAATTAAAAAGAAAGAACTCTTTAAATTTGGAATCATGTAGGACAGTCTAGGGGTCACGTAGAATTAGAAAGAATTGAGTGGAATTAGAAAGTCAAAACAACAGGTTGAGGAGCATGAAGGCAGACATTATGTGATATATGTAGTGCATAGCCTATGCATAGAGGGAGATAGCTAGACACATATAGGCTGGAGAGAAAGCGAGATAGATCTACCTTTTATGATTTTTGAAAGTTTATAACGGGAGGTTGCAAATTGGGGTCCAAGGCAAAAACTGTCAAAGTTATATTTAGGGGAAATATTTTTAAAGGCATAAGTCCTATTAGGACAACTGAAGTGAACACTAAACATTAATATTAAGTGCAATAATTCGACAAATACATGAATGAGCATTTAATATTATTAGGCTACAGGTTCCCAGTTGTCTAGTGAGGTTACCATAGCAACAGTAGGGCGCTCGAGCGCTTGGCTTCAAGGTCGTGTCTGACGGAATGTAATGAATCTCTTCAGATTAAACTGAAAACTTCAAATAAAGCAGTTTTTACTGTCACTATGAGATAGTGGATCTGATTGTAATTTTTATTTTTGTAAAAAAAAAAATCATGAAAAGCCACGATTGATAACCTTTAACTCTTTTTAATGTTCTCAGGTGAAGTATTTGAGCAGACAATAACCGTAGACGGCGAGAGGGCCACCGTTACCCTACTCGACACATGGGATTCACAGGTAACACCTTTAGCTCATCACAAGTGTATATTAATATAGCCTACTTTAAGTGATTGAAGGTTCTGAGGTGTTCTGATTTCTGTTTCCATCAGGATGAGGGCAGTTGGACACAGGAGCGATGTTTTCAGACAGGAGACGCTTTTATTATAGTCTATGCCATAACAGATCGTTCAAGCTTCCTTCGAGCATCAGATCTTCGTATTCAGCTTCGACGGCAACGTGAAGCCGACCGTACTCCCATCATCCTCGTCGGCAATAAATGTGACCTGGTTCGCTGCAGGGAAGTGTCCATTAGTGGTAAGTGATTCTGAATGTGCTCTCAATAGCATTTTCTTAATCTGCAAACCCACTCGTGGGATTAAAAAAGTAGCCTAATTATTATTTTTTTTGTTTGGTTTAGAGGGTCGCTCGTCGGCTGCTGTCTTTGACTGTAAGTTCATTGAAACGTCAGCAGCAATGCAACACAATGTCTGGCCGATGTTCGAGGGCATCATCCGCCAGCTCCGTCTGCGAAGAGACAGCACAGAGAACCTCACCAGACGTTGTTCTCTTCAAAAGCGACGGGAGAGCCTCCCGAAGAAAGCCAAGCGTTTCATTAGTAGAATGGTTGCCAAGAAAAACAGGCAGGCAGCCTTCAAACTCAAGTCCAAATCATGTCATGACCTGATGAGTCTGTAGCGCAGAGACTTCGAATGGTTTTGAAAGTTTGAATTGGATTGAATGAAGTTCGGGTGCAAACATTTTGGAAAGTATCTGTTCAAGTGTTTGTTTCCCCCCCCCTATTTTGCGCTATTTAAAAAAAAAGCTATGGATGTCTATATTAGACTGTGCTGTAGAAGAGCATCGATTACAGGCTTCTCGCTCCCTCTGTGAAGGACAGAACGCTCTACCCATCGTTCTTTTCAAAAGCCATGAAATACGAAAATGTTTTTGGTGGGAACCCCAACACGCTAAATGTGGTGCTTTTATTTTTATATGATTTTCCTGTTGGATTTGCTTTTTATTCGTCGTTCCTTGTGTGTGAAATGTTCTGTCCAGCATTTGCTCTGTTTGAGCATATAGCATTCAAAAGAAATAAAATACTGTTTTGTATGATAAATCTGAAATGCTTTGGTCCTTTTGAAAGTACACACATCTGGAAAATCAGAAAAGCACTTTTCACATATGATATCATCTATATTCATATATTACTGCATTATTCGCATAAACACAAAACCTTGAGATAAAAGCATACACCAGCTGTTCCTTTGGTGTGCATATGATTCAGAGATTACAGCTTCAGATTCATGTCCATTACGCACCAATATCATTTTAACATCTCCATTGTGCGATTTTAATCAGTTTACAATTAGGCATACTGTAAAGTCTAAATGTACATTAAAAGTCTGTGCTTTAATATCTTATTTAATACTCTATTTAATTTTAGATGTTTATTTAATATTTTCAATCTGAACAAAGAGTAATTCTGTGACACGTGTATTATACATTTTTAGCCAGTGCATGAACTAACATTAACTACTGAGACTTTATTGTGTTGACAAATTTACATAAAGTATCTTTATATTAACTTATTTATTTTACGAATAAAGATAATTCACAGATAACGGACATATTGGAGCATCTTTCACTACAGCCTCTGCCTGCTGGTGGATACAACACATTTGTTCCTGTTATTCAGAAACACTCCTCCTACCTTCCTTTCAAAGGTGAGAAGGACAAATGAAATGACACATTCAGATGATGCGTGAATGCTTCTGTGTGAATGATAATAAATGTTTATGAATGTAGAAGATGTAAAAACTGTAAGATTGTCAGGCGCTGCTCGTTTTGAGGCCATTATCTGTCAGATTTAGTATGCATGAAGCAGCTGAACTCGATGAAAGAAACTTCCATCTACACTTAACAGTGTTGTATTATTACTGGAAACGTGGCCACCTGCAGAAGTTGATCCCAGTAGCGGCAGCAGGTTTCTCTGTTTCAGTGCCAGTCCTGCAGTAAGTATCATCGCTCCTAATCTTAACCTTTACCCTCTTATTCTCCATTGTGCTGATACGGCTGCATAATAATTAGTCAGTGGAAAACCATGGGAAATTATTGAGTAACTACCACTCAAGGTGCCTTTAACCTGAGACATTTACACGGAAAGGATTAGTTTTACAGGAAGTGGTTACAATAGATTTTTCAGAAGTTAATATTTTACAGTATTCATATCCATATTTGCTTTATTTTATGTAAGTATTGCACTCTTACCTGTAAAAAATGATGTTTCCAGTCATTCTTTGGTCAAAATGTTCTTCTGTGGTTGTATTCTAAAAACCACATTGTCAATAGAGCCAAAGTGAATGGGGTCCAAAACAACATCGTCTTTTTTTACACAGAATAAAGAAAAAACTTTGCAGATTTTGAACCAAAAAATAAGGTTAAATAATAATATTGCTGAGAATATGGACCACAATCAAGCCAGAGGCTGTCAAAAGATCAAGGATCAAAGATTGCAGACCTGTATTACTCAAGATTGTGAGCACACAGCTGTGTGAAGGTGACCTTTAGGCTCTGCATGAATAAACAGTGATTTTCATCTGTCACACTACTTGTTTTCAGGTACATTTTTCCCTTTTTCTCCAAGCTTGTCCTCAGTATTCGGTTTTGTCCTTATTTTATTGCATAGCAATTACTGAAGCAAGGCCCTTGATATTGATTTTTTTATGTATTTTCATTTTGTATTAAACCCTTGTTTAGACATTGACACATTCACCAATCCAGTACACTATTCGCCGAACGGTACTATAAAATACATTAAATTTACAGTCCACTCCCCTGAGCGGGGAATCAGTAGATAATCATTAGGCTCAATAAAGCAGAGTTAAACTTTGACTGAAGCAGGAAGCACTTCAAGCCTGAAACGCTCAGTCTTTTGAGGAGAGGAGCTCTGCTGACAGGTCTGTCTCTCTTATCCTTTCTTTTATATAGTTTAGTCTTATGGTTTATCGAGTTTAAGTGGATTTTATTTGTTACCGATATGTGATCTGCGTTAAAATATTGCCTTCGAGGCCAGCGTTAGGTTATGATCTTGTTTGACTTTGCTCAGTGTGTTCAGAAGGGTGTTGACCAGTTTATGCGGACTGGCGTTTAAAGTTATCGAAACATGCATCGTACGTGCCAACATGAGCATATTGGCTAGAGGAAAGGATGTGTATTATGTTGTTTGATCTTGTGCTGTCAGAATGTCATCAGAGGTCACAAGTCTGGGCCTCTTGTTCCTTGTCACTGAAAACTTTACCTGTTCAGAGCCACCTAGCCTAATCTTAATGCATTATTGTTGTAGTTGTATATCTTGTTATCCATGTTTTAATTGAAATCACAGCAAACCCTGACAAAGATCACCTTCTGGGATTACTTCAGAGTGTCTTTTATTAGCAAGTAGCGCTTGAAGATGTCTCCTACGCTCTTTGTTCGCAAAACTACGAAATTGTATAGAATTTCTTTACTTTTATTTTTCTAACTGCTCCTGGTTGAGCTGATATTTATAACAGAACATGAGAACTGATTTCAGCTTATGCATAACATCCAGATTCATTAAATACGTTGACACAAAGATAAAAAAAACGCTATAATATCAACCAATTTCTATTGTGTTGTTCAAGGGTTTTAAGCAATAGAACTAAAGTAGCTTATCAGAGGTCACGTTCACTTCAATGTCACCTTGTGTCACATCTGTCTCAAGGTGTGTCTGTCTTTCTCAATAGATCTGACCGATGTAACCGGAATAAAATCGCAGTATCAGTTAAGCACTAAACCTTACAGCTTATTTCAAAACAATATTTCATTAAAACTGCCGACACAGTCAATCTACTCTTAACCAACCCAAACTGCAACTAACACGGTCAGGTTTATCTAGAGATCTCTATCGCTCTGCACACATAATGTGAGTGATCAGATAAACATTTCTAGATAAATCTGTTTATTGTTTATCTAGATAAATATGATTATTGAGGGCTGAAGTAGAGAGACACACCTTTAAACAACATCCTTTATTGATCCACGGCCTGCAACTTACTTTCATTTCATGTGTACTTTAAATGCATGATGTGACTATCATATGTCTGAGATAAACCAGTACTTAAAAAAGCATTTAGAAAGCAAAATCTGACAATGACAAAGTTTACTTTCAGAATGAAGTGATGTTGTACTGGTAATCTGAATCCTGAATACTGTTTCACTGAATGCTATTTACAAAATATCAGATATATTTCGTTTCATTTCAACGTTTCGCCCCTTCCTTTTGCTCAGATGTGTGGATTCGCAAGTATGTTAATATTTCATATTTAAACGCCTAGGCTTTGTAATATAACTGTCAGTACAGACATTGTAAAATCTGATAAACTGTGATCACACAACAAACACACATGCGCACATAGTCAGCGCTGTCTGGCACAGGAGGTGCCGCCCACATGAATGCCAAGTGACCTTTAAATAACCTTTTTATAGGCTGCGATTCATGTAAAACACACACACACACAGCGCCACATGACGATAGTCATGATGTCATCATCAAATGCCACTCATGCACTATTTTTATGCATATGAGATGCACAGAGGGACTGACAAAATATGAGCAAATTATTTAGATAATTAACAAAAAAAATTCCTGTACACACACACACACAAAGAAAATCCTCTTTTTTATTGCTAAAATATTTGTACATTTTTTAAATGTTTCTTGTTACTGGTCGAATGGTACGTTTTGTTAATAATAACTTACTGAAGTTTAACAATAAAGAAGCAGATGGGCCTAATTTCTTGACTGGGCAACTTGTAATTAGTCGCACCATGTGGCTTCACTTCATTGCTCAGTTTGCACAGCAGAGGTCGTTAAGTCAGGAAACAGTCATCTAATGAAGTTATTTGGCAAATAAATGTCACTGCTGTAAATTATAATTGCTTTTGCACAAACTATAATAAAGGTCCCTTTAATTAAAAGCACTGTTTCACAGGTTTTCATTCCTTTTCCACCAGGTTTTCTTGCCTGGGACCATGAGAGGTGCACGTTTGCTACACTTGACCCTTCTCGTCAGCATTGTAAGTGTGTGTGAGTGTGTGTGTGTGTGTGAGTAACTCGCCGACCTTGTAGTGTCCTTACAATCTTTTATTCAGTCCATAAATGAGTAACTATGCTGAAGTCCATTTCTCTGCCCATACTCCATTAATCAGTCAAAGACACACAGACATAATCGGGATACATTCGGAAAGTTAAATTATTTCTTCTACATAAATAATCCACAGAAATGGGCAAATATTCAGCAACCTTCAAAGGATTATTGACTTGATATTAAATAAATGACTCTTCATATTGCAGTAAGACAATAATCTAGTAACTAAACATAATATTCAGTTATTTATTAAGTATGGTCAATATAGAGTTTTTATTAGTATGCAGAGAAATCTCTTCTTTCTGAAAGAATATTGGCCGCTGATGTTGTTCACGACTGTCTAGATTGATAACAGGCAATATAGCAGTTGGCAATATGCTTATCTACGGTATAATGGTGATTTAAAGTCATTTTAAATTCAGAGGCGTTATTTTTCATCCAGCTGCATATTTTCCCCCTCTTTCTCTCTTAGGCTCATGGGATTGGTCTGGAGGACAAAAAGGGGCCATTAAAAGATCTAGAATTAGATGTACCAGAGGCTACACCTGTGCCTTATCCCATTTACCAGGTATCACAGGCTCAATTTTAGTCTTAACGGTTACAGACGATTAGTTACGAAGACAGATATAATGTTTACATTTTTATTACAACATCTTCAGTATCTATTGTAATATTTTGAATGTATTGCTTGGAAATATTGTAAATTGTTTTTTTTGTTTAGTTTACATCAACAGAGGAAGCAGAGAAATACCGTGTAAGTGGAGAGACCGAAGAAAAGATCAGAATTTCTTCAGACGGCTGGCTATTCCTGGAGCAACCTCTGGAATGGAGCCCTGAGAAAGAACATCATCTAGAAGTAATTTATGATTGTACTATCATAGCACCTGGGTCTTTAAGAAGATAGTAAATCCCTACGTTCATTACTTTTCTAGCATGCACAAAGCACACTGTCGGTGTACAACATGACCATGGATTATATTTAGCTATATGATTTTATATAAAATGTTGTATATGGAAAGTCTATTTATAAGTTTATTTTTCCCTATTTTACTGTATTCCATTCAGTCATCATTTTAAATAAATCTTTTATTCAAATGCATAATTGTCTATCAGTAAATAAACCCACATAATAATTCTATAAAATTATTTTATATAATTAACGGGGGATAAAACGTGTTGATATCTAAATGTAAATTCCAGTACAAACATATGTGTATATGTGTGTATTTTTCTTCAGATTGAAGCACTTTCTCCAGATGGTGAAACTGTTGATGGGCCTTACACTGTTGTCTTACACGTTGTGGATGTCAATAACAATAACCCTGTCTTTAGTGAGAGCCAGTACAGTGGCCGTGTTAGAGAGCATTCACCTGCAGGTAAGAAACCTACACACAATATCAAATTGAAACATTTAAACTTTCAATTCTGTTCCGTTGAAATTAAAATGAACACATTTATTTCTGCTTTTAATGTTGTGTGCTTGCAGGAGTTCCATTCTTGCAGGTGTTTGCTACCGATGCAGACGATCCCGACACAGTAAATGCCCAACTTAGATTCAGCATTGTGGGCCAAATCCCAAATCCTGAAAATGTTTTCTACTTTGGCATTAACCCTGAGAATGGAGAGATCTTTATAACAGAGGAAGGTATGTCAACACATTTGGAACAGAAATATACAAGGAAAAACCAGCATTTCTCTTTAAATTAAGATCAACTTGTGTCTTTCTGTTGTTTTGCAGGAGCAGAGTTTCTCAGGGCCAGGCCCACTGTAACATACAGCCACGGGGAGGCCCGGGGCAGTCCAGATGTCCTGAAAAAGAAGTTTGAGGACTACTGTATTCCAAGAAGCAACATGCCTCTGGAGAACAACCCCTTTTACACGTGCATCGAACGCGCTGGTGAGAACATACCGAAACACATGCAACTCTATGTGGTTTTATTTTTGTGGCATTGTTGTGATTACAGAAGATAGTTGTAAGTGTTTATTTGTTGCTGACTTAAAGACGTCCACCCTTTTCACAGATTTTTTTAGCCATTCACCAAAAATAACCATCATAATGATTTAGAAATGATCAAATAAAAACACCCAGACAGTTGCTTTAACAGTTTTATATGGAAGCTTACTTCAGCCATGTAATCCAACTTTTTTTCTCTAAAAATTCTGACATTTTTCTCTGAATTGTAAGACATAAATCTACAATTGTGAACCTGAATTATGGGAAAAAAGTCCTGCTCCCACTTTATAGTAGGTGGCCTTACCTACTATGTACCTACATTTAAATCAGTAATTTAATACAATGCACTTATTGTGTTCTTACAGATTTTTACATTGTACTTATACTTTAAAAAATACCTGCATGTAATTACATCTGTACTTAATTTCTGTAATTATACTCATAATTACACTGTTGACCCATGCCTTACAGTTTAACCCACCCTTAAACCCACCCATACCACCAAACCTATCCCACCTCAATAGCAGCAAAAGTGTTTTGCAGTACAATATGACCACAATAAGAACATTGTACTTATTTTTTATGTAAGTACATAGTAGCTATGGTCTCCTAATATAAAATGTGACCAATGTCCCATTTTTTCTCCTATGATTAAATTTTTTTTAATTGGGTGATGTAAACGTGGAATTGGATTCAGAACTGGTACTCAATTCTTTGTTTATATCTCACAATTCAGATTTGTTTTAATTTGGTAATTTGGTCAAGTACATATCTTGCAATTCAGTGTTCATATCCTGTGAGATTAAAAAGATACAGTCTGGTGAAAACAGGCTTCCATACATTCCATGATGAAAAAGCAGCTTATGTTTTGTACAAATCCTGCCAGACTCGGAGACTTGTTTAATAACTTGTTTAAGAAATGTATAAATAGGCCAAATGAAAGCAGTATCTGGTCTCCTCTATTTGTGATCCTCTTTGAGAATGAGCGAGGACAGAACATGTTATTCAAAATAAGACTGAAATGAACGGTACTGATTACACTCAGATTAAACTGCAGTTAATGTCTATGAATGACCACTTCTGTGATTACATTCACTGTGGTGCGTGGAATGTGCCACGTGCTTTAAATAAGAACACAGTCATTAACTGCGCTCTAACAGTTCAGCCCTCATCAGTGCAGATTACTGTCGTCTCAGAAATGAGGCTGGATTTAACCCAGATTACTTCACCATTCAGCGTCAACATTGATGAACAGAAATGTGCAGGCCTTTCATTTCATTAGAGTGCATCGTGCTGGGGATTGATATTTTATAGACTGAACCTCACCACCTACAGGTGAACACCACAGTGACCTGTCAAATAAGTAAATAAATGGACATTAAAAAACAGAATCACATCTGTGCTGATTCTAAAATCAATATCGATGGGTGCTTCCAAAATACTTGAATCAGTTTTTCATTAATCATTATTTCGTCACTGCAGAATCAGTCATCAGTGTTTGTTTTGACATGAGCAGAAAGAAGAGAAGAGAATCTTCTTCAAGATCCAGACTATGCCCTGATGGTTCGCGTTGAGGATTTAGGAGCTCCAAACACTCTGAGCAGCACGACACGGGTCAACGTAGCTATCATTCAAAACCTCTGGGTCAGCCCTAGACCAATCAAAATCAAAGAAAATTTGGAAGGGGAATACCCTATGTATCTTACCACAGTAAGTCTGAATCTAATTTTAATTTTAATTTTAATTTTAATTTTAATTTTAATTTTAATTTTAATTTTAATTTTAATTTTAATTTTAATT
>JAUCMT010000032.1:12278631-12289869 GCA_032357475.1 Enteromius thamalakanensis
CCTGTTGCTATGACAGCAAGTCCCGGATGAGCGTCGAAGAACCGAACGATCCAAGATCAGGACAAATCCACAACAATATAATCCAGCTGAGTTAGCGAGGTACGAAGAACGAGCCCCAGTAATGCTTTGTTTCTAAGGTGTTTTTAAAAATTACTCAAATGTCCTAATTGAACTGTGGCCTGATCCTGGCTTAGACTAAGTCCTGTCTATGAAACCAGGCCTTATTTTGTGAGGATTTTATAAATAGTAATACAAACTATGCAATTTTTACTTAAGTTTGTATGAAACTGAAGTTGCTGTCCAATTTCCAACCAAACAGTATTTCAAGTGTAACTACTGCCAAAAAAATAAAAAATAAATAAATAATTGGATGCGACTTAATTTTATCCACTGGTTGCTGATTGTGTTCTAAAAAGTGAGCCGTGTTGTATCACAGACATCAAGTGAGTCATAAGAAGAGGTAGTGATGGCATTCTGATATTAGACTGTGAGGTAAATAAAAACTATTAAAAAAAAAAATGAAGAAAGCAAAAATAAATTGAGCACAATAGGACTAAAAACACAACTTAAGAGCATTAATTGGATCAATATAAATGTAATGCTGAATTATTTCGTATTTGATCTGAGATGAATTTTGGAATGTGATGTAAAAAATGTAATGTTTATATTCATAGTTCTCCGTCATAGATGGATGACATTATTGTGGATAATAACAATAACACTCCTGGATATCATCCTGTTTATTTATATTCATCTATCCATACTGGAAAGAGAGACAGGTATGCTGCCTTTATCTTTGATAAAAAGTATATATACCCCCGGTTTCACAGACAAGGCTTAAGCTAGTCCCAGACTAAATATCATGTTTGAGCTGTCTCAGATGAAAATATCTTGCTCTGACGTATCTTAAAACATGTCAGTGTCATTGTTCTGTGTTAAGATGCTCCCCTGTAATATTTTCTTATAAGGCGTTTTTGTAAAAGTTGCTTAAATATCTTAATTAAACTAAAGCCTAATCCTGGCTTAAGCTAAGCCCCGTTTTTGAAACCGGGCCTTAATGTTTCAGAATTGGCATGTCATGATAGAGGCTTATGATAGACTGACCTACTTACTGCCTGCCGAATCAGAGACTGTGATTTGACACCATGATGATTTGACCCCTGTCCCATAGCCAACTGAGCTATTTGGGCAGCATTCCAAACACATGAAGTTCAGTTATTCTTACAAAATAAATGTGCATTCCCAGAATTAAATGCAGCTTCTGGCAACAAAAGTCACCTTCATCTGTTCAGGGCCGCTAGACTGGATTGGTAAGTTTAGAAACCTGCATGCATTCCTTTCAACAAAATTCAAAAAACTGCATAAAACATACTTGGTTACATTTTTATTAAAACTTTTGAAATACAAAAGGCGAGTATTTGCAGAAGTCAAGCCCATGCACCAGCACATAGCAATACTGTCAAATACATTCGTGACATGCTGCAAATATTGTTAAATACTAACACTTACTTCAAGTATAAAGCAGTCTGTATTTACACTTCAGCAAGCCTATAACTTTATTACAGTATAACATTAATAACACAGCTGATTGCTACATGAGATGTTTCGAATGATAGTCAATCAGCTGTGTTCTTGTGCAAGAGCTGAGAACATACTGAAAACAGGCAAGAAAGCACAATCGCAGAGTTATAGATTTAACCTTGTTCAATAACCCTCGGACCAAAAAAAAAAAAACGTGACATTGAACTTAAACTGTAATCTCTACCCTGTGGCCGGTAATCACTCGAAAAATGTTGCAACATCCGGAAAAATGCATAGTAACCATATTAATTACTTTCGCCACAGTAGTGTATCATATAGGTATGTTTGCATCTTATAGAAAGTGCAAGCATTTGGTTTGTTGTGTCATTAACATTGGTTTCCTTAAATACCTCTCCTTCACCTTTCAGAGAAATTCAGCACACATCGAATAACCAAACCAGAATTTCAGCAATGGCCAGCAGCATTATAAATAACAGATCACTGTCAGGAAGGACTGAGGTAATTAAAAGTATATATATATTAAAGTAACAAGAGAATCTTCTGTGCGCAGTTGCAATTATTGTCATTTACAATAACTACTGCTTTACTGCACACTGTCAAATTCTTAACTTCTGATTCCATGCACAGGTAAAAAAATAACAGACCCTTTTTATCAGGACTTCTACGGTAATGAGAAGATAATTTGGTTGTGCAAGCCATGTTTTGATGACACTTGAACCCCAAGACATGCTTCATGAAAAACTGTATCTACTAAGGCATGCTGTACAAAAAGAACTTATCAGTCAAATAAAGATAGAATACAGTTGGTACTAAAATAAAATACTTTGCTAGAAAAAGAAAATTCGAAAAACACACTGCTGCTTTTATGTCCCTGAATAATTAGTGGCATTAGCAACTTGTTTGGTTTATTAGAACCTACATAAAACATTAAAAAGATAGCAAACTCAATGAAAACTCTCTGATCGTTTACTCACCCCTGTTATTCTAAACATGCATTTAATAACAATGATAGCCAACTGGGTCCAAAATTAGACATTTTTTAACATATCTTGTTTTTGAATGTAAAGCCATCCAGGTTCAAAATTACATGAGCGTGAGTAAATAACAGAATTTACACTTTTGGGTGTATTGTCCCTTTAAGGTAACTTCTCAATCAACTTATCTCAGCTACAGAACTCCAACTTAAAAGTACACATCTGATTCTAATTTGGCTTTCTATCCTCATTCCTTCTCACTCGCCATTTTAAATGACCTTTGCTTACTTTCCTTTTTCACTCATTTAAAAAACAAAAAGTAAAAACATACGACATAAAAGCCAATTTTGGCACAACACAAGCACTATATATATATTTCTCCTTAGTGCAAAATCTGCTGAACCTACACTAGTACATTTCCAGTCTTGATTGACGTTTTTGTGCTGCATTTTTGATGGTTTCATTGTGAAAATAGGTCTGGGATGATCTCGGGATATTTTTTTCTGTTTGGATTAATTCCACGTAACATTGGGAATCAACACCGTTCACTTATTAAATATAAAAATCCATTTCCAAGGCAGCTGCCATGAAGATGTGAATACACTCAGAGTAATACATTCCACTGGTATAGGTAACATGTCGCTGTGCTGATATTAATGATAATGCAGCGTGATGTGTGATTAATATTGATGATATATGTAACAGAACATGAGAAAGAAACAGTGTGTCTGCTTCTACTGTCCCCCAATGACGTGTGGGTTAAACTGCACTATAATGATTGTGATATCATCCCTATACATGCGGGCTAGCTCCTCTGGCAAGCTTAACATCTTTGACAACCTCTCATGGTCCACCATTCCAAACTCATTATTCCCCACCGAGTGCCGAATCAGGTGCGTAGCAGCATTCTGGTCCTCGAAGGTAGAGGAGATGCGTGCTTTCCTCTCCTGCAACAATCCCTGCATCTGACCCAAGGTCACCTTATAGCCGCCGACACTGACTGGCTGCTGCTGGTGCACTCCAGTGAGATGTTCACCCACAATCCTCACCACCTCCTGCCTGTGAAGCGTTTCCCACAGTCCATCCGAACCCAGTACCAGGAAGCGATCCTGTGGACGAAGGCGGTGTCGGGTCACCTCCGGTTCCGCTGTAAGGTAGGGTGGTGTGTGATAGTTGGGTGGGATGAACTTGGCGTGCTCATTCTCATGGAGCTGGTCTGGTCCGGACTCAAGCACACGGCGCTGCAGTTCAATGCTCCACTTGAATTTAACATCTCCAAAGGCGCGAAATGGCATGAGCAACCCCAACAGGCGATCCTGCTTCACCACGCTCTTGGCCTCAGAATGCGGGTGCTCAGATCGCACGCGCTTCATCTCGGATTCATTCTGCGCGTTGTGGTCATTGGTGAGTGTAAGGGCAGAAAAAGAGCCATCAGGTTCCTGTACGCCCAGGACTGCCCGGCAATCTCCAGTGTTGGCGATATGCAGCTCGTTACCATCAATGTGTGCAACACATGCCGTAGCGCCTGAGAATGCAACACGGAGCACCCAGTAGTGCAAGAACGCATTTGGGTCGCCAACCTGCGCTTCGAGGGATATGTCATTGTCCAACCTTTTAAAGGCAGTCACGAGAGCTTCAGCAACATCTGGTTGCTCCCCAGGAACGCTCAGATCCAGCAGTTCCTGCCAGTATGTGCGCAAGCTAGAGAAGTAGAGTTTCGAAGCTTCCTTGCTGAAGTAGTCGTTGGGATGCTTGTGCCACTGCAGTATCGGGTGAAGAGGTCGTCCGCTCTCCACCGCATTCTCCAGCTCTATCAGCGTCTCATGTGGCAGCAGTGAGACGGCTATGTAATAGAAGAGGCGCTCTGTGAGTGCCTGAGCACACGCGCAGCCTGCGTGGCCGTCAAATACGCCGTAGAGCATGCCGCGAGTCTGCAAGCATGTTGCTGCACTTCTCCGGTCTTCAATTGGTGCGTTTGCCGGTAGCTGGTTGCTGTCAAAGCCCATGACCGAACTGAGGTTCTTGCCATCAAACTCAGGAACTTTGAAGCTGTACTCATTAGCTTTTAGTATGCTGTTAACCTGAGGTGGGGTCAAGTAGTAGGTGCGCCATGCAGGTGATGTCCTGTATCCTCGCACTTGGTGCCGCCATCTTTGAGTTGCACTGACACATGGAGGAGGAGACCGGCTGCAGTTTTGACACGCTACGGCTGGCAGCAGGATCTGACCAAACCTCCTGCCGTGGATGACTCTGAACACCTGGGAGGTAGCAGCCATGATAACTTGACCTTACCCTCAAAGGACCTGCAGGAAAACCATAGCTCAATTAGAAAACTAATATTTCACACTTGAGTATATCTCAAACCATGCTGTGTGAGTTGGCAGGTTTACAATTCTGACACCATGATTATCAGGTTCTGGAGTCTTGATGTAAAAGTAACTTCAAATGACTGTAGATTGACAGATGATTACTACAAGGATAAGGTCAAGGCATGTAAAAGCCATTCCAGTCAGGATGGGAGAGTGTCCCAAGGCTATTTATAGTCCTATGCTGCCACATTTTTGGCATTGGAGACATTGAGTGTCCCACTGGCCTATTACTGCCCCTATTACATAAAGCAAAACTGCTTCAACTCAACTCAACATACATTGCAATTACTCCCTGCCCTTCAGGTCGGTCCCATTTTCAAAGGAATTTCTGTCAGCGATTATCTTTGCCCAACCCAAATTGTCTTTTGGCATCTGTCGTCATCTTGTATTAATATTAAGTCTAAACACAGTGCTAAAGTTGTTCTTATTTTCTTGTGATAAGTAAATAATATAATTCATGATATTATTCGTAGTATAACATATTTTATCCAATGGAAACTGATCAGCAATGTACTGTTGTAATAAGTACTTCTTTACTTAAAGCTTAAATTAATTCTATTACTTTTAAATCCTACTTTTGTTGTGACTGAAACGTTCGAAAACGCATTTGAAACGTGTAGCTATTGTTTACTATGTTTTGACTTGAGTATTCAATTAAATAAGAGCCTTTCGAAAAATTAACACCCTTTTGCAAAACAGTAATAGCAAATAAGATTTCCGGCAGAATGGATACAGAGAGTTAAAGTTAAAGTGCCTTACTCTAAAAACGGTTCACGGCTTCACGCGCTCTGTTACATGCAACATAGATCAAGGAGCTAACATACTAGGTTACTTGAACCATGCCAAATAACCATTATATGGGAAATTAGAACGACTAGAAGTTATAAACTCACAAAACGACAGCTGCAAAACAAAACAAAAAAACAGGAGTAAGTTACTACGCCCCATCCACAACATCCAGCATACATACTCGCTACTAAGTTGCCATATTGTTTCCATTTGAGCCTGGCAACATGATTTAGTACATATCATTGCACAGAAATGTAATCGGATAAATGTCTCTGTATTGCAAAAGAACAAAAGTGATTCAGGAGGCACACGGTTTGTACTGCAACCGCCTGTTTTACTGCGTGACTGTACCGTGGAGAATAACGCTAATGCACATAATGATACGCTGGATCATTGCACAATATCGTCTACGAACAGCATGTGCAACTCAATGCAGCCAAACAAAAGATTAATATTCTTACCTGAGGATATTAGTGGGAGATTGAGTTTGCGATCGATGTTTGATCGAGCTACATTAGTACATTAGCAGTTACCCAGTCCGCCTCCTGCGAGCCTAGTTTGCCTCCACTCCCACCGATCAAGATGATTGGTCCACTTACAGAGCTGCGACGTCATCGGAGGTGTAGCTCCCCTTCATAGATATATGCTGACTAGATTTGAGTTGCCTAAAGTTTGTGTCAGTGTTAGTTTGTTAAGTTAATCGTTAATGTGAATAACGACGTTCACACATAAACTATAACCTTATGAAGAACGATACCGTCACTTTCAGAGGGATTGAGAACGATAAAAAGCTAGAAGCTAATAGTCAATCAGAACCCATCACATTTTAGCCATACATTATTATTTAACACTTGGAGAGACTTTGCTTGTCAAGGGTCAGTGTGGACGGTTTTATTGCTATGGTTAGTTATTGCCTTTGTCCTCCCTGGTGAATGAATGCTGATTTACACTGCTATCACATGGCTATGTCCCTTGAAGTACACTACAGAAATGCTATAGACTTTTGGATTTGTTTTGTTTGTAGATTCCCAAGTGATAAACAGAGGCGTCAGTCATGTGCAGTAGCACTCAGGAGACTGCACCGTACTGTGCAGCTGTCATTTTCGGCCTGAAGATTTTGACAAGACTGGACTGACAGTCCGTTTACGGCAAGAAACGATCCCATCCATTTTCAAGTTTCCTGATCATCTTCCAAAGGTTTGTCACAGCTTTTTTTTATTGTCACAACATATTCTAATTGATTATGTGTTTCTGTAAGTTCAAACAATTTCCCTTTTTTCCTAGCAGCCTAGTTCACCAAGGTTAAGTAGAACGTCAAACAAGGCAACTGAAGAATCTCCAAAGCCACGGTCTAACTTGCCTGTCATGGGATTTGTAGGACAAGACCTCTTTCCTGAGGTGAAGTGATTTATCACCATTGGATGCTTGGTGGCTGTTACAGTGACAGTGAAGTTAGGAGACAGGATTGAAGTTGCTAATATTTTTCAGGATCATCAGTATGCCCTTGAGCCAGTGAAAGCAAAAGAGAAGTTGGCCTTGTATCAAGAGAACATGGAGAAGTTACGACGGGACTTGAGAAATGCGAAGGACCGGGAAAGGAGACAAAAGAAGACAGTGAGCTCCTTGTTGGAGGATTTAAAAAAACAAAAACAAGATGTTAACAGAGGAACTGGAACAAAACCTGGATTTCTACTCTGGTTGGTTGGTCCCTCTCTCTTTGCATGTGTAGCATTTATAATTTAGTAGTAGTATGTCTCATCTCACCCAGTTGGATTGCCATCTCAATATTGTTTTTTATTATTTACCTGAGAAAAGTTTTTCAGTTGGTTGTAGAAAAAATGCATCTGAACAAGTTGTTTCTAAATCCATATGTCTCTGTGAAACTATAATATTTCATTAAACCCTCCAGACCTTCCAGTTGAACTATTAAAGCATGACCATGCCTTCACTCCAACTCTACGGGAATTTGCCTTAACATGGCATTTTCATGAACCTAAAGCCTGCTCGTACTTGAAAGAAACCATAAGGATTCCACTCACACTTCCTCACACTCTTTTAAAGTAAATATAATATTTTCTACAATTCCACATTTGTCAGAACTATATGAAACTGATATGTCAATATGTATTCTGTTTGCTTTACCTATAAAAGATGGTTGCAGACTGGGGATGCCAAACCTGGATTCAACTCATCACTCTTAGACATGCTACAGAGACAGAAAAACGAAGACCCTGATAGGTATTGTCGAGTATGTCTTGTCTTGGATGGCATGTCCATAAGAAGACAAGTTCAGTATGACTCTCACAAACAGACAGTGGTTGGTTTTGAGGATCTCGGCAGTGGGATAGGTGAGACTACTGTGGCATGTGAAGCTCTAGTGTTTATGGTTGTTGGATTACAAGGTCACTGGAAAATGCCCTTTGCCTTTTGCTTTATCAGCTCACTTAAACCCGAAACACAGAGAATTTTGCTTCTGCACACCTTGAAGGCACTTCATGAACAATATTTTCATGAACTGGATGTTTTCAAAGAATGGTTAACCTTTGTTCTATACTATAGCCTAATCATTTAATAAGCTGTTGTTAATACTGGAAGATGTTTTCACACTATGTACAGACATTATGTTTGTTTTTGTGTTATATAAATATTTTACGCTGGGTCATTGTATTGCAGGCTTGCTGATGCACAAAATAAACCAGTACAATTCAAATGCTTTAATTTACATGTATTTTTAAGTATGGATATCACACCATTGTAGCCATTTTGTGTGCAGTAGACTAGGCTAAGGTAAGAAACAATAGTTCATTTTAGGTTCACTGAAGTGGAAGAATAATAAACTTACACCTAGTTTTGAAGTAGATTAATATCAAAAGCTTCAATTTTGTCTGGACTCGATCATAAATGCATGTCTGTCAGTTGGAACAAACCAAAAAAACTTTAAAAAAATCATTTGAGATTTGGACGATTTATGATGATTTAATTTCTGCCTAGATGCAGATGTTGGGTTCTCCATCCTAACATTCTGAAATCTGTTGGTCAGGAAGTTCATAATTGTTTTTTCCCCCGCTTTTTTTAGTTTAACTAATGCCTTTATTAATTGAAAAATCTCTCTATTATTTATCTATTTATATTTTATATACACACTTTATTTTATATTATTCTGTACATACTTATATAAGTCAAATGTTCTATCTTAAATATATGTCTGAGATTTATAATAAACCAAACGGTTTTTAGGTTGAAAATTAAGCAAATTAAGGTGATTTTAATCGTTGATAGTTCTCTCCCAATGTTAACTAATGCAGAGTAGACGCGGCTTCCCCCGACACAAGATGGCGGCCGCGCTGACGCATCGTTCCTATGGACATCAGCATCAGAGGCGACATCTAGTCAGTATATATATCTATGGCTCCCATACACCTTTCCTTTTCCGGTAGGTATAATTATATGGAATGTCAAAGTTTACAAAATAATAATAATAATAAAAAATACATACGTAAATAAATAAATATACAAAGAAATGTATTGTAAAAAATAAATAAATAAATGCTTAAATTTACAAAAACATGCATAAATATATATATATATATATATATAGTTAAGAATACTGTAAATATATGCTTTATTTCATTTTACACAGGTTTTTATTTTAACATTTATGTTTATATATATATATATATATTTATATATATATATTTATATTTATCTTTGCAATGAGGGTGTGGTTATTTCAGATATCATTTTCAAATAATAAATACAAAAATAAATAAATATGAGGGGGAAATATTCATACATAAATAAGCAACTATAAGTAGTAATACCCATTATTTATTTTCTGTTTTGGTGGCTTTGACATTCCATACAGCAGCACTGTGATTGAAAGCAAATATACAATTGTGACATTTAAAAATATATATATTTATATATTTTTTTTCTTTACTAATTATTAGTCATGTTATATGTTTTACCATGGTTTGTTAATCTTTTAAATTAAATATTCAATCTGTAACTATTTTTTTTCAGTAAAGGTTATTTTTCCCATTTTGCAAACTTACCGAAATGTGGCATGTTTTAGATTCTGCTGTATGAATAATCTTCTTTACATTACTGATTTAAGCAGCTGCAACTAATTCCAGTGTGTTTGAATTTGATCTTGAACTCCAAAACTAAATTATTACAGTCAAAAGTCTCAAGTCTTTCATTCTGACTGTAAAACTGACCTGTAAAGGCATCTCTAGAATCAGGAAGTCTTGCTCCTGATAAGTTTGTCTTCACCTTTTCTTCACCGCATATATCTGCACAGCTACTGATTCCCATTAAGAACAGTGTTTATGCAAATACAAACCTTGCTTTTTAATAGACTAAGTCAGCAGAGATACAAGAAAGTGTCCAGACTGTTGTTTAGACGGAGTCTAATCATGTCACTAAAAAAAGAGTGGTCATTATTTGTCATGGTTTCGTATAAGTAATAACATGCACAAATTTTCAGGGATTTTGTATTACAACCATTATAGGCCCCATCAACTACTCAAGTCACTTCCCAAGAGATTCACAACCTAAGTATTGACTTTTACCTCAAACCTTTGATAAATCTGTAAAGACATCTCAGGCTGCTTGCCACGTCCTTTAGGTGTGTCTTTGTTATGCAAACTCTGAGGAGCTCTTTATGTGACGTGCATGACTGACAGCCTTCAGGTGAGGCTCCATAGCTCAGTGGTTAGAGCACTGGTCTTGTAAACCAGGGGTCGCGAGTTCGATCCTCGCTGGGGCCTGATTGGTGGAAACCTTTTAATATATGACCGCTTCTGAAAATGACCCTGTATTTCAATTAAAGATTACACACAACACACTGAGTTCATTAGATGAACACAAACCTTCACAGAAGAAGGAAAACTGGGACATCCAGGTCCTGTACTTACATACTTACAGTTGTCATCCTTGAAGACAACAAAAATCAGACACATCACCATTCCAATAAAACCAGAGAATTCATTGATACCACTGTGAGTTGTGCCAACCAGGGGCTTTCAAGATAAAGAAATCATTAGCTAATTATTGAAAATTATTTCTCTGAAGGTGTAAAACCTACATATTTCTATTTATTACACACCTTCCTGTAACTCTACAATGCTTGAACATAATAATAATAAATCTCTTAATGTGCCACTGCAACACCTTGTGATGCTGGTAGATGGCAGCAAAATAAAAAGTATCTAAATCAGAAGTTACAATGTGCCTACTATTGTTTCTGGCTCACATACAGATACAAATTCAGTGTCACTTTAATCACAGTGGGACAAAATTTCGATCCAGGATATCTCACATTCCCATCCTATAAACCCGCAGCAAATGTTTAGACCACGGACTGTTATCATAATCATCACAGAAAAAGTTTAAATCCCTGGGCTGAGGCAGTTATCCCTTGAACTTCATTTTCCTTTTTAGTCTATTTTCCCTGACGTCTCTCTATCCTTCATGTGTGGACTATTTTCACTCATTTTGTTCATCAACACATCTCCATCTGGTTGCAAAACAACCACCTCATTTTAAATAGTTTCCACATA
>JAUCMT010000032.1:12310860-12324739 GCA_032357475.1 Enteromius thamalakanensis
ATTTGTGTTTACTGTTGTGAGAATATGAGGCATAGTTTCAAGAAATGTGTTTAAGCAATCGAGAAAAACTGTAATAAGCAGCAAATTAGGAGTTTATTGAGATAAATGTCACAGTTGATGGTTTGTTAGTGATAAATTTAACTTCAAGGGGTTATATCATGGGATTAAAAATGACCTTTCTCTTTAGAGTGTTACAAGCTCCTGGTGCATAAAGAAGATCTGTAAAGTTTCAAAGACTAAAGTCTCAAAACCAAAGAGATATTCTTTATAAAAGCTATATAAAGGAACGGCTTTACGGCCGTTGTTTAAACAAGTGTTTTCATTCTTATTCTAGCTGTAGTGTTTCTGGGGTGCAACGTGCTGGACGCTGTGTGGGGTTGTGAAGACAGAACTAATGCTGCGTTCCAGGCAGGTTTTTGAGCCCGTAAGTCACAAAACCACGACTCATGACTTTTTCATGACTTCAAATCTCAAGATTTGTGACTTTGTATGGTTCCAGGCAAGTCATGCCAAACTGCCTGAGCACAAGGAATTGTGGTAGCTACTAGATGTGAACAAACCAGCATGGCAGACCATATATATGAGGCTTATGCTCATTTACAATAATTTCTATTGCCAAAGGTGGAAAAACAGCACATAAGGCAAAAGAAACTCACTCAATGCCGTGAATCTTTTCCACAACAGAGTGAACAGCATACCGTGTCTCCATGTCCGCTGTCATTTTAGATTTCTCTAACCTAAACTACAATCTTAAATTCAGCACTTAGCATCTACGTCACGGCTCTAAGCCCGCCCTCTGTTCATTTATTCATTTTGGAGCCGGAGATGGCCTGCTGCCTCAAACTGAGTATAGAAGCAAACTGAAATTGAGCGGAAGTATGAAGACATAGTCAGGCTATGCAGGCTTAGAGGAGCCCAAAAATGTATTGCATTACCAAATACACAAAATAACGGTCTTTTTAGAGGCATTAAACCCATTTAAAATAAAGTTTGACCGAAATTGATAATTGTTAAATAACCTTATTGAAAAGTGTTACCATTTTTATGTAATGTATACAATATGTATTTTATATATATTTAAATAACTTCTGATCATTACTTTAATTTTAGCTTTTGGTGTATTGTTTTATCAATACTGCAACAGTGGTTGTGTGTGTGTGTGTTTTAAACAGACTTTAATAACAATAGTTGATTTAGTGAAAAAAGACTTACTTCATTCCTGAATGTATCAGCATTTTAAACAAATCGATTGAATTCACAAAAAGACTGAAGAAGGGTACCCCTTGTACTTCTGAATGCATGTAACACTGTCTGTGAGCACATGTAATGACATGATTACTGCTGCATGTTATATTACTGTTAGAGCTAAACAAGAAGAAAAATCCTTGGGATGAGACAGTGTCCCTGAGGGGTGCCAACATTCACAATCTGACACTTGTGCCAAAACGCTCTTGTGCATTTTTATTGCATTTTAGCCCTACAGAGGAATGATTCATAATTGAAGGACTATGTAAAATAGTTTGTGTTATATAATATACATTATGCATAAGGAATATTATGGATTCTTTTTTTTATGTTTTTAGCTTGATGGATATTTTTTATAAAAGCCGGAGGTGTGAATTGGCAGAAGGCGTAATTGCAATCCTGACGTTAACGGGGGATATGAAATGCAGTGAGAGGAATGGCAATTTAAATTTTAAAGAATTCAGGCTCATCTAAAATGTCCTATACAGAGTCTGTACCTATACAGTGCACATCATCAGGCATACATTTCCCAAGACATGATTAATAGTTGCTTTTAAGGAAATCATGCACAGAAATGGTCATTTTAATGCATTTCAATTCTGATGATGTAGTTCTATTCGGTGGCAATTAGAAGCCAAAAATAATCCATCTCCGTTCAAATACCTTCTTTGCCATTCTCTCTCACTCACTCATAAAAGACTCTCAACCAGTCCGGTTCAAGAAAAAAGTGCAGAAACAGAAAAAAGGTTTTGACTAGTGTTGTTCTTTTTCTTTGTAATCTAATGAGTATTAGACATGAAAAAGTAGGTCCTGCCCCTAATGTGCAGGAGACAACCAGAGCTTTGTGCTGATGCACTAATTCTTCAATCTAATTACTTTAATTCACTCAAAAGACACTGCTATTGATTGTGGGATTCGGTTCAATAAGTGTAACACTGTTTCACTGCAGTGTTAGAGCTGTTATTCTACTTAAACAAAAAGCGGTTTCTATATCAAAGACAAAAAAAGACATTTTAGTTTGATTTACTGTCTTCTACATTTGTCTTCTGTAAACATCTGAATGCATTATAATCTGTTTAAACTGTAGATCAGTGTAGAGTCCTGGCAATTAACACACACATCTTTATTTGATTTAATTAATGAAGCATTTGCCACATTATAGGTTTAAATGTAATTTGCACTCTATGTATTATACTGTACAGTATGTGTAGTTTATGGTGAATTGCAGTTGTATGTCCGCTTCTGTTCACTAGCAAATTGATGTTTGCTATGCAGCTTAATTATTTATATGATTATAGGCAGAAATACTGCTGCATTTTAACATAAAGTACAGCATTATGTATTACCATGTGTGCACGGCTTGCATATGACGTCATCTGGCATCGCCGGCTTGGCTTGCGTATGACATCATCTGGCATCGCCAGCGCGGCTTGCGTATGACGTCATCCGGCGGCGCCTGCCGGTTCCGCGCTACCTTGCTGTTTGTGATAGGGAAGTTGCAACGCTGGACTTGTTGCTTCCGTGGCTGAGGAAAATAGCGGCGGGCTGGCGAGTGGTAAGTAATGAGGATTCTTTCACTTGAATAGCTTTGCCGGATAGCGCGATGAAAGGGATCCGAGAACGCGCGGGCAAGGCCTCAAATAGGAAGCCGCGGTCTCTCGTAGAGGTTCAGACCAGCTGAGTGTTGAGTTAGAGCGGTAGCAGGTTGTTGTAAAGGCAGGCTGAGGAATCTGGTCCTCGTAGAGGAAGGCAGCGGCGATGTGTTTCGGTCATGCGATTCCGAAGAATGCGTAAAAGGCGGGATGTGGAAGGAAAGAGGACGGGCTATTTATAGTGGGTAGAACGGGATTTGATTGGGCAGGTGTAATGAAGAGATTGATTAGGTGATGCGGAGCCAGCTGTGATTAATCGACCGCGCTCCTACTCGAAATTAGTTTATTTGCAAAAACTTCACTAAGTGAACAAATTATCCCTCACACTCAATTTTTCATAACTCACCTGTTTGTACTTAATAAACCAATAAAAACATTTGGCGCGAGGTCACAGCGTTTGGGTTCGCGCGCTCACAAGGTCTGCGAAAAGTAATGCCAACAGGCTAAAACACTCGAGGTTAGAGCCAGGGCAGATGACAGGATGAAGTGTGCAAAGAAAAGTAGTGTGTGGGACCATTTCACCAAAAAGAATGAGACCGATGTAAGTTGCAACTTGTGTGATACAGTGCTTAAATATAGTAGACTCATGTTTTGCGCTGTAGAGGATTTAAAAAAAGTGACGTGAGTGGCAGTGTGTGTGTGTGTGTTGCAGAGTTGCGAAATTGCAGGCGCGGCTTGAAATGGCTGTTATTTCAAATATAGCGTACCATATTTTAAACTAATCGTTAACCGGTTTCAACTGGCTAATGAGGCTCGGTGGTCGGTCAAGAAATTTTTCAGTTTTCGCCATCCCTAGTGTGTTTATATGTTATATGTTGCAGGATTTTATATGTTGTTTTAGTAATTTATGAAGATGCAGATACAACCTGTGTGTCATCTGATGTCATTGGTTTTCACCATCGTCTGTAACTCAGATTCTCTGCTCTCCACGATGTCTGTAATCAAAGATTCAATGTGGCTTGTGGCGGTTAGTGAAAAGATTTTTCAGTTTTCTGGCTCTTCGTCTTTGATATTACTTTGGTCACTATTGTTTCTGGCTTCAGTCAATTCAAGCTTGATTCTGGTTACACTTTCATACAGACAGAGACAATGAGCTATTGTGGGAACAGAATATTTTAGGAGTGTGGTTTTCAATTCCGAAAACTGACAGTGTGATTTATTTTTAGACTGACTAAAGATACTGCTGTTATTACTAGCGTTGTTAAACTTTAACTTTCAATCAATCTAAAAACAAAGACAAGCGTAATAAACAAGAAAAGCAGAAGAAATTAGCATTCACAACCCTTTTCTATTGTGCATCTATACTTTTCAAAACCACTTCCCACAGTCCAATCATTTCCTTTGATCAAATCCATTTTTAGTTAAATACTGTCCTTTCAGAAATTTCAAATATGAACATAAATCAGGCTCAAACATAATCTTCACTAATTGTATTGTTTTATCTTCCTATTTTCAATTGTTTTATCTTCTCAATTTTTTGCAACGCCAACATGATTGCACAGTATTGCTTTTACCGGAGTATCAGCAGCCCCCTTCAGTTTCTCTGCAGCAGGTATAAAGTCATAACGCTTCAGGGCTGATAGAGGAGCAATCTTTGAGCAGACACTGCTATTGCTTTTTGCAGCTTTAACTCATTCCCAATGATTGATGCTCAAATCCCGAGCCCACTTCTGTAACATTGAGTCACATGGTGTCAGGGTTTAGCGAAACACTTTGAAGTGCATGCTAGCATAGAGTCAGGGATAGGGCTGACCTTTGGATCTGTGCAGAGGTAATTTCCCTCCTACTTTGTCTCCATAGCAACTCACCTCCCGATGAGGTCGTCTCATGCCCTTATGCACATGCTCGTTCATGTCTCTCCCCCGAGTCTCATCTTACAGTCAGTCACGAGAATTATTCCAAATGTCAGGCGAGATTGTTTTGGAGTGCTTGCTTTCTTGTTAACATTTTGTGCATGTCTCAGTGCAGAAACACAAACTGGCCTTGAAGGCCCGGGAGTCTCTGCTGTTGCACAGACAGTGACTCAGCCTCTTCTCCAAGTACACTCGTCTAATTTTGGGTGGTGTTTGACTCCTTGGTCATATGCTCAATGGTTTGAGGCACCCAACTTCTAGTTTTAAGCTCTTTCCGAGTGGCTTATTTGAGTTTCCCATCCCCCTGGGTAAAACGTTTAAAGACAAATCCAGTCATCAATTGCAACAAATGGAAAAGCCATTCATCCAAATGTAGCTTTGTCAGATATCATTATCAGTGTTTCAGTGCTCCTGCATGCAAAAACAAACACAGTGCGTGTTGTGTTTTGTGAAAAAAGTGCATGTTATGAACAGGGTTTTTTTACAAATTTCCCCAGAAAGATTCACAAAACAGCCTCATGCTGTAGCCTCAGATTAATTGTTCATACATCGTTTTCAACTAGGGTTGGGTGACGCAATAGAAATGTTATACTTCATGTTTTTCAGTGCAACAATATATATTAATACGATATGGTAAAATGCTACATACATTGTATAAAGTAATCAAATGTGTAAAAAGATATGCATGTTCTTATGCGTGTAAATTAAAATATTTCTTATTAAAATTACAAAAGTGATTTAGTCAGTGAGAGATTTTGTCTTTTGTTGTTCGATTAACGTGAATGACAGACAGCTGGAATATTTAAACTTGTCATTAACATGCAGCCTGTGTCTGGATGTTGTCCACGTACACTTTCAAAAGACAAGTGCAAATGTGCTTCTGATGGCAATGTTTTTTGATCAGTCTGTCCTGGTCCAGAGGAAGTCAAGGATGCATTGTGATTTCAGTGTAATGTAAAGGCAATCCTGCCCTCATGTCTGAATTCGCAGGTCGATGTCGCAGAACCACTCACTTTCTGTATAAAGAACACACATTAATCCCACCACAGCTGGGAGCATTCTTAGCATTTTTACAGTTTCCACTACAGAATCAATCCACGTTATTACTGACTGCTAACTAAATATTAAATATTATTACTTGCATGTGCCTCTCAGACATCGCACACATATAACGAAATTAATTATTTTTCGCTGCTGATTTCGATTGCTGATTGCATTTCAGTGACTCAATACCACTTGGTTTTAAACGGCAAAGCTTAAAAATGTATGCAAATCATAGGTTTTCGTTACCAAATCTAGCAAATTTGACTAATTTCTGAAGGTTAGGCTATGTCTACTGGAATATCTCCCACTAGAGCTGCACGATTCTGGATAAAATCAGAATCACAATTTTTTTTTTGCCTAGAATAAAGATCATGATTCTGGAGAACTTTTTTTTATTTTAAAGGTTTATTCCTGAACATTAAGTTATCGAAAAACAGTAAAATAATACATAATACTCTTTGCTTTAAATATAAAGAAATTACATACTGGTACCAGGTTTTGGTACCCAACGCTAATAAATGCTGGATTAAGATCGTGTGGGGGGTTGAATCGAGATCGTGATCTTTTAATGATTAATTGTGCAGGTCTATCTCCCACCCCTACTTGGTTAACCTGTGAGAACAAACTGGTTCTTGTGCCTGTGTGAGAAGTAAAAGCAAGGCTAATTTGTTCTTCTGCGTTAAGGAAGCTACATTATTTGGGGAACTGTAAATATGCGAGTTGTTGATCAATGTTTATATGTGAATAAGTGCCAAAATCACGAGTCACTACCTGTTCATTGTACAAAGCAAATGCTCAATTAGTACAATTTTTGTAGACATTGTCTTTTTTGAACTTTCTGAAGCAACAATTTTGTTAATGCTTCAGAAAGTGCATGTTATATTTACTACTATTATAATAACAATAAATTGTGCACAATAACATGCAGTTAACCCTGAGCCGAACTATAAGCCTAAACCAAACTAAATAGTAAATACATGTAATTAATATTAATTAATGAATTAAGTAATATTACTCAGTACTTAAATGTAATAACACTTTAACAGGGACACCTTAAAATAAAGTGTATTTGAAACCACTCATGTTTCAATAAAAATAACTTTGAAGATGAATGAAAATTTTACGTTTATACGTGAGGGAGGGTAGTTGATGATAGAATATATTTTTTTTAGGTGAACTCTCCGCTTAAAAGTAAGAAGCTGTGAGGAGCTCAGTAAACTCAAGCACTTTTGAACAACCTGAGTCAATTTGTCAAATAAAAAAGTAATTTACCTTCTAAATATTTCACTGAAGGAGCCAACGGCTTCCTGGTAATTTGCTCTTTGTCTGGAGGACTGGTGTGGGGTTTTTGCTCAGAATTAAGTAATTACGTCGCGTATTAATAATAAACAAGTCTCAGTGAGCATTAATTATGAAAGCTCAACAGCATGCTTTGAAAATTGATTGTATTGTGTGGGAAAGTTTGGGTCTAAAGAGAAATGAGATCTGCTAGTAAGGAATCAGTAGGAGGTCACTCGTCTACTAGAAAGAATCTGCAATTCATTTTGGGGATGGACATGCCATGAACATACACACATTCTCCATGAGATTATGAAGTTTGAGGAGCCTCTTATCCCAGTATCAGTTGAGATGAACTTGAGATGAACGGCTCAAAGAGGATTAGTAAGAGACACAGACACCTAAAAGAGAGATGTTATATGTGTATGTGTGTGCTGTACACGCTCGGCCCATTGATGGCTTGATTGGTCGCAGCCGGGTCACAAAAGCCCCAGGAGATCCAGCAAGGATTTACGGGAGTCCAGCGGATCAACCCGCAACATCTCTGCACAATTCCCTCTCTCATCCCGCGCTCATCTCTCCATCTCTCTCTTCATCCTCCCTCCATCGCTCCTCTCATCCTGTGCACAGGCCCAGAGGATTAGACTGGATTTAAGAACACACTGTATGAGGAGATCACTCCTCACCGGCCCGGTGCGCTTCAGATGGCGAGAGACTGCCACATCTCGTCTCTACAGGCGCTGCTCGGTTCACTTCTGTTCTGTCAGAGCAGTTCTGCTGGCTTGCGCCCATTAGTTGTACTGTTTAAGCTCTAAAGCTAATGGTATTAACTTGGATCTGCCCGGCAGTCAGTTAGTCCTTCATTTATCACCATTTCTGGCAAAGTTTGTGTCCTACCGACTGTCTGAAAAATTGTTCATTAAATCATTAAATTAAAGTGAGTTCTAGATTTTATAATATAATGAGTAGCCTCTAAGGCTTTATGTTAAAAAAATATATACTATTATTTTTTTTTCTGTTGTACAACATAAATATAAAATGTTAAAGGGTTAGTTCACCCAAAAATAAAAATTCTGTCATTAATTACTTATTTCTGATGATATTAGAGAGCCATCTGTCCCTCCATAGACAGCAATACAACTGAAATGATCCCAGAAACGTGGTAAAAACACCGGTAAGAAAGTCCATGTGACATCAGTGGCTCAACTATAGTTTTGTGACGCTAAGAGAATACGTTTTTGCACAAAGATAACAAAAATAACATCATTTACCCATGACTTTTGTCTTCCGTCATGCTCAACGCATCGTATACGCAAGCTTTAATGTATTTAATTTGTGTTCCAAAGATGAACAAAGGTCTTATGGGTCTGGAATGAGTAATTATTGACAGGATTTTCATTTTTGGGTGAACTAACCCTTTTAAGGGATGCATGAAATGAAAGTTACATAATGGTAATTGGTTAATCACTTTTGTTTATTTTATGGTTATCTGCTGATATTGTATATTTCATAATGCATACCAGGGTTGGGGTCAATTCAGGAATGAACCCAACAATTCCAATTCAAAGAAGGAAATGGAATTGGAATTAAACAACAATTAAAGGAAATAGAATTGGAATTGAATTGGAATTACAGGAAGTGGAATTCAATTCAGGAAGAATTCCACTGAATCTGTTTATTGCTGAGCATTTATTTGTCATTGCATTTTGAACTTTATTTATGGTGATTTACAAATATCATGCAATGTAAGATATAGAGTTGATCAAATGCAAGTAAATAAAAATGGGGACAGTACATTATGAATTAATAATTAAATGACAGTGGTGATCAATTTCTGAATACATTCAATATATGAATACCAAATTTTTTAGTTTTGATTTAAACTTTATTATTAATTCAATTACATGGTGAATTTCCATGTATTTACATTACATAACTTTAACATAAATAAATCAAATAAACTTAATGTGATTCAAATGCATCAGTCATGTGTGAATAAAACAGGTAAGATCAAAAGTCTCCACACTGCTCAGTGTTCATGTGTTTCTACACTGATGCATTTGAATAATCAAAATTCACAATGTAATTGACTTACATAAAGTTTAAATCAAGACCAAAACATTTGGTAATCATATATTGAATGTATTCAGAAATGTATCATTACTGTCATTCAATGTACCATGTTTTTGCATTCATAATGTACTGTTTTAGTACCCCCACCAATTTAACACCCTCTAACTTGTCTCTGCTTTACCAACATGTCACTGGACAACCAACCCAGACTATCCCAGCATTAAAAAAAAAAAAAAAAAAAAAAACCTTGCATATCCGTCCAGCATCCTCCCTTTTTGCTTTTTTGGAGGGCAGCGAATTTGGCTGCTGTCCTCTCAAGCATTTTTAGGAGGCAGACGGAGACTGAGCCAAACGCCTAACTCTTGCCCTTGCTAGAGTTCAAACCATTAGGGTTCAGAGTCCGCCATTCTCCCAGCTTGCTCCCAGGACAGCACACCGAATTCGCTATTTTATTTTATTAATGAGGAAGCTCGAACTCTACAATTACTTTTGAAAGACTTTTAGCATTTTTTACCATCCAACTGGTCACATTGCAAGAGGAAAGTGTTGATTACAGCAGTGCTTTTTATACATTTTCCATTAAATACATTTGGATTCAGTTGCTCACCAAATAAGTACCTCAAATAAACAGAATTAAGTATGTCTGTGTAGAAATCTAACAAACTGGCATGAAATGCTTGGAGAGCTTAGAATACTCAAATAAATACTGACTTAGGAGTAAATTGCTGTGGTCTTATTTTTTTCAGAGCTATATATATATATTTGGTTTTTTTTTTGTTTTTTTGACATGATGCCAAAATATAGTTTCTGCTTAACTACTGTTACCAGACAGGTTTTAATATCCACTCGTCTGCTACTGGTTGATTAAGCAGATAGTCCTGTTGGTTCAAGCACTGTTGCTATGCTGGGCTGGTTGATAGCTACACAAAGTTTACAATCAACCTAGGAACGAATAAAGAAAGTATTTCCCAAAAAAAAAAAAAAAAAGACCTTAAACTTTAAATCGACACTTTCATCATTTGGAAACAACTTGGCATAAAAAAAGAAACACAATATAGATTTTACAGCCAGGGTCAAGCACGGATTCAAAAGCTAGCAAATAAATAACTAAATGAAAAATCTTATATAAAAACCACAAATCGATAGTATGAAATGACCGTCCAGTTCTCCCCAGATGATGGGCAGAGAAACTGTGTGAAAGGCTGTCCTGTGGCCTTTTAAATTGGACAGGGAGAACGTTTCCACCAACACCTGATCACAGCTCAGCAAGCTATTATTAAAAAGCCTGCTGCACTAACTAGATTTCCTTGCACTGGATCATAGCAGCGACAAGGCTGCTGTCAGTCAGGGAGTGGAGATGATGACCCAGTCTGAACTACATAACCTTTTGACCTCAAGCAGACCATAACAGTCCCAAACAAACCTGATTTTATTTCATTTACTGAAAGTGCTGGCTTTATCCATACAGTAGCACCATCATGACACAGACTAGTCAATAAGCAATGCTTTGCACTTGTGCATTTGGCAAATGCTTTTATCTACAGCAAAGTGATAATGTATTCAAACAATATATCCATACGTGAAAGGAAACTGAGGAAACACACTCTGAGAAAGGTTTAAGGCCCAAATGCATCAGTGTGCACAGTTTTAGTCATATTTGTTGTTTCTATTGAGATGTCAATAATGTAAAAAAGGGCTTTTTAGATTTTTTGGACTGGAAGTGCCTTGAAATTATTTTCTTGTAATAGTAAGACATGTCTTAATAGTGTTTGGGGTAATGCACTACAAGTTATCAGATTACTTTTTTTTCAAGTAGTAAATTAATGCATTACCTTTTAAATTTATAAGATATCATCTTTTTCCAAAATTAAGTCACTGACGTGTCTTTAGCCTAAAGCTTATTCAATTCACTTTTGGTGTTACAGTTGTTAAAAATATAGTTTTTTGAGTTTTAGTTTTTTTGTTAATAATCAAGAAACAAGAAAGCCAACCAAGTTGGAAAATGTAATGTAACACAATTAGGCCTGGTTATTTTTTAAGGGAGTAACGCAATATTGTAATGCATTACTTTTAAAAGTAACTTTCCCAAACACTGCTGGGAAAGATGTGCAAGAGACATCTTTATAACCTTTCACCAGTCTGCAATCAGGAAAATCAAACAGACAATGCGCAATCAAAATCATTTACTTATCCTTGCTATTGTACAGGTCAACAGCTTCTGCAAGACAATTAATAACTATACCCTGACCCACTGATTGTTCAAGATTATATGGTAAGTAGGACATCATCTACACTTTTAAGCATTGAGCCATCTCGAATGCAGACAAAATATATAGAGGTACGTCTGAGGGGGGAAAAAACGAACAAGAACAGCTAAACTATATAACGACCTCCAACCTCATTTTTCTGCTGGACATAATTAGACTCCTAATCAAATTTCAGTCATACAGTGGAGGACAAGCTGACCGGGCCCTCGGCCTCCAACTGAAAGTGTCTCCTCAGTATTCAATGCACATACCGATCAGCCGGGAGCTGAGGTGGGCTGAAAAGATTTTTTTTTACAGCCTTCAGCACAATTACTTTAAACAGGTAGGAACTTCCCTGCTTTGTGGCCACAAACAGCATAGAAAATTAATGATGGAATAAGACACGATGACAACAAATACATCACAGGAATCCCTGCCTATTAAAGCTCCAATGTTTTGAAGTTTTTACACTGCCAGAGAGTACAGTAGAGATAAACCAACAATCCCTGCAGTCTTCAAAGAAACCTATTCTCAATGAAGTCTAATTAAAGTTTTAGAGCTCTGCGCATGTTTGGCGACATGCGGGGAATGCATGTGGGTTATTTGGGTTTCGTCATATCTGCAGTGAAGACTAGACTGTGAATGGAGAATCAAAGATGTCCTGACACTTTTTTTTTTTTTCTACCTTTGTCGATGGTGCAGCCAGGAATCTCTGTGGGAGATGATTTTCCCTGAGGAGTTGGATGGATGCCTCAGGCAAGGTCTCTGAGGAAGAGTGATAGTACCTACAGGCACACAGTTTCCGTTCAATAGACGCCTCTCTCCTAGCATTTTTACCACAAGTGGGAAGATTAAGCGTTTTTTTCATTTCCCTGTCACTCTCCTTTAGTCCTGCATAGGCACTGAGGTCAAATTTCTCAGTCGTTTAAGGATGAGTTTAACTCGATTTATTGGAAGATCATGACATTCAGGTTTAGTTTTCTCCTCCGGCTCAGTTCAACAATTCTGTCAGCAGCTGCACCACTGAGATGGTTTAGTATAGAGTTTTTAGTACATATTTTATTGAAAAGTGCTCATGTAGAGAACTACGGTAGTAGTACTGTGAAAAATACAGATACTTTGGTACCAATTACCAATTAGATTCTTACATTTAAAAAAAAAAATTAATGTCAACCTTTCGGGTAGTATTGAGTACAGATTTGTTAAAGGATGACTCCTTTCGAGTGAGTGTTCTATGAAGATCATCAAAGGTTTCTTTTTACAATTTGTTTTTATAACAATTCACACTTTTTATTGTTATATAAATATATACACAGGCACAATTAATAACTACACCCTGACCCGCTGATTGTTCAAGATTATATGCAGGACATCATCTACACTTTTAAGCATTGAACCATCTCGAATGCACACAAAATATGTAGAGGTACATCTGAGGGGGGGAAAAACAAACAAGAACAGCTAAACTATAAATATATACAAAAAGTTTGGAAACGCCTTAGAAAAGTGTGGTTTTTGACAATATTGGCATTGCACTGATAAGGGACAACACTAAAATATCTTATTACATAAAAATATAAATATCCACCATTAGCAGCTATTACAGCTCTGCATAATCTGGGCAAATGAGCCATCGGTTTATTCAAACATTGACTTATACTACTCGACTTGATATACTACTCCAAGCCTCCTGAAGCATTGACCAAAGATGATTCACACTGTTTGGACAGTTCTCACAGTCCATATCATCCCATAGCAGCTCAACTTTGACGTGTGTACATTACCATTATTATGTAATCAAAATGAAAACTATTATTGCTCGTCTTCTATGATAATTTCAAGTTACTTTAATCTATTTTGCACCAAAAATGATATGGATTTATGCTGATATCCTCCAAAACCACAATACCAAGGGTGTTTCCAAACTTATGGAGGGCAGTGTAAATACTCTCTCTCTCTATATACAGTATATATATATAGTACAGGACAAAAGTTTGGACACACCTTCTCATTCATTTGTGTTTTCTTTATTTTCATGACTATTTACATTGGTAGATTCTCACTGAGGGCATCAAAACTATAAATGAATTCGGACATACTACTCGCCTTGCATACTGTTTTTCGCGTACTATATACTGTAGTAGGGAAGTAAGCAATTTCGGACACAGCAGTAGTCACCTGAAATGGTTTTCACTTTACAGGTGTTCCTTATCAGGGTAAACTAGTGGAATTTATTGCTTTATCAATAGGGTTCAACACAATCATTTGTGTTTTGCAGAAGTCAGGTTACTACACAGCCGTCAGCCCTATTGGACAACTGTTTAAATTCATATTATGTCAAGAACCAATCAGCTAACTAAAGAAAAACAAGTGGCCATCAATACTTTGAGAAATGAAGGTCAGTTAGTCCAGAAAATTGCAAAAACTTTAATTGTGTCCCCAAGTGGAGTCGCAAAAACCATCAAGCGCTACAACGAAACTGGCACAC
>JAUCMT010000032.1:12324839-12344454 GCA_032357475.1 Enteromius thamalakanensis
TAAAAATTGCTTAAATATCTTAATTAAACTACTGCCTAGTCCTGGCTTAAGCTAAGCCCTGTTTGTGAAACCGGGCCCTAGTGTACTACAGGCTTCATTTAAAAAATGAGACAAACACTGGTATGCTGACCAAAAGATAAACTAATGCATGTGTGGTGTTTTGCAGGTAAAAGAAAGTAATAATAATAAAACCTATGATTTTGACAACACGGCAGCCTGGCGTATTGACTCCTACTATTCCATGGGAATTCTTGGATTTGCGCTGTTTGTCCTGCTAGGAATAACATCCCTTCCATCTGTGAGCAACTCCCTAAACTGGAGGGAGTTCCGATTTGTACAGGTATTACATCTTCAGTCTGTGAAATATGAGTGTCAGTGAAGATGATTTTACAATTAAGTTTAGAAAGCATAATACAATATGGACAATGTTGGGTTTTCTTGTCTGTAACTGAGACCTGAAAATACTGTATCAAGAATATTTATAAAAATTCCAATGTAATTTTTCATACATTGACAATGATGCCTCTTTAAAAAAAAAAAATTATCCTTTCTTTTACAGTCTAAACTGGGCTACATCACCCTGCTGCTCTGCACTGCTCACACATTTCTATACGGCTGGGACAAATTTCTGAGACCTGCATCATATAAATGGTGGATGCCTCCAGCATACATGTTGTCTCTGGTGGTCCCCTGTGCGGTTCTGATTCTAAAGCTAATCCTGATCACTCCATGCGTGGACCGCAGTGTCACTCGTATTCGTCAAGGCTGGGAGAGAGAGGGGAGGTCTTCAGCAAATGGCAGAGACATAAAGACAAACCACCCACTCATAGCATAGCCATCACGAAAAGTGTGTTGGACTTTGCCCTAAACTCTTCTACTGAAAGTGAATTTCAAATGTTGCAATGAAAAAGGGCAGAGAACAAAGAATTAATGGAGCAACTAACTTGGGACTTGACTTTTACTCAAAATTAGAGACAGGAGACATAATTCAAGAATACCACCATTGTTTAAACTAAAGGAAGTCCATCAGGCACAAATAGTATTGCTTACATTATTATATTTTAACTGTCCAATATTTTTCAGTGAGTTTTTCTACAGGTTACAGTGTTGTACCATTAGATCACATTAAATCAACGATTTGATAAAGCACCACTTCTTTTAGGAACAAAAGAAGTCATCGTCTTGAATAAATCTACAGATTTAATCAAAACACTGATTCAGAAAAAACACATTTAATGCACAATTGTGCTTTGATTTTGTATGGATTTAATCTTTATCTTAATCTTAGACTTTAGACTTCACTTGGACTCATGACAGTGACTTGAGAACATATTTGCTCGATTGTAAGAAAGCCCAGATGAGAGCTACAGAGCGTCTGACTTCCCAGAACATCCCACTACACCTGTGAGCGGCAGTTATAAATTACACTTAACCAACCGTGGGAAATTCTTTGGAGCTGATCCTCCAGTTCACATTGGTTATCACATCTCACATGATCACAGATTACTCTATAACCTACAAAATGAATTTAAAGCCTCTTTACACATGGGACATACTCACAAATGCATATGTTTTGACCATATATTCATAGTGCATCGCAACATAACCAATCCATATCATCTGTGTTCATGTTGGAAATCATCTATACAATTTAAAGTATACAAAGGCAGAAATTGTGGGGCTTTTATTAGAGCACACTTTCTGTATTGTGTAAAGCACTTGTCTTTTTTTATTACCTGCTTCCTCTGGGCTATTTCCTCTCAAGAGCCTCCCAGTGGGCTTTTCCCTTTAGATATTATCGATCCAAAACTGAGCAGCAACTTACTTCTTGATCTGTTTTTAGGTCTGGGCTTTCCTGTCTGCGGGAAAGCTCATCTTTCTTTCTCTTGTGAAGTATAAAGGAACTGTCAATCACATTGGCATTCACCTTCACTGGTGGATGGCCCTTTCTTTATAGAGCTTTTATGAAGAACTGCAGAGCTGCAGAGTGTGGCTTAGACCAAAATAGCAAGGCTCATTTTGTGACAAATACAACTGCAAATCTGTGGGCGCACCTTTAAAGAAAACTAACAACTTCACATATACTGAACACAACAGCACAACTCTGTTTATCAATAAAGATAGGAATATTCACTGATTTTACTATATTTTTGTATTACGTGTATAGCAATAAAAAACGAAATATACAGCATTCTGTCATTTACACTTGCATTAATTAAAATTTTTTTAATAAGCATAATTTACAGTGCATGGATATCTGTCAAAAAAAATCATGCTAAAAATTTAATTTTAAATAAAATTTGATTGTATCTGATTAAACAAATTAATGAATACTTTATACTTTGGTTGTTAGGCCATTATTTACATTGTATATTTTAGAATTAAGGAAAAAATCTGAACATTAGAATCCATAAATAACAGTACATAAGTAAAATATATTTTTAATGTGTGTGGGTATATACACACTCACACATAGTGTATACATATTCGCATAAATGACACTGAATGTCAGTATAGCCTGACATTTAAAACAGATTCAGAGTTTAATTATTAATGAAATTCTGTTATCCATCTTAAATATCAGTTTAATAATTTAAGCTAAATCATTAACCACCATTAAAGACTTTATCATGTACCTTGGTTATTGACCTTGCAGGACAACCATAAATAATAAGACCATGACAATTTTGGAGCTGTTATTATATCTACTGTATGTGGGCCACCCAAGTTGCATTATCCTGTGTTGTAATCGTTCTGTTTTGCATCATTTACATAGACATATACTTTGAGACAAAATAATTATTACTTGCATAAATGACAGCATCACTAATGAGACAGCAGGATGGAGTTTTAATTAGAGAGATAATAATGCGATAAGACATGTCGTTTCTGTTTTTGACATAAATGGACGCAAAGATGAACAGGTAGAAAAAGAGAAGTCAAGCCTCTCATAGCATCTCATAGCAGCTCAGAAGGAGCTTGTTTTAACCAAAACTCGGTGTTCTAGTCTAGTCTGGCCTCCACAGATCAACCTCTGACCATGTTTAAACTATAGAAATATATAATTTATCATCAAGCACAGTTTGAACTCACTTAAACTATGTGCTTTCACAGGAAACAATAGTATTTTTTAATTATTTAGGCTTAAGGAAAAAGGCAAACGAGTGTCTCTTTGAATGAAACTGTGAGCCTTTTGGGACTGCGATCAAACAATCAGCAACAGACACCAAGCACAATTGTTGTGGCCTCACCACAGACATCTCTCAGGTGATACAAAGTATCGTCATAGAGGGGAATGATGAAAGGCTGTTTGGGTTACAACTCAAAAGTGTGCATCAAAAATTCTGTAAGCGTCTGTGTTTGGCTCTATAGCCTGTGTATATTTCCTCAGAAAATTCAGCTCTTCTCTTGCGGAATGAAACTGGCCCCATTTCACAGACACTTTAAAAACAACTAGAATACAGCATCCTTCCTCCTCTTCCCCACACACACACACACACACACACACACACATGTAACTCCATCAGAGTCTAATCTATTCTGGATTCCGTGCAGACCTGTCTCTGTTTCAAGTGATGGGTTTTCAAAAATTCTACCTCCCAAATTCTCCACCTCTCAAGCTCTCTACAGACCTACTGCAAGTCAAAATATTGCCTCTCTATGTTGCTGAAAAGATGGTAGTTTGCTATGACAATCATATAAAACCAGATAGTTATGTAAACTACCAAAATTGTTAGATTTTCTTCCAACTCTATTTCAAAACAATGGAAAGGTTAACCAGAATCTTAGTATACTTATAAAACAAAAGAAATAATTCACCTAAAAAATAAAATTTACTGAAATTTACTCATGCTCAGGCCATCCGAGATATAGATGAGTCTGTTTTAATCATTGTAACAGATTTGGAGAAATTTAATACTACAAGTAATACACACAACTCCACTGTCTAGCCTGGGACACCAATCGACAGGGGTGGTTCTATATTGAATTACTCCCTGGGCGAGACCCCCTCTTAGCCCCTCTTGTGCCGCCCAGTCATGAACAGCTGCCCCATTCGCCATGCCTAAAACCTCCACTTCCAATCGACTATGACTTTTTGGAGAAAACGCCAATGGAAATTGGCAAGTGGATCTTGCATGTGAAGCCACTCCCCTGGACAATTCTTCCTGATATGAATTCCACTTCCTGTGATTCCAATTCAATTCCAATTCCATTTCCTGTCAGCTGCATGCAGTTCCAATGCAAATTCCATTCCAGGAAGTGAATTGGAATTTACCATTCATTCTCAATTCAATTCATGAATGGCCCCAACCCTGATGCATACTCATTTCCTTTTAAAAAATAAAAATAAATTAGATCACATTTGGCCATTATATTATACTCCCTTTAAGTTTATATTTAAAAACACTAATAATGTAATTGTAAATGGAACGCTTAATGTAATATTTAGCAAATCTACATTATAATGTTATAATTTACAGCATGCCTGGATTTCCAAATGTTTTGTTTAATTTATTTAGGCAAAATATTATAGAATTTTATAATTTAGCTGTTAAATTTGCTGTTTTAAAAAATATTTTATTAATCTATATATGTATTTCAATTAAATGTGAACTCACTATTGTTGACATTTTTGAAAAGCTTAATATAAGAAAAAACTGTGGAGGTGGACAGTTGTTTACTACTGGTCACGATGACATCACATCCTGTGCACCAGCTGTGTTTCCTGGGTAGATAGCAGTATTATCCGTCTGTCGAGAGACACAAAAGGCATAAACGTGTCTGTTTTGTGCGTTGTGAATAATAACATTTGGTGAGTTAAGAAAGATAAAACCAAAAAGTGTGAATTGTAGTCATTTACAGTGACGTTTCATCAGTTTGTTGACAACTCATCATGGGCTTTTTGGAAAAGGAGGATGTTTTTATGTGTGTGTGCATGACAATAGACCATATGGGGATTTCCATATCAGACAGGAAGCACTGGGACAGTAAGGAAGCTCTCCAAAAAAGCTCATCAAATGCACAGTTGGGGGATCTCACCTCAGCAGTCAGCAGACGTAATCACAGCTTAGTGAGATAACTGCAGTGTCAGAAACGCAACGGCATTCCGTGTGTGTGTGTGTTCAAAGCCTGCCTTTTCTCTCAATGACTTTATCTTCAGCCTCTTGATAGCCAGTATCAGCTCCTCGCAGCTGTATACACGCAGTGTAAGCATTGTGTTCAAGAGAGACATTGAGCAGAAGAATGGTCTTGTTTGTGTGCGTCTGTGCTCCAGTGAGTTTACATATTAACGGTATGAATCATGCCTAATTTATCTTTAAACGCTCCACTGCGTCAGCTTATTTTATTGCTGCGGTCACGCGTGCATTATTAAGGAGATGGGAAATATTTACATGTGTTTGCGTGCATGTGTGCACTCGTGCCAAAGTTAAGCTGGTAGAAACCGCTCTCTGCCTTGGGCTTGAGTGGCCGCGCAGACTCCACAGACTTAATCTGCCAGAGGCCGAGAACTAGGTCAGCTGCCGGACACTGTGTGCACGTCAATTACAGCACAATAAATAGAATATTGATGAAGCTCTAAATCATAATTGAGAGGCCTTTATAACGAGTGAGCTGGAATGATTGCTAACCGGCTGATTCAATCTGAAGCCAATTGCTTAATTAGTTTAATTCATACGGCCTGACTGTTCCACTTTCCCGATTAAGGTCATCTGATTTCTGCGGCTCAACTTGGAGAACGTGGGTAGCTGCTGGGTTTTAGCGTGTTTTTGTGAATCACAGACGTTAGAAGCAATAATTGAGCATTAATTGTCTTGGCCTCGTGTCGTTTGAATCCTGATCTGGATGATGGGTTTTTTTGGGAGTCAGTGACAGAAGAGTGTCCACGGCGAGGAAAAGAAACAATCTTTTAGCAAATCTAATTTGAAGCACATTTAGAGTTTAGAGCATGTAATAAAAATGGTTTAATATGCTGTTGAAAAACGTTTCCAAGAAAAGATTCCGTTTAATGATGAAATTATGTATTATTAGTAAGTTAGAAGTAATTGTGTATTTTCCTTAAACCAATAAACTGAGGATACACAATCTTTAAAATATTATAATTGTAAAATATATTAATTAAAATATTAATAAAATATATATATTAGGTAAAAATCATTGCACATATCTTACATTGATAAATGATATCATTTACATTTTTGATGAGTCACGCTGCTTGATAGCCTGGGCCCGCCCATACTTCCTTTGACTCTACAGTTTTAGAGCATTTCAGATTCCCAAAAAAGTTAGAACCAATGAGAAACGAGCTCCCGGCACGACTGAGGCGGGTGTAACGCAGCAGTTCTGCGACCATACCAGCTTTTAAACATGGCGCGTACCGAGCAGCAACAATCGTTCGACGCAGATGTTTTGAGAAATTTTCATGACAGCTTTTCTTTGAAAACGGACCAGAAGTAATTAAAGTAGGTAAAGACATTTTCCTACTGCTTTAATGAAGCTAGTTACAATTGGTTACGGTGTATTCAAGTTCCGTCGCTACGCATACTGTACGTCATCGGAATGAGTTTTCTGATTGGTTGTAGATTCGTCCAGTAGTATACAGAGGCATCTGATGGACACAGGTTAAGCCCGCCTCCCTGAAGGCGGGTAGTAAGGTAGCTTGGCCAGACTAAACTCCTATGAGCTTTATAGTTGCGGAAGCCAGGCTAACCGCTTGATATTTTACAACCTAAATCAAACTCGTCTTGTGTTATAAAGGTCAAATTATCTGCTGTTTTAAGTGACTTGTAGCCCTTGACACATACTTGTGAGTGTTTGCAGTTTCCCCTCTATGATATAAATGAAAGATTGCTTCTGCATGTTCATTGGACCACATGACTTGTTGGTGGCATCACATAACTCGATGACTTGATGAATGCTTTTTTTGAGTCAAACTACTTCACTTTCTTTTCAATAATTTTGTTCTTATAATGAAAATTTTTCTGTATTATGAGATCAGTGTTGTATTTTTTACTTCATTCTTGCTTTAAAAAAAATAACATTTAAAATAAACATCAGATGGACTTGTTAGGTGTATGTAAATGACTGTATTCAGTGTGTATTCATTGTATGTGTTAATTGTATTTTTCTCTTTATTTTCTCTATCTCTCTTTGTGTCTAACAGAGAAACATTCAGGATTGAAATGACGTGATGAGAATGCTAATGCGCTTTTCCTTTTAAAACAATCATCCATTTCAAGATCACAGTGTTTAATTCTCTCATTAGAACTTACATGTTCTCTTTTTTTTGTTTCCAAACTGATGTTGGCATGTGAAGTGAGACACTGAGACAAAACCGAGGAATTTGTGTTAATTTTGATCATTCAGTCTCTCTCTCTCTCTGTCTGAGCTCTGATTTGCATGATTGGTTGGTCTTCTCGGCTCAGCGGCTTTGCTGCATTCCTTAGTCCGACCCCCTGAGAGCCGGGCTGAGGAAAAAAGGGGTGAAATAATTTCTCTGTTGTGTCCCTCTCTTTTGCCTAGCTATCTTTGTTTCCTGTTTTCATTCTACAAAAAATGTAGACATTATGGTAATCCATGAGAAAAAGAAGCTGAATTCAAGTGGTCTAAATCACTCTAGTCCTGTTTTTAGCAGTTCCTCTCGTAGTACAGTAGGGCAGTTTTTCTCCGTGCGTATGCTTTATGAGTGAACTTTGTAGTAGAGGAGGTCATTCATGTGTCTTTTATGTTTTAAAGAGGGAGCGGAATAAATGTAGACGGGAACAAAAAGCTTTTAAGACACCAGTGTGCTCAGTTAGCAGCAAAAGTGTATTGTTGTGGATATTAATCTAACTGGCTGTTATAGACGTTACAGCCTTTGGCTGACCCCTAGTTTTTACATATATTTTATTATGGATGTAAACAAGTCTGATTTGGCCAGAGTGACTCAGCAGACTGAGGCCAAAGCTAACGTTGATGGTAATTTAAGCCACAGGGTCGTGTGGTGAAATGGCAGTGGAATTGAGACATGCCCCTCATTCCTGTAATTCTCATTAAGAGTAGATTGAGGCCAAGAGGAAGTCTGTTAAGCGTGTGCTGGGGATGGAGGGGGGTCTGTTGAATGCTACAGGTGCAAGGCATAAGCTCAGATGCTAATTTTAACTGGCGGTGACGTTGGCAGTGAGTTGTTCTGAATACAACGGGGTGGGCCTGTCTAAAGTGATCCGGTGTGTGTATTACAGATGGAGAAACTCTGTAGAGGAAATGAGCTGTTTGGATTGTAATGAAAGACTTGTTGAACTGCATAAAATGGCTTTAATTAGCATGCATTATTGAGTAGGTTTGAATTAAATCACATTTTTAATAGGACCGTTAATAGATGCAAAAAATGAATGTGGCCTTTGTTGGTTGCAAACATGCATCACGTGACTTCTTCAAATATTAGTAAGCAGTAATGCAGTTTGTTGTTTGTGCGCTGATCAAATTAAGCACAAATAATTGAATGCATTAATATTTGTTGAGAAAAGCTCCAACCATTCTAGTAGACTGGAAAAAAACTGAACATAACATAATAAAAACCCTTCAGAAATCAATATATTGTTTGTTTTCCTTCCATGTCAGTGGTTTGCACTAAACAGTTTTGCAGTCATTTGATTGGTCGTTCACACAGGATGTGTTTGTGCATTCCTTCTGTGGTGTTTTTTAATTGTTGATCTATATATGTGGCAGATGTGGCAATTGCATTTTGTCTTTTGTAACGACACCCTCCCACTTTGTTCTGTTTTATTGTTTTTCGCTCTATACAGCTGTTTATGTGTCCCATGCTGAGTCGTAGCTGGGCTGGGCACAAAACATGCCTTATTAATAAATGTAAAATGTATTTCGAAAAATCCTTGCGTTCATGCATGGGTGAAGGAGTACAATGAAATATTTTTTTAACACTTTATTTTTAGCACGTTCATAAATAATCCAGTTAGTAAATTTAAATGAATATGTTAATCTGACAGCCCTATAGTTTAATTTGGAATGGCTTTATCAGTTATGGGATTACACTGCAGCAGAAAGTATGATGTTTCAGAAAGGCTTTATAGTAGTTTTTTTTTTTTTTCTCCAATTGTACTAAAACTGAGTTTTTGGAGCAAATCGTTCATCAGTGCTCCGCCTCGGCTTCTGTGCTTTATTAAGTTCTTTTAGGAGTGCTTTTGTCAAGTGAAAGAGTTCATTTGGCGTCAAAATGGTCTCTCTCTTCTGCTTCGGTCTCATTCAAAATGCTGTATTGGCATGACATGTGTTTAACACATATTGCCAAAGTATTGAAGTGGAAGAAAACGTACTGATGTAAAAAATACTAATAGTTTAATTAAGGATTTAATAAAAATAAGTAACACTATAAAACATTAAATAGAAAATCATGTTGATTTCATGTAACATATAATTTAAATTTGTAAATAAATTTTTTTATTAAATAGTAAAATAATGCAACATTGAAGGATCACCAATACTTTTTTTTTATCCCTCTGTAAACAAAGATGAATAATTTATGCAAATGAGATGGGTGATGTGCTGGATGTTTTAAAGAAACCATTTTCACATTTTGTACAATGCAAAAAAAATTATTGACTAAAAAATCTCTCTACTAATACTGAATTATCTTGTTATTTTAAAAAACAAACAAATAGGAAATAAGCCCAAGAGTGGATTCAAAGATAAAATATTAATGCTCGGTCAACTCTTCTTCAGTGCTGTGGACTGAGAGGAATTGACTGAGGCAGCATATGTTGGTGTTTATGGTTTAAAATGGAGAAAAACTTTCACGGTGACAAAATTAGATGTGATTATCACTCGCTAATGTTTCCACATTCATCCCCAGGAAACTGTGTGTGCGTGTAAACGGGCTTAGCGCTGCATGTGTTTATCGGAGGCAATGCAGGAGCCCTCCAGCCGGTCTTGTGACCGTGTGGATGTCTAAAATCACTGATTTGCTGGTTTCCTGTGCAAACAGATAAATGCCACCATATTGTGTTTATTTGAGTTACTCATTTGCAGGGTCAGCATTCATTCATAACTGTGAGCGAATGCACGTGTGTGTGTTTGTGTGTGACAGATGGAAAGGGACGGAGAAGTCACCTGACCATGAATCTCTCTGATGGCAGAACACCGGTCTGTTCATTTATTTGTCTGACATAATCAACAAGTGTGTGGTGTTTTAGCAGTGCATGCGTGAGGCTCTCTAGTGCGTGACCGGGCAGGAAATAGCGTGCATAGATGACAGTAATTGTGGGTTTTGATGTGAGTTTGACGGTGAGAGTATTTCTATGTCATCTCTTATGTAAGAGTAAATTCTAGCTCACCTTGGCACGATCAGGTCGGTTTAATTCTCAGTCATCAGCAACTGTCATGAAAGCTTTTTTTAACTGGATAAAATATGGAATTTAGTTCAGAATTTTACAGAATTGAACTTTTAAGATCGATTCATGCAGTCTTTATATATATATATATATATATATATATATAAATAATTTATTATGATCAATGTTAAAAAACAATTGTTCTGCTTAATATTTTAGTATAAAAATGATATATTTTTCAAGAATCCGTGATAAGAAATTTCAAAATAACAGCAGTTATTTAAAATAATTAACTTTCAATTAACTATAATTGTCAAATATCACTTAATGCTGGATAAAAATATTAATATCTTTAAAATATTTACCACAAGTGTTGAAGATTAGTGTAAATAATAAATATAGCTTGCTATCTGTAATCAAATATTTTTAAACTATTGTTAAAAAGGTGTTTTCTTTCTTTCTAAAATGAGCCTTTTTCACAGGCTCCTATGTTTGTTCAATTATTTCACTTTAATGGCAACGAAAAGGACCTATTTGTTTCCATCAAAGTGAAATTACTGAACATACACAAAGGAGCCTGATAAAAATGGACATTTTAAAAGCTTAGAGGCTTTTGCATCTAAACTCTTTAATTTTTAAAATTAAAATACATATTTCATTGGTTAATTAACTTGTTTTGTCTCATTTGTATCTGACTTTTCCTCTCAGCTCTTTGTTAACCACATGTTCTCTCACAACATTCCTGCCGGTTTATGTCTGTGAGTAGGAAGTGAAGAGTGTCTTCCTTGTTCTGGCGCAAAATCCCTAAAAAGAAACTGAGAGAGACCATAAATAAGACAGATTGGTCGTTAAAGATATAAAAGCAATCACTCACGTCTATGAACCGAAATAATACTCTTCTTTTCCTTGTATACAGTAGAGTTCTCTGGGCCATTCTGTCTGGCTCTCAGGCTGTGGTGTCTGCCTGATGCCCTGTGGCTCTTGTATGAGCTTGTCCGCCCACCCTGGACATGTCTGGAAGCTCTCTGCACTGTTTCTTTTTCCTCTTTCTCCTGAAATGTTCAACCGGTGTAGTGTTAAGATGGAGGAAGGTAGTCCTGCCAGTGAAAAAGCACAGAGAACGGGGAGAGAGAGAGACTGAACAAAAGTTAAAAAGCGAAGAAGCTGTGCATGATGTTGTACAGACTTACGTAAGTCTTTCTCTCACACTTTTTTCTTTGTAACATTTTCTTTCTGCCAATCTTATGGTGGAATGTTCTACCAAAAAGAAAAAGAGAGTGGGTCAGAGAGTGAGAGGAAAGGGGTTGAAGATGAGAGCGAGTGTGTGTGTATTAGGGTTTGGGTGGGGTGTTGGATGTAATACGGCTGAGATCACTGTAGGGCTGCACTGAAGGTATCAAATTTCACTCACCACAACTAAACACATGTACGCCTACTCTACAGCAAACATCAGCATGATCTTCATTACGGGTGATGGATCAAGTCTAGAGACTGCATGTGCTTTATATTTCAAATAAATACCAGTTATTGCTATAAAACATGTTTATACATGTGTGTATATACATATATATATATATATATATATACACAGTGGGTGCGGGAAGTATTAAGACCCCCTTATATTTTTTACTCTTTTTTTATTTTGCAGCTAAAATCATTAAAGCAATCTTTTTTTCCCCTGATTAATGTACACACAGCAAAAAACACTGAAGTGACCAAATCCATAGGAACTGTGGCAAGGTCTCCAAGATGCTTCAAAACAACTACCTGGAAGGCTACCTGAAAAACTATAGCCAAGTGTACCTCAGGACAGAAGTGTAACAAGGAGAGACGGAGGCGTGCGGATCCATATGCAAACTGTTTTATTATAATACTCAGGGTTGGAACAAGCAGGGTCGATAAACAGCGAACAGGGACGTCAGTGGCACAGACAATAGAATAATCCAAAGGGCGTAGCAGCGGTCAGATGATCGGCAAACGTAATCCAATGGGACGAGGCAAGAACGAGAGCGGGCAGGGTTGAGAACAATCTGACGCGAGAACACAGAGAAACACAGAGGGCTGTAATACCAAATATTTATTTGATTTAGTTAATAAAAGTTAATTGATAAATTAAATGTGTTTATGGCATTATTTTTGAGTGTCTAATACTTTGAACAGTACTGTAGCTTTGCAGGTAGGTTTTTTTCTTCATCTTGGAGACGTTGTTCTTCACAGTTCTTCTTGGATTCCACTTCTTCATGTGATTCCAGACAGACTGGATGATGATGCACTGGCTGTTGTCAGACAATAGTCTCACTGCATTATTACAATTAATCACAAAAATAATGTTTGGAATTGAAAACTGATATTCCAACTGAGACGCTACCGCAAAAGATAGAAATAACCCACTTACAACCATTTTTTATTGGTGAAAATACTATTGGCCTAAGACTTTTGCACAGTACCGCAGTCGTAATGGATAGGGAGTTGGACTTGTAACCCAGAGGTGCCAGGTTTGAGACCCAGGGATTGTGGGTGGGGGGAGTGAATAACCAGTGCTCTCTCCACTGTCAATGCTCCACTTTACTTAGTAATATGTCTGCAGTCCTTTTCTAGATAAATTTTCGTATTCAGTAATTAAATGCAAAGTGGTTGTAAAAGTGCAAGTACTATCACAGCAGGTTGTAACTTTTAAATTTAAGGCAGCAATTACAGGTAAGTTTTATTTTAGTGAATACAGTCCCGAGTACATCAGTGTGTAACTTATCCTGCACCGCATGTGTCTCAGATTGTGCTGCTTTTAATGCTTTTCTATGCCTAGGTGATAAAAGTAGCAAAAAAAACTCCCATAGATTTAAAAAAGTGGCCTAAAACCTTTACATTTGGCTGATGCTTTTATCTAATGCCACTTACAATGAGTGGATTTGAGCCAATAAATTTGGTGATATGTGGCATTTTTTGCCCATTAATATTTTTTTATCCCTAAATAAATCCTATTTGCTACATTTGGTGTTGTGCTTTCACCAACTTTACCAGCTCACTAACAAGTAGCCTTGAAAACTCCTGCACTTCTTTTCTCTACACTTGACTCTTGTATATGGCTGTCACACAATGTTCTGTACTTGACCTGTGGCAAGGACACATTGATCTCTTTCCACTAAACGTTCATTCGGCAGGCATTTTAAAAGGTTTTATATGCAGCAGAGCTTGGACTGTACTTGACTTGTAGTCATCGAATGACATTGGATTGATTCTGTTGCAAGGTAATTCTAATGCTGGATGAACTGGAAAGTCAATCTGTGTCCAGACCTTCTGCATGTCAGTCATAATCCCAGTCTCAATCCCAATGAGTCTCTTTCATGCTTTAATCCCATTTGTATGTGGCTGTTGTCCCTTAAAGGAGCAGCTCTTTGATTGCATCTGCCAGTATAGAGGTTGTGAGAATCGTTGGTAATTGACAGAAAAGAATATGTACTGTAATGTAAAAATTTAATGCATATGAAGAATTTGTATTTTACATTTAAATTTTATTTCAATTTCATTCTGAGTAGGGTTGTAATGGATTGGTGTTTTGGCTGATGTCTGTTCAGGATATGTACACATACTGCATTGCAATCATTTCCCAAAATGTCATTTGTGTGGAAATAAAAGTGTGTGTAAATATGAACACAGGCCAGATACGGGACATAAGACTGATGTAATAAGGAAAGGAGAGGTTAGGCATACAGCAGAGAAAATATTGCACCGAGCACAGAAGCGCACTGTTTGCAATGTTAAAAATATTGGAGAAAAATATCAATACTGAATTTTGAACTTATGCCCTTATTTATCGGAAGTCCTTTTAGCAACTAACAACAGAGACAAATTTAAATTAAATTAATACTTATTTTTAATTATAATAATCAACACTCAACTTTACCAAATTTATGCATACATGTAAATGGCACATAATTTAGTTTTTTTAAAACGTCTAAATTACCAAAATTCCATTTGTTGTTACACAGTCATAACTGTAGAATTTGGAGAGGGAATTTGCATTTCATCCAGTCCTTCTGCTGTTTTATTTCCAGGTGCTTGTTCTATTAAGAGCAAAAATAGTGCAACTGCTGCACACGCAACATTATTTACGTTATTAGGGTACTATGATATTAGGGGTGGGCGATATACCAGTAGACACGATTAACCAGTAGAAATTTGCCAAGCGATATAGATTTTGGTCTATCGTCTTAATCGCGGTTGAGATCACGTTACACAACCACGTAATACACATTCACTTCGACAATAGAAGAAGCAGTGTTGCCAACTTATCGACTTTGTCGCTAGATTTAGCGACTTTTCAGACCCCCTTGGTGACATAGCGATTAGCGACAAATCTAGCAACTTCTTGGACAAACCTCAGCAAGTGTCTGGTAGTGTTGCACAAGCTAGAGCTCTTGTTTTCCCAGCGCACACACCCCTCGGTGCAGCAGCAGTGAGTTCGCTTACATGTGACCAAACCAACAACGAGGAGATTGTAAAGAAAAAAGGTGCATCTTCTGCATCTGTGGAGAATTGGTTTGGGTATAGGAAAAGTGATACGATTGAGACAAACTGGATTTGCAAGGTATGCAAGAGCACTGTTTTAGCAAGCCGTGGAAACGGGACATTCTAAAACGCTAAACGTTAATAATGCTTAATGTGGCTTAACGCACCTAAAAGCTGACAAGGGTAGCCCAACTTTCTGTCCAACCTTCCTTGTAATAATCACTAACTACTGTCAAACGACGAGCCCATATTCGACAGATAAAGTGAATAATATCACGTTAAGTGTATTAGAATGTCCCGTGGGAACTGGTATACTGTCAGGCACTATGTTAGTACCTGTTGTTCTGAGAAAAAAAACATTAGACTTACAGTAAACAGTATGGTTGTTGTTTTTTTACTTAAATTATTGCTGCAATTCAATTTAATTAAAATTATATTATATGAATGAGTTTCTTTGTGTTCGAATTTTTATTCATGCTTTTTTAGATACAAATTGCTATATTGTGATGTATATCAGTATCAAGGTTGAAAATAGCTTCTACCTTGATAGAAGAATTTGGTTATATCGCCTACGATACTACGGTCTAGAAAATACAATACAATATCTGAAGTCTGAAAATACAAATGACATTTTCTTGGGTAGAATGGATATTTACGTCTGGTAACTTTTTTAAATTTTAGTGGCCATTGGCTGGTGAAGCAAAAAAAAAGTTAATTTTCCACCCTGGCTAGACGGTTCTTGAGGTGAATATAGAGGCTCTTTATCTCATTCTAATAATGAATGGATGATAAAACATGTGTTATCTGTTGCCGTTTTGTGATGCTTCTGAAATTTGCCAATTTTATAGCAGGAAGAAAGGTTTGTCGTCGGGTTTATGATGGATTTTGTGTGCAAGTTTTATTACATCGGTTGAGGTTGTGGCTTGCGTGCCTTGCATTTTAATGAGGAGGGACATTTTGTTGGTTTTCTCTGGGTTTCGCACACACACACAGAGTTTCTCCACCCATGGACACAGATGCTTAGCATGTTTTAGCCGTCTGTGCTGGGTTGAGTGCCGCTTGAGTCGTTTAAGGCCGAGCTCTTAGACGTTTCTCATGCTCTCTTAGGCGTGGTGTGGAGCCAGATGGACAGAGTCACTCTTGCTCCCTCATCGCCTCAAATGACGTACCTAATGTTCCAGTGCTCTTACACACACACACACACACACACACACACACACACACTCTTCATAGTAGTAAAGGCCCCGGGGTGTGTGCGGTTTCACATGCTCGGCTGTGAATTGATGCACCCTATGGTCTCTGTAACACTTCTGTATCTTATGTAAGCAAACCAAGCAGGCTTCGTATAACAATCGGCTGAGTGCCAGCACGTGTGTCCATACGCTCCATAAAACCCTTGTAAATTCCTCAGTCTCGGTCACATTAGCGCTAGGACTTTGATAGGTCGACTGATGTGCAGTCAGATGAAATGCACTAGCTTGAAGATTAAAGGATGTTGCTGTTTTTTCCCTTCAGTCGTACCAAACCACAATGGTTTTCTTTCTTCTATGGAACAACGCAACAAATAATGAGACATTTTGAAGATTGTGCTGGTTGCTCTTTACAATATAAATAGATTGAATGGGCGCAGGAGCTTTCAAGCTTAAACAAGGACACAAAAGCACAATAAAAGTATCATAAAAAAACCATGCGATGAACCTGAAGCCGTATCATAGCTCTGTGCGAGAGACGGACTGAAGTCATTCAAAGTCAAGGTTAGGTTATTTCTATAGCACATTTAAAAACGGCTATTATTTACCAAAGTGCTGTACATATACAAATGAAGTAAGATTAAGATATTTAATAGAAGAAACACATGCATATTAAATGCAAAAAATGATTTTTTATTCATAACTGAAGTGTTCTTTTGAGTTGGATCACATCCTGTTCACAAAATAGATTGAAAAGATTTGTTCAAGATTCAAACAAACAAGAACACTTTTATGATTTGTTCACGGTATTGCATTATTTTCTTTGCTTGACATAAAATGTTTGACACAAAAAAATCTGACATTTTTTTTAAAGAAATATCCCACACATGCCTTAATGCTTAACATGGGTTTAATAAATGATTTTCAATTTTATTAACGTGTGACCAGTTGACCCTGACATGTTACTGTGTTAAGTAGTCAGGTTTCAGTCCTCCTCTCCGTGTGTTTTCTGTAGTTTACTGATTGACAGGTGTCATTGTGAATTATTTTCTGTCTGGGTTCATTTCCTTTCTGAAACCTTTACAGCGCTGCGGTTGCTGATCTCATAAAGAAAGTATCACCGTGTGAGTGAGAAAGCACATATTTTCTGATGTAAAAGAGAGAAGGGAAAAAAAAACCTTTTCCAGAATAGCGTGCCATCCATTTCCTTATGGTTTGGGATGATGATGATTGCACAGATGATCGGATCTATTAGCAGGAAGTCAGTGTCAGGCTGTGCAGTGGAACTGTATCCTGTCACGCTGCCCTGATGCCATCAAATCTGAACATACGACGGTGTGTCAGAGAGACACAGAGTGAGATAATGGAAAAAATATTGCCCAGAAATAATGTTTTTTGTTTTTTCATTTTCTTTGGCGTGCATGAAGAGACATATTGTCAGAGCAGAGTAATTTATGTTCCTCCAAGCAGTGATTTATTTAAAAACATCACATCTCATAATAAAGCTATTGAGTAGATTAATCACTGAATTGCTCCACTGACATCAGCTCTAGAAAAACAGTGTGAAAGTACTATTGCAAGCAAGACTCAATGTCAATATGAATGTCCTTGTTTATACACTTGAGAGCTGAATAGAAATTCTGGTGTCAGTTCAAAATAGCTTTTGCAAATACTGACAGGGATGCAGCGATTAACCGTTTAGTTATTAACCGCGATTTAAATCATCACGGTTAATTAACAGTAAAGACACAGAACGGGACTGTTGCAGCTTGCGCAAAACTAAAATAAAAGTTATGCATTAGTAATTTTGTGAAATTTAATAAATGCATAATAATCGCCATAACGGTAAAACCGTGATTATTCTTCAGACTATAATTGTTTGTTGCATACCTGCTGATGTACATGTAGCCGAAGATTATTTGATATACTGTATACATACATTTAGTATTAGCATTTAGTGTTGACATTAAAACTATGGATATGTAAAACATGACAATAATACATACAGTACATTGCTGTATTATTGTCACTTTAATTTGCGCTCGGTGAATAAAATTATAAATTTGTTTTATAATGTAATTTTTTTTGTATGTATCATTGTAAACTATGTATTTTTTAATGCACTGTGTAAGGGATGCACATTATACTGAACATATATATGTTTTTATTGGATATTTAATTGTGTATTCTTATTATTTTCCATAGCCTCTGCTAATTCTGTAAAACAGTGCTTCAGACATCTGTGTCAATCTCAGGTGTTGCTGCTGTATCTGATTATAAGTGTTAATAGGGCAGATGACCTGAGGGGTAAAGCACTCTGAGGGTGATAAAGTATTAAAGAGCGAAGAACAACTGCTTTTGTGATCAATTTAGTCCAGGAGCCTTGCTGCTGAAAGTGAATTGATCTTCATTGAGGACAGTCAGCTCCTTGGTTTTTTTTTATTTATGGGTTTGCAAGAGGGTTAATGTAAGTGCCTTTGTGTGAGTTCTTTTGTGTCCAGTGAAGATAAAGGGCAGACGTGCTGCGTGAGGGGGCTCACTGTCTGACAGAAATACACAGCTAGCATGTTTTAGCATGTCGTGTGTGGTTTTGTGGTCGTTAGCTTACCCTCTTCGTTTTATTCCAGGTGCGCTTCTTTCAGAAAAACCGGTTTGCTGGTGGTTCATTGGAAAGAGATTTGCCCATCATTTGAGAGGGAAAGAGGATAAGAGGCCAGAGGAGGATTTGTTGTATTAGTTTTGTTGTTAGGCTTATTACTAGTGAACCGTATCAGCTCTTTTTAGCTGATGAAATTGTTTTTGTTTAAAGCGACATCCTGAGAACATGGTTTTTCTTTTTCTAATAGTGTAGTCCAACAGTGTAGAAGACTTTCACAAAACAAAACTCCACCCCAATCCACAATTTCTAGACCATTTACAAACATTTTTATGCAAACACAGATCATTTATCACATTATGCATGGTAGTTATTAGCATATTCAAATATTCAGTATTTGAATGTTAATGTAGTATTCAGCAGCTGGACAAGTAGGACAGGTGGGTCGTTCTGTGTCAAATCAACCAAATTTCAGAAACATCAGAAAATAATATTTTTTTTTTTTAAATTAAAAAAAAATCTAATAACCTGTAAGTAACTGAATTAATGTACATCCATATTTTTGTATTCATTTATTTTTTATTTTTTATGTTTTTCATATTGTGTATATGTACTTAAATATTTGTCTTTTTTTCCTTTTTTTATTTAAATAAATATATTTTTCATGTTGAAATAATTCCTACTTAACAGGAAGTAGAGTTGGGGCAAATTGAAAAAATTGAAGATATCAAATATAGAAAATACATATAGATAGATAGATAACATATTATTAACTAAACAAACTAAATCTTAAAGTTACAGAAACATCATGTAACGATGTTATCATAAAAACAAAATTTTGTCTAAAAAGTGGACTAAAATTTAAAGTTGTTGGTGAGTTGTTTACTTTGTACATCAGAGCATTTTTCTATCCACTCATTACATTAAAGGAGAAGTTCACTTTCAAAAAAACTTTTGCTGATAATTTACTCACCACCATGTCATCCAAGATGTCCATG
>JAUCMT010000032.1:12346573-12362350 GCA_032357475.1 Enteromius thamalakanensis
TAAATATGTAAATGTTATATTACAAATTGTATTTATGTATCTAGGCTATGTGATTAATTTTATATACAATGCATCATGAAGAAAAAGCACTTCAATTTCATGCTGTTATTTCTTTTAAATGTTTACTGTATACTGTGACGCAAACGCCCCGCCCCTTGCTTAAACTCCACCCCCGATTAGTCGAGTACTCGTTTCTCAAACCTGTGGATTACTCGAAATGAAATATGATCAAAAATCCCCATCCCTAAAATCTATAATTTTAACCAATATTTTCGGCAAATATACCCATGCAACTTATTACTGCTTTTGTGTTCCAGAGTCACATATTAATTTAAACTTAAATTTACACTTATATTAAATCGGAATATAATATGTAGTTGTATAGTATTTTTACAAGTGGATTTAAGATTGCACAAAAGGCTTTTGAACCTCAGTGTACTTGCAGAAATAATTGACTGAACTAACACTTAAAAAATGTGCATTAGGCCTATTCACTGACAAAGCTGTAGATTTATGATAAATGACAAGAATGATCAGCTGATGTGATAGCCTCTGTTACTGTAGTGTTACTGTTGTACGGTCTGATGTATGAATGCTTGTCTTTGTATGTTACAGGGAGCATGCGTGAGTAAACAGGTTTCTGTGGCGGGACCTCAAGCTCCTCCCCGTATCTGGAGCCCCGGCGCTGTAGGATACGAGACCACCTTCCTTCACACACCCTGACCTCAGCTCAACAGGTATGCACTGAATATACAGCAGACAATTATGTCATTGTGTGATTATGCATAGTCTCTTTATTATGCACGTTAATGTCAGCTCAGTTTTACTCACAATGCATGATTAATTTAGCGTGACAATGGAGTTTGCATACTTAAGGTGCCTGAAAGCAATGAATACTATATTGTATTACTATATTGAATATTGTAGACCGTCTCCATGTAATGTGATGGACTTTTTTAATGACTTATGTAATTGGAAACATTATTTTTTCGGTTTTAAATGATCTAAAATGTCATTTTATATTTGCTTGCTGCTTAAATGTAATGTATTAAAAATCCACACAATTGCTAAATATTTTTAGCTTTTTTTTATTTAACAAATTTACAGCTTAATTTGAATTTATATGTCGTCTTATTTTGTGTAAAATATTTACACAGATCATTTTCACACATTATTAAATCATTTATTTCACCATTTGTTTACTTCTTTGTAATTTTACATCTGTAAGAACCAAAAAACTTTACAGTTTTGCATGGATTTTTATGTTTTAAGATTTAAAGTGGAGCAAGGGCCAAACAACAATAAATCCCAAGAAACCTACGAAACGTTATTATCCCCTTAGCTGTTATAAGTTATAGCTGTTAACCATGGCTTCTTGGGATTTATGAAATGGTTATTCCATATACATAGTAAGGTTTCTCAAAAATGAAAGCGATCAGATAAAGTGATTTTATCAAACAATGGAGTTCCTCAAAAATGGTTGTGGTTGCGACAAAGTGGTTGCTGAAATCATAATGTTCAACAGCTTCAGACGTGGCTCAATCAAGGACCGGAACGATCAATTAAAAAAAAATATTTGAATAAGGCATCTAAGGTAGCAAAATATAAAAATAAAGGGATGATAAAAATATTCAGGACTGTTTTAATGAGAACATAAAGACAAAAACAAGAACACAAATGAAAAAACACAGACAAAAAAATTGAAAAGTGTCATTTTATCTACAGGAGTTTGTTTATGATGTTTGTGTGCGTGTGTGTATAGTACTCTAAACTTTAAATAGACAGTAATGCATATTGATCTGGGTTACACCACAAAATGGCTGAATGATTGCGAATTGAAGTATTTAATTGTACTTGCTGTTGCTGCCAGGCTTTGCATTGGTAATCAATTTGTGTTTGTTTTCTGCATTGGGTGCAGTTTTTGCATCACAGCTCCCTCCGTCTCCGTCACCCCATTTCTCGCTCTCGGTCTTTGTGTGTGCGTGTAGCTGGTTAGCCGTGCTGGTTTGAAAGAGCCTGTGCTTAAGGCATGTAATCGTCTGTGAGAGGAAGAGGAAGTTGTAAACAACGGCTTGGGGGAAGCGCAGTTCTACCTCCAAATTTCTACACCAAATTTGCCATTACAGTGGGTGGATGTTCTGCATCTAAATGGACATCCCTCAGTTTCTTTAAGCGGTCGGAATTTATAATACTTCTTTATTTTTAACAAGATTTTTTTAAAACCAAAAAAGTAGGAAGCTGTTTCTAAAATAGGTCCATGAAGCCTTGAAGGTTTCCTGTTCATTATGTCCCTCTATTTTCAACCCTTTGACACACACACACACACACACCTTCAGCGCTTTGTCTGAGAACTGGTGAAATCACCACTCGTTGCCGGTTTCTGAAATTAGACTGGTATGTTTGTACACTATTGTTGCATTCTGGGTAAAATTGCAGACCTATTAAAACATGGATGCTGTTATATGGTTGGCCCATCCCTACAGACACACATGGGATTTTTGGGAAAGTGGGAATCATTTGTTTTTTTCAACTACATCCTCCTCCTTTTCTTCTTTCTCTCTATCCATCTTTACTCAAGTGCTGACTTGGGATTTAGTAGTATGTTTATTTAAGGACATTAGTTTTTCCGATGTCAGGACAAAAGGGAATTTTTCGTGCTGCATATATATCATGTTTGGTTGGGGGGTTTGCACACACACACACACACACACACACACAAACAATAGTGGTTAGCTTGCAGTCTGAAATGAATGTGTAATGAACGGCAAGAATACAATTCTTTCTCTTAAGCTGCACGCAAATATACAAAACATACATAGCAACTGGTATTACCCAAACAAATGACTTACATGAGGCACTTAATGAATCATTCAGAAAGTCTCACAAGCTATAGATTTGAATCAGTTGGACGAATCCACATCAGGGTCACGTAACTGCAAGATATGATCGCTGTTCATTTCGAAATTAAAGATTGTTTGTGAGAATTAACTCATCGTGACAGTGTGTAGTTAATCATTAATTAAAATCATTAAATGTAATTATTCAAATGGATAATTGTTTTTGTTTAGCAAGGATGGATCCAAGAAATGTTTCTCAAGCAGCAAATCAGCATATTCGAATAAGTAGGAAGTAATTTGAAGGAAAATTTAGCTTTGCCCTCATTAGAAAAAATTATAATTAAAATAGAAAACAGATTTTTTTAAGGCATTTTAATTTTAAATGTTGTAAAAATATTTATACTATATTTTGAGCACATACATGTACACTGTAATAATAATAGGATTGTCAAATATTTGACATTACTTTCCCCCCTTTGACGAGATATCTCATCAGCTGGGTTACAACGCTTCGAAAGACGAGTTTTTATGGCAATCCCTGTTTTTAAGTGAATTACGGTAAGGAGAGTTCTAGCGCATGTCCTGAATGAGTCACGGAACTTTCCAGGTCTACTGAGATCGAAAAAAAGACGAAGAATTGGAATCGATATAGATCATAATATACATCAAAATATACATATAGATCATGCATGTAGATCAAGTTTTGACGATTTTGCATTCGATCGTGATGAAGATCCCTTTACAGACACAGAAACATCTCTAGTTATGTCATGGATATATCTATAACCTGTCGATATGAATATAAATATGTACTGTATGTATGCGTGTGTGTGTGTGCGTCATCTATATACAAATAGAATGTGTGTATAGGTACATATGTATGTGGCCTAAATGTGTATGTGTGTGTGTAAAGGTGTGCATAAATGTGTGTGTCTGTTGTGTTTACTGAATGCAATTTCAATAATTCATAGGATTATTGACAGGTGAAAGAATATGATATCTGAATGTATTTTGCTTGAAAATACAGTACTTTGATAAAAAAGCACTACTTATTTTTACATTTTTGCCCAAAGGTTTCATCAGAAATACAACATATCTGTTTCAAGTGTTGATAAATCATTCACACATAAAGATAGAATAAAATAGATTTTTTTTCTTTTCGTTTGAAAGCAGGGGCTTGGTTCTTCATTTTGATATATAATATGTTCATATATGCATAGCAGAAAATATTCTGAAGGCCGTCACATTTAGGTGGCTGGCAACTTATAATCAAATTAAAGCTTTCCTTATTTTATTATTTAATAGAAGATTCAACTTATTTTAATATAATTAAGTTGAAGTAACTTGTACAGCCAGTTTGATTATACTTTTAAGGCAGCAACTGGAATTTCTTTCAATACTTAAAGTTGAAGTTGGTAGAATTTTTTTTCCCAGTGTAGCCTTGGTGAACACAGTAGATTTCTTAAAAAAAAAGTGAAGTAGACAGGTATGTACACTTACGTTTCATATTTCCAAATGCACCAGTTCTTTACACAGCCTCGGCGCGCTGCTGCATAGGCAATACAATAAAACACAAGTAGCGCGGTGGTGTTTTGCCACACTACAGCGCTGATCGTTGATAACTCGTAAAAGCTGCACTGTTTTTAAAAGCAGCTGAACTACTGTCCCACATTTATGCCTTGTCATTGTATGCAATATCTGAACCACAAAATGCAAATATGAATAGCCAAGACAGATGCTGCAGACAGAAATGACTCCCACACACGACCGATAGCAGAAGTTTTGCACTAGTTGAACGTCTCTATAGAGCAGGAGCTGGACGTGCTCTGCAGGAGTCATTAGGACACAGAAGCTCGCCCTGATAACTGGTTTGGGTCTGTTAAACAGCCGCCATTCTTTTGCTGTCATTCACAGAGAGTTCATTATGCAGGAGCGTACCTCACTTGTGTGTTAATTATGAAACTTAGTCTGGCAGCTCCTTCCTGCTCAGAGTTGGATTTTTTCCTTTGATGTTTTATCATTACACACACACACAGATACACATGCATAGTCATAAACTTTCATATCTTGAACATTTTTTTAACACCTCTTCTGAATACGTGATGCGTTATCAATACAGGAAACAAAAAAATTGTCACTTTTTTTTCTCTCTCAATCTCTTAACGTCCATATCATTCTTCTCTCTCTCTCTCTCTCTCTCTCTCTCACAGGTGGCTTGTGTTTCTACAGTATTTGAGTTTTTTCTGTTGTGTTTTTTTACAGGTGGCTTTGCGCTAATTTTCCTCTCTTTTGAGAAGCTCTGTGAATTGTGGATAATTGGGTTGTATGTTAGCTAGAGAAGAAAGTCACCTTTCACAAAGTGTTTTTGCCAATAGATATAAATATAACAATATATATAAACTACACCACACTTCAAAAGATTGGGTTTGTTTCTTCTCTTATGCTCACAAAGGTTGCTTTATATAATAAAAAATACAGTAAAATGGTAATATTATAAAATATATTATTACAATTTAAAATAACTGTATATTTAAAAATGTAATTAATTTCTTTTATGCTCGCTTCTGTACAAACATTTCTTTTTTATTTATTGTTTGTTTAATATTTGTTGTAAAATCATTTATTTTGTGTTTCTTTGATGAATATTTACTTTTACTGTTGATACATTGAATATGTTCTTCCTGGACAAAAGTATACATTTCTTTATTCGTTGCTTCATAAATATATGAAATATATTAGTTGCAATTTATTTTCAATTTATTTTAGAGCTGCATTCGTAGTGTTCTATCTTTTAGTACTGAAGCAGTCGGTTGACTTTACACATCTATTTCGATAAATCTATTCATCCCCACTTATGTGAAATAATTGTTTGATGGGCTACTGGTGTTTGGGATGTGATGATGCATTGTTGTTGCTGCTTTGTAGTGCTTCAGAAGGAACAATATAAGATTTAGTACTAAAAACCCTTACAGAAATCTAAAATGAAAGGCCTTAGGTCATTCAGAAGTGCATTAGACACATTAAACATTAAACTTTTCATTAAACATTAAAAAAAGGAGCAAAGGACTTTATTTCTTTAATCTTCAATATTGATGTTTCTGAAAAAACACTAAAATGTGGTGCTGGTAAGAACTCAACACCAACTTTTCACAAGAAGCTTTTCGATTTATTTCAAATCCTGTTAAAAACGTGACACAATCAGCAGGCTCTGATGTCTCTGACCTTCCCCCACCAGACCGCCTTTGTTCCTCTGAAAGATACCTAAAAGGAAGTTAGTGAATAGCAGCAGTGGCGTGTGTCATGTACCCTTCAACGGCCTGTCACTACACTGCTACATGCAAACCCACAAACAATAAAGTGTTAGCTCTTACTATTTAAACCCTAAATTGGAAAAATCCCTCAGTGCAAACTTTGATGTGTGAAGTGCGCACTTTGCAGCAGGAAAAGTCCTTTTGAGCGGTAGTGCTAATTGCATTTAGTGTGTTAAATGCCAAGGTATTTAGTACAGTATTGACACCGAGAGAGTTTCTTGCTAAGGCTGTGTTCATGAATGAGAAAAGATAGTTTGAGTTTCTATCCAGTCAAAAGAAAACGCATCTGTATGTGCACATCGACGAACAGCCAAGCCTAAATCCAAGAGTCAACTATCATAGACCTGCAGATTATGCAAAATAGCAGAATCATTGCTCACAGCAGGGCCATATATAGTCTCTATAATTGCCTGGGAATTTATTGTTATGATCGATGCAACTTCTCAGAAAGAGTTTGCTATACTGAAAGTGTATAAACACACACTGAAGCACAACACACTGTCTGCATGTTAAAATCTCTCCCTGTCAAGAAAGATCTCTGAAGAAATAGCAAAGCTATAGTAAAAATTTGGAAGGAATGAATGAACATACAAACTAGTCGTTAATCTCTACTCCTTCTTACAGATAACAGCATTGCAATGATGCGATCTTGTGATATGAACCCCTTAGTGTGCATGATGCACATTTAACCTGGAATGACAAGCAAACCAATTGAAAAAGACGTGAATCACATCACACATGGATCATATGCACACTTGTACAAAAATAGAGCTGTTTCTGATGTCTTTAGTACCCCCTGCCCGGAGCGTTTGGCCGCTGCATGCACGCTGTTCTTCAATGCGGCGTGGATGTGCGCTCCTGCGGTTTGCACGCATGTTAGTTGAGCTGAAATCTGATAAAGCGTAGCTCGTTCGATTTTTATGACCCATTCGTACTGCAATGCCATCAGACTTGTAATTCATTTATCTGGCTGCTGTTTGGGATGGACTAATCTAATATGCATAATTCAATGTCATGTGATAAAGTCAAGACCTGCACGAATGTGCAAATGGACTCTTGACTGTAAGCGTGGCCATATTGAATTTTTGAAAGATTGAAAGAACATGTGCTTGTTGAGGACAGATGTGCAGTCCATTTAATAGATTGTCCCAATTTTCTTAATCAGAGAACCTTTCTTAGTGTTTATGTAAAGACATGTTTGCAATGTATATATTTGAATACAGAGAGAAAGATTTATTTGCAATTAATTAATACATTTGTTGTTTAATCTATTGCTCTTTTTGCCTGTCTGTTGTTCTTTAATTTGTTTCTGTCTTTCCATCTTTCTGTCTTTTTGCTCTTTCCTTCATCTGTTTGTCTTGCTGTGTATTGTTCTTTCTTATGTGTTCTGTATATTTGATATATCTTCTATCTATAAGCGCTATCACAGATATCATAATCTCGAATGACTCTTTCTCTTTTCTCTGTTGTGCTAGTTTGTGTCTGAACTTTACTGAAACATGAGATAACGGAGGTGGAGGCAGAGAGAGAACGATGGAGGGACTGTGAATAGGAAGAAGGTGATGCTGTAGGGGTTTAATTTGCTTTTCTCTAACAGACGGCAACAGCCAAAGAAAGTTAATTACACTCCCGTCTCACATCTCGACATGTGTGTGTGATGCGACCAGGGGTGCGAGCGAGTTTCTGTGCCCATCTGTTTTCCTGCCAGCGAGAGCTGTTAAGAGGCTCTCTGCCTTAGCATGCGACAGTTCTTGGTCTTTCTCATGTTCTCTTCCTGTGTCCCTTTCTTTCCCCCACGTCTGTCTGTTTCTCTCATGTTTCATGTAGCGGATTTGTTTGTGTGACCGAAGGCTAACTCATATTCCTGTTTGTGTGTGGTGTGTTGAACAAGAATCCCCCCCTCTGTATGTGACGCACAGGTGGTGTACCTGTCCATATGTCTCAGTATCGGATAACAGCATGAATATTGCATGACTTGAAAACAAGGTAAGATTCATTTTGCAGGAAGTAACACAGGAAGTGAAACTCAACTTAAAAGAACAATCTCAGTCCCGCTTTGGTATTTGCTGAGTGTGATGTATGCGTGCATACCTTGCAGGGGTAAATTGATAATGCATGCGAAAATTTTAATTCCCCTCCAAATTGGCTTTTCATAAAAGTGCAGTAAGTGATTTATGAGAAAAACTATTGATATTTGCAATCATCAAAAACCCATCTTGATTGCTCCACCCCGCAATTCACAAAAACACTAAAACCCTTACTGGTGACGACCGGGACGAATATCGTGTGCGAATATCGTAAGCGTTTTTTGTTGTTCGTACCCAAGCATGGCGCTTTTCTTAAGAAAACAGAAATACCCCGGTACAGAAGGTGGCACTGCGCAACGTTTTATGCTTCTGACGCTCACTTGTCACACAGAAGAAGAAGGGAGTCAGAAGACACACTTGTCAAAACTATTCACACGCTTCATTGTTAACAGGCAAAACACATGGATATTTCGAGCAGCAGCTCCAGCGATGAAAAACCCTACGAGACCAGCAGCACTACATTCATCTTGTCTGCATTTCCTTCATCTACTTACTTTGTGTGTTCAGGAAAACCGTTTTGTGCTTGAGCGACACCAAGCTGTGCACTGTAGCTTAAGCAGCCAAAAGCGGCAACCTCATTTTTAACGGCAGTTGTTAATGCACGTCAAACCAAAAAAAAACAAGACCAAGGCGTTTTAAAAAAAAAATGTTATGATGCTTTCACATTTGGCGTTTACGCTCTGGTGTGCACACTCACATTGGTGCCCTTTTTTTAGTTACGAGGCGTTAAAAAATGTGTGCGATATTCGTATACGAATTATTCATCCAGGTGTGTGCAGGCCTTTACTTTACAGGCTTTTACTTAAATTGCGTCTTTAATTTACATTAAAGGGATACTTTGCTCAAAAATGAAAGTTCTATCACTAATTACTCACTCTCATGTTGTTCCAAACTTGTAAATCCTTCGATCATCTTCAGAACACAAATTAGCATTTAACATAAACAGCAATGGAACTACCATGAACACTTTACTGCAAACTTTAATTTTATTCACCGATTTCTTCCCGGTCAGTCTCCTGGAACCACTGATGTCAGATGGACTATTTTAACAATATCTTTTACTAATTTTCTAATGTCAGTTGCTGTCTTTGCAGGGCAAGAGAGCTCTTGGATTCCATTAAAAATGTCTTAATTTGTGATTTAAAGATAAAGGCCTTAAAGGTTTGAAACGCGCACAAGAATTTTCATTATTGAATGAACTGTACCTTTAAGGAATTGACCTGAAAATATGCTTATAATATGGTTTTATACTTTATTATTTATTTTTGGCAATATACTGAACAGGATTGTCACTCCCATAAAACAGCCAAATTCCTCGGTATATAACTGGATTAAACACTGTATGTAGCTGCAGTGTGTATGTGTTGTATGAATATAATTGCATCACTATATCCTCACATGACACAGTGTCCACAGGTTCTTTTACACACGTCATCCTGAGAAACAATTACCGTCAGTGCTTAAAAGACAATGGTATTTGTCCAAGGAAGTGTGTTTTGCACATATGAGGGAATGGGACAACAGGTCTGTGTGTAAGAGAACAGGATGGTGAAGAGAGAGGTTTTATTTAAACTGTTCTATACAGTTTTGATAGTACAGTATGTTTGCTTTGTTGGTTCAGTGAGTGACATATTGTAATGCTTGGTATTTTTTTGTGACATTTACACAAAACTTAATTTTCCTATACACAGTATCACAGGATCTGAAATATTTTCTAGTCACATGTACTCCATTAATCTTTTACTTTATCTAATACTGTAACCTCACAGGGCCTCTGCTGCATGTTACACCTTCACACACACACCGACGCAGAGTGTATATTGGTCATATCCATATTCCAAGTCACTCACATCAGCAGCATTCATATTTTCATCCTGTTGTGTAACCCGCCCTGTCCTCTTAGGTTTCTAGATGGCATAAACACTCTGATTCAGACTATGTTTGTATTTGTGATGTCATGCCATTTTGAGCCAATGCGCAGGGGATATGTGTGTCTGTTTTCATCTCTCGGGTCTGTGCTCACTCAGGTGTGTGTGTGTGTGTGTTGTCACGGTGATGAATGCCTGGCCCAGCTGGCGTGGGCAGGGGCCTTTGGCGATGCCACTGTGATGGACGAGGGCCACCAGAACAGTGGCGTTACCGCTGTGCCAGTCATAACCTTGAGCTCAACACACACACACTCTCTGACTGCTGGTGAGACCTCTTCAGAGACATCAGATGCCAGAGGTTTTTGGCAAGCTTTTGACTGCTTTAGCACCATACTGCTCCGTTCTGTTTGACATTCATTTAAATATCTCTTAATGGTCGCACCTGCGTACATTAGCACACAGACACTGACACAATTGCTCTCATGCTCCTACAGTACTGCAGTAAATATATCAGGAAACTATGCTACTTAAAGGGATACTCCACCCCAAAATGAACATTTTGTCATTAATCACTTCTCGGGAACACAGTTTAAGATATTTTAGAAAAAAAACCCGTTCTGGCCCATTGACTGCCAAGTAAATAAAACTGTTAAGGATCCAAAAAGAATGAAAAACATCATCAGAATACTCCATCAGTGGTTTAATCTGAATTATGAAGTGACGAAAATATTTTTTATATGCAAAGAAAGTAAAAATATAACAACTTTATTCAGTAAACCGTAGCTCCATTTTGGAGAATATCCACAGGACAACGTACACTATTCTGTCATCCGAGATACGTTTTCTCTGAGTATTTATGTTTTGATTTGAACACAAACAGTGGATCCTTGTAATGTGGCTGATAGAAGAGCATACATAGTCTGTTCAGTGGATATTCTCCAAAATGGCGATGCAGTGATTGCGGAGGGACACAGAGAAGACAATTTGTTGAATAAAGGCATTTTTTTGCTTCGCGTACAAAAAGTATTCTCGTTGCTTCATAACACAACTGTGCTGAAACATTGAAAATCATAAGAAATGCTTCTTGAGCGACAAATCAGCATATTATTGATTTTATGAAGGATCATGTGAAAAATGTTGAAATTGAAAAAAAAGAAATTATTTTAAATTGTAATGATATTTCACAATAAAGGCAACCCTGGTGAGCTTAAGAGATATGGTAACAGTTTAGAACGACTAATTATTACTATTAACTAGTTGGTTAGTATGCACATTATTAATATATTGGCTGTTTATTAGTTCCTATAAATATTACATAAACTGGGTGACTACATATACATCCCTAATCATACGTAATATTTAAACGTAACAGCTACCTTACTAACCAGTAGTCACAGTTAATGGTTTGTTAATAATGCTGGATTATAATTAATAATAACAAGCTTGCTTTATTTTGTTGTATTCATGTTGTATATCATGTATTTCATTATTTAATTTCATTCTCTAGAACTTGCGTGTCATTGCTCTTTTATTTATTTTGTTTGCTTCCATTGTCATCACTTTGGATAAAGCGTCTGCTAAATGATTAATTTAATGTAAATCTATTGTTCATCTTAGATCTAAAATAATTGTTTTGCTATGCTGTTAATTATAGCAGTAGTAGCAAGTCATAGTTACACACATACTACACAAATGGCGTAGTAAAGGATTTTTGATATACGGTGAATCATATAAAAGTGTTACTTTAGTGTTGATGTCTGGGTGAGTCAAAAAATCTAGAAGAGTGACATGGCAGTGTTTTCCAGTGTTTGTTTTTGTCTTTTGATGGTGTACTGTTCTCTTCAAAAAACTGGCTCCCTAAGCAGATTCCCTCTTTCCCTTATTCAGAGCACAAAGAGACACACACAAACACTCTTCAAAGAACTCTATAGGTACAGTTGGACAGGGACAAAAACAAGTTTGGTACGGCTTTCTGGAAAGCAAGACGGAGAGGCTTTCAGGTTTGTTTTTGTCAGCTGCAGCATCCTGGGCAGCCTCCTGCTCAAAGAGTGGACTGGAATACATAAACTTGTTTCAAACCTTCAAGACGTTTGTTTTTCTGTGAATGACAAAAAAAGATATTTTGAAAATACCAGTGTTTTTTCTGTCCAGTCAATGCTCTATGTTATTCTAAACCACAATGCCATTCATTTTACGTCCAAAAGCATTTGAAAGCTTCTTTGAAGTATCATATCTTGTCTTCCACAGGAAAAATGTCATACAGATTTGGAATGATTATTTTTCGGCGAACCATCGTTTAATGGAACTGTCATAGGATTCCACATAAAGAAATGTTTTCTGTAATCCTGAAAATCCTGAAAGTCTGAAATAATACTTCTGGAGTTGTAGTTTATATCACCTACTTTTACCAACACGTTGACTCTCTGGGCTCTGGCTGAATGAAGTATTTGTAGTGAAGGATTATGTTCTACAAATTGGTTTTGAATTTTTAGGGCTTGTCTGATTTCATAGCGATTCACTGGAGCCTCAGCGTGTGATCCGTGATGCAGTGTAATTACGTTATAATGACCTCTCCTTTATCAAAGCGTATCACGCACTGCTCACCTCCCATAGGAACATCGTCCTTCCTTCCCTTTCATGTCTTCCTCATCTCGCCTCTTTTCTCATTGCGTTCCTAGTTGGCTAATAAAAGATTCATTTCCAGTCCATTAATGAAGGCAGATGGCTGGATTAAAGAAAGGCTGTTAAAGAATGAAATGTTCATCCTCTGTTAGGTCAAAGGTCAAATCTGAGGTTCTGTTTGAGCAGTTTTTGGAATAATCACTCCAAATCGTCTGCTAATGCGGTATGGTGAGACTACTAGAGCCAAATGTCATATTAGTATTCACCTTTCATTGCTTGAGATGTTTGGCCCGAACAGGGGTCACGGAAAATCACGGAAAAATTGATTTGTTTTCTCTTTTGATATAAAAAAGCTTGATGTACTATGGAGAAATACTCGTGTTCGCAATGCAGAGCTTCCTAGTCTGTCCGCCAAGACTTTTTATGGAAATTAAGCTGCAAAGATAGGTCATTCACGATTTTGTTGTCATGAATACATTAACATATGTTTATGTGGTATGTGTGCTCATGATTACTTTCAAGGCTATTAAGTTTTAGTCATTTAGAGTTTAGCCAATCATAACAGAGATCATTTAAACATGTCATAAAGGTATGGTAGTAAAACTATTTCTTAAAGCTGTTCTACAAGATTTATTTCCAAGGGCCAGAGAGGCTTTTTTGGTGCAAGAAGCCATTACTTTATCTCTGGACTTCAGGGGAAAGGATGTGAGAATACGTCCACTCTAAAGTCTCTTTGGAAAAGCTGCTTTATTTTGGTGTGAGGATGATAAAGTGTCTGTGTTTGTAACTTTTCAGGTAGCGGGCATTTCTATGGTAAGCTATTACTCACACTTCGAGGCTTGTGGAGATGTAATATATGAGTTGCTTGAGTATGGTGTTTAACACTATAGCTGGAATACAGTTAGGTGTAACTGAAATCTGTATGGTTTAACCCATGGTGTCTGGTTGCTGGTTGTAGGTGTAAAATATCGCTGGAAGCTTCTCAAGTGTTTGCTTGCACCTGCGTTTGTGTGTAACATCTTGTGTGTGTTTGTGTGTTTCAGGTGAGAAGATGAGGAAGTTTGCGTACTGTAAGGTGGTGCTGGCCACCTCTCTGGTGTGGGTGATGCTAGACATGTTCATCCTCCTCTACTTCAGCGAATGCAACAAATGTGATGACAAAAAAGAGAGAGGATTGCCGGGGAGAGACAGTGAGTACATGCATGCACACACACAGTTTTGTTGTGTAACATAGTTATCATGTCATTTTAAATAATAAATATGTAAATAGCACTTTTAACACTATAATAACACTATTGATTTCTATTTAGGCACATTTTGGAAATTTTACTTTTGAAATGTTTTCCTGATTAAATATTGTCCACAGTTAACAAATCCCATAGTAAATAAGGAATACATATGATACCTCTTTCTTAAAAATTATGATTTAAGTATATATCTGTTATTTTGTGTTATTTTTTATAGTTATAACAATAATTGTTATTAAAGTTAGAGTGACCATGGTTTTTCTTTTAGTTACTATTCTTTTTCTCTTTTTTTTTTGGAAGCTGGAGTCATAAGTCATTTTTATTCTGATTCTGAATCTGTTTGGTACTGCACAATCATACTTTTGAGGAAGTACCAAATGATTGGCCTTATTTGTGTATGTGTGTGTATATGTGGCTACTTCAAAAGTGATGTTTTTGAATTGCTAACTTGAGATTTGAATCTGTTTTGGAAGTAAGTAGTTTTCACAAAAGGGTTTTTTAAAGGCACTCCCGTGTTGTTTCTTCTATATTTATGCAGTCACAGGGACAAATTTTTTTATATAAATGCATTATATTATATAAATCTTGCACAAAGTTTGCATGTTGGTTGCATGATATCCAGTGTCTTTGACACAGACCCCCACCTGTGGACGTTGGGCTCTCATACCAACCTCATGGAGTCTGTTTCTGCTCGTTTGAGACACATGCACATTTGTGGCCAGCTGGAGGTCATTTTGCAGAGCTCTGGCAGTGCTCCTCCTGTTCTGTCTTGCACAAAGGTGGAGGTAGTGGTCCTGCTGCTGGGTTTTTGCCCTCCTACGGCCTCCTCCACATCTCCTTATGTACTGGCCTGTCTCCTGGTAGTGCATCAATGCTCTGGACACTACGCTGACAGACACAGCATCCTGGATGAGCTGCACTAGACTCTATCTCATGCTACCATTAGAGTAAAATCACCACCAGCATTCAAAAGTGACCAATACATCAGCCAGAAAGCATTGGAACTGAGAAGTGGTCTGTGGACACTACCTGCAGAACCACTCCTTTATTGGGGGTGTCTTGTTAATTGCCTATAATTTCCACCCGTTGTTTATTCCATTTGCACGACAGCATGTGAAATTGATTGTCAATCAGTGTTGCTTCCTGAGTGGGCAGCTTGATTTCACAGAAGTGTGATTGACTTGGAGTTACACTGTGTTGTCTTACAACACAGAGGCTTCAATACCGAAACAAACACTATGGGTACAGGATGTTCATCACAACCAAAACAAACTTCGGCCAACCAATCAGCAAGAATAGGTGGAAATAATGCGTGCGTAATCCTGCAGCGCGTTTCGCGTGAATTAAACGGCACGTTAAACAAGGCGGTTTAACTGCATGCAAAAGCAGCACGGAAGCGGCGCGTATGAAGAGCAGAAGCGGCGCACGTCAGTGATGCGCGGGTCAATGTGTAAACAACCAGAACCCGACCGACGTTGTCAACTAACCTGCCCGCAATTCGGACCGCAGAAAAAAAGAGAAAATATTGTACCCGACCCGCTTCCTGACCCGCATTTTTTTTCTTATGCGCTCGCTGACATGCTGTGCTCTGAACTCGTGGTGCACGCGGCGAGAGCAGGCAATTCTTGAGGCCACCCATCATTTTTCATTTCAGTTGACTAGATGCATATTACTGATGAATACGATGTTTCGACCCTGCTTGAAGAAACAGCATTAATATAGCATTTATAAATGTAATAAAGGCTTGATGTATTCATTTATTTCGTTTCATTTTCTTAATTAAGATGCTGCATGTGTTTATCCAG
>JAUCMT010000032.1:12381219-12442560 GCA_032357475.1 Enteromius thamalakanensis
ATGCATCATATCTGTGCACATATGATAGGTAATTGCGTCAGTAATTTTTTTTGTGCCGTTTCTAAATAAAAAATTCTAAATAAAAATCTAAATAAATTAATTGAAAAAAATTGCAGCCTTATGCAATTTAGAAATTGCATGTGCTTAAATTGCGATTTTTTAGCGATTGCGATTAATTGCACAGCCCTACTGTGAGGTAATAGTATGTGGGACCTACAGTATTTATGTGAATAAAATTGTAAAAATTAGATTTTAATGATTTAAATTCAATTAGTAGATTTGCTTAGCTATTTATTTACCTATGAGGGTATGTTTTTATAAATAAATAATGAATATATTTTCTTTTAGAGTTGGTTCTAGATGTTTTAAGGCTAACTACTAACTACTACTATATATTAATTAAAATTCTATAATAATAATTATTATTAAATTAATGTAAAAAAATTTATTTCACAGGATTTCTAGGATTTTTTTTGTTGTGATTTTTGCGATAATTTCCGTAATTGGTAACAAATTTATTGCACATTGAAAAGAGTCACTGAATCCACGGAACATAAAATAATATGTGTGTTTATGTGTATTTTTAATAAGAGGATAAACCTCTGAAGACACATGGTCTGTGTGTCTGTGTGTGTGTTTGTGTGTTTTGGTCTGCACCAATGGAACACTAACCAGATGTGATGTTCTTCAGTCTGGCATTTCCTCAAACCCAGTGTGAATGTTTGAAGATATAATAGATTTTGACTAATAAGTCAATCAGAGTGTGAGGTATTTATTTGTGATGTTGCAAGTTATCTTTTTTTCTCCTCCGAAATTCAGAATTTTTTGAGTAGGCTAGTTGGGAAATAGCATTCCACTAGTGGATTTATGACTCACATATATATGCGGTCACAAACACAAAAAATGTTACACCCAGCATGCCTTTCATTTCATTTCTGCAATTTGTGGTGGAACATAAAAACAAACCAGTCATCTTCGCACACACTTTCCTTCCCGCCCTTTTGGCATGTTGGTTTGCCGAGAGCGGAGCGATCAATAGCTTTTAGAGTTTTTTTTTTTCCTCCATCCTTTATTACATTTTTGTAGTTGGGTTTCACCTTAGGCTGCATTTGTGTCTGAAATGGAGAACTTGTAGAGGGTATAGAAAGACGAACTCACTTTCATCTGATTTTGATTCTTTGAAGATATATGCAGAGTATTTCTCCCCACTTCTAAACACGCGCACATGCTCACATACACATGCTGATTCTCTGTGTTGTCTTGCCCCGGGCGGCCTGTTGGGGCATCATTAGCAGATGAAGCTTCAGTCTGTTGAATTTAGGAAAGGAAAGTGTGCCTGCGGTGCCTGAGTGTGTGTGTGTATGTGTGTGTGCGATCTATCCTCATCGTCTGGGTTAGCATCACAGTAGGCTGCTTGGTGTTGATTGATGACACAAGTTTAGAGAGACGTCCCCTCTGATTTGTGTCTGCATCTGTTTGAGTAAAGAGAGGTGTTTCTGAGCGTGTGCCAGCTGAATTCAAAATAAAAAAGGGACATTCTGTGGCGGACAAAACTAATATTTTCGGTTAGATGAGGTGTATTGCTAATAACATTTGTGTGTGTGTTTCACAGGAGAACTGTTGTGTGTCCCATCATTGACGTGATCAGCGATGACACGTTTGAGTACATGGCAGGCTCTGATATGACATATGGTGGCTTCAACTGGAAGCTGAACTTCCGCTGGTATCCGGTACCACAGAGAGAGATGGATCGCAGGAAAGGAGACAGAACGCTGCCTGTCAGGTAACAAACTGAAATGTGTGTCATGCAGTTAGAAGTGAATCAGACCACATCCAGTCCAAGGTCCAAAGTAGAGTTGACTACCGTACTTGTCCTAAATGGATAGTTTTAAAAAATGTAAGCTGTTTACTGGTGTCCAAACATATATGCTTTTATGTTTTCCACAAAACATTAAGGGAAATAAGAACAAATCCTTAAAAGTAGTCACAACCTAAATGGTAAATGATGAAAAATACATTTATATTGTTACAATAAAATTCTTTTTTTATCATGAAAACTGTATCATGGTTTCAACAAAAATATTAGGCTAAATGTGTAAATGTGTTACTCACCCTCATGTCATTCCAAACCTGGAAGACCTTCATCTTCAGAATACAAATGAAGATATTTTGGCCCTGCATAGACTGCAACTGAACTACCACATTAATTTTACGACGCTAGAAGAATGCTTTTAGCGAGTGGAGAAAACAAAAATAACATATTTATTCAACAATTTCTTCTTTTCTGTGTCCGTCTTCGACATGCGTTCACATTAGTACCACAGTGCAGTTGCATTGGTGTCTATGCAGGGGCAGAGAGCTCTCAGATGTCATCAAAGCTATCATTATTTGTGTTATGAAAATGAACAAAGTCTTACAGGTTAGGAACAACATGAGGGTGAGTAAATAATGACACTTTTGACTATTAGTATTTTTTAAATGGATGAAATCACGCACACAGTCACAAGAATAAATTACAATTAAAAAAACTTTAAAATAGAAAGTGAATATTTTAAACTAGTAATATTACACAATATTATTTTATATCAAATAATATTGTTATATCATCATAAAAAAAGCAAAAAAAATGCAACCTTGGTGAGAATGAGACTATTGCATTGAAAATGTAATTTCCTTTTTACTGTATATTCTATCAGCCATGCACTACTACTGTTATAAATGTACTGTATATTAGTATTACCGTTTTGTATCTTTATTGTCACAGAAGTTCAGTTTTCAAATTTTTGAATAAAGCATTTTAATATAGCGACCATGTGTATAGTACATTAGTATTTCCTTTCTAACACAGCTTTTTTTCGGATGCCTAATTTTCCTTCCTTTTTAAGACCTTTTAATGTAAGAGATATGAATATAAACAGTGAATAGAGGGAGAAGTGTCGCAATCCAGATTTGAACTCAAATTGCCCGCATGAACACTATAGTATGTGTGATTAACTGTAGACAAAGACTCCTTTTTAAATGTAAATTCAACATTTATTATTTTCTTCCTTTTTAAAAAGATATATTCCGTGCAACTTAAGGCTGCGGAATATTAAAGTATCTCTCCAGCCCTGCAGCTAAACTGCAGTTCACACAAAGACGAGGGGAGTTTTGATCCACACCAGAGAGTGTGTTTACCTGCTCACCTCATAACTACAGGAACAGAGTAGCTCTTAGCCTTCTACTGCTCAATTTCTTCACAGATCCTGTTTTTGAGAGAAGCACGTTGTTTTTTTTATCAGAACACTCTGACGCCACTCCGCTCTGTTTTTGTAATTTTTCCCCTCACGACCCCTCGTTTACTCCGTCTCCTTTTTTACTTCAGAGCCTGGTTCTCTGCATGAAAACAACTTGAGAGTATAACAACAACAACAGGTTCTTACTTGAGGAAAACATGACTGTGAATAAGACGTGCTGCAGGGGATGGATGGAAGGAAAACAGGAAAGAACAGAGAGCGCCTGCTGAGGGAAATGGACGAACACGAGTGAAAGATATTTAAAGAAGGATATGTTGTTGCCAAAATAGGCGCATGTAAACATGTCATTTCTACTGAAGATCTCATTCCCCTGAGTGACACGCAACGTGCTCGTTTGTAACAGATTGAATAGGAGAGGAAGAGCTGCTTTAATAAGATATGATCAATCCCCCGAAGGGCCTGTTTTGTAATTAAACTCTGTGTATTTTGTTTTTGCATCATCTATCAGGACCCCCACTATGGCAGGTGGTCTCTTCTCCATAGACCGAGATTATTTCCAGGAGATTGGCACATATGATGCAGGCATGGACATTTGGGGAGGAGAGAACCTGGAGATCTCCTTTAGGGTCAGTCTCACTGCTGATTATTATAATATTCAACCACCACAATTCCACTCCTGCATATATATATACTTATTAGGATTTTTCATACTCTGAGAAGTAATATTTGTCCTTGCTTATCAGATTTGGCAATGCGGAGGGACGCTTGAGATCGTCACATGCTCTCACGTCGGTCATGTCTTCCGTAAGGCCACGCCATATACGTTCCCCGGTGGAACTGGGCAGATCATCAACAAAAATAACAGACGGCTGGCAGAGGTCTGGATGGATGAGTTCAAGAACTTCTTCTACATCATCTCACCTGGTCAGTCACGTTTACATGCTACACATCTGCACCATAAACGGATACACAATGAAGTTTGAATTTTCGCTTTACATAGACGAGTGCACAACTACTGTAATGGTTCACAAAATAGTGAAATGGTTACTGTAAATTCAATACAAACAAACAACAGACACTGGAGTTATATACAGTATATCATTTATATAATATAATACAGTAAATAATTGACAATGTTTATGATGAACAAATAGTATGCAGTATACAATAAATGCGATATAAAATATAAAAAATTTGTGACTATTAAAAGTAGTTTTAGTATAATAGAATATATATGCAATATATAATACACAAGTACAGTACAGTCATACTTCATGCAGACGCATTACTGTGACAGTAAACAAACCTATTTTTGAAGATAGCAATTATCATAAAAAAATGATTCCTCAATTATCATAAAGTCATGATCACAATTTTTGGTAAATTTTTTACACAATAAATCAGGGGTACATTTTAGGGTAAAAGTTATTTTAATTTACAATGATGACATATTATTATAGAATATGATAGAAATGTTACAATCTCTCAGTTTCACAATTTCTTTACCAAAGCAAAAAAAACAAAAACAAATACTTGGCTAGTGTAAGTCAAAAAAGTCCCACAGTAAAGCAACAATTATTTTATGACAATTATGGAGGGCCAAAAGAGCACTGCTGTTAATAAAAGGAGTGGGCTGGATTTATAACACGAGACAAAATGTGGGCATGATTGCGAAATGAATGCAGCAGAATAACACGAAAATTTTGTTTTCATAGTCAATATAAGCCAAAAATATAGAAAAAAATCTTTGCCTTTGTGGCAAATCTAAGAATGTAACATTTACTTGTTTTATGTTATGAATTGCACTTTGACTCATTTCACCCATACCAATAACATTTCGTTATCTTGTCTCTCAGTCTTGTTTTTTTTGCCTTTCTATGTTTTGGTGTCTTTCTATGACTGTTTCTCTATCTCTGTGTCAGTCTCTGTAATGGTGTGTGTGTGTGTGTGTATTATCAGCGCTCTTGGGCACTCGAGCCGTATTGACTCAGAAGGAGATGTTGGATAATAGATATTAATGTCACTGTCAATAGCGTCCAGTGCTGCTCAGAGCTATCTGTGTGCGTATTGTGTTATTCTTTCGCCCTCTACACAAATGCCTTTGTATACTCTTTCCTTATTGTTAGGATTGAAAGGCAAGCATCTGGACAAAAAACCCTAACCTTCAGTATCAAACTTCAGCCTGTAGCTTGTCCTTTAGCATTTGTGCTAGGGGTGTGTGATATAATGATTTTTGATCGTGGACGATAAAAATTTCTCTAAAATCTACTTTTTAAGGAATATCATAAAATCGCAATTTTAGTGGATGAAGTTTAAAATACCAAATCTTTAAAGATTCGATTATTATTATGATGCATGTCTTTCACCCTGTTTTTTTATTTATACAGTATATATACTATTCTAATATTTCTAAATCATTTTTGCTTTGATATATTATAAGAGTTAAACTGTTAGTCATTTTTTAAATTTTTTTTTAGTTTTAGTTTTATTTTAGCTAGTATTTCAAATAGTTCAGATTTCCAAATTAAATCTAATAATTTGTTTTAGTTAACAATAGCAATACCGTTTACCTTCTCTTTAGTATCATTGACAAAATCAAAAAAGTCTTCATTAAAAAACATAACTGGCAGTAATTTTGTTGAAAAGATTAATAGTGCCGCTTTTCAACCACCCCATAAACCACTTAGCGAAGCCTCAGCACCTTAACCCCCCACAGCATCTTAGAAAATCGAAATGTTAAAGTTTATTAAGCGTTTTGCATTCTCGTGTGTTTGTTTGTTTCAGGTGTGACGAAAGTGGATTATGGAGACATTTCAACCAGAACATCCCTGAGACAGAGACTGCAGTGTAAGCCGTTCTCCTGGTACCTAGAAAATGTCTACCCAGACTCCCAGATACCACGCCACTACTACTCGCTGGGAGAGGTCTGTATCGCTCTCAACACACACTCATGCTGATAGCAAAAAAGAGAAATCCCTGCATAGTGTGATAGACACATTTGTGTGTGTGTTAAAGAAGCACAGGTGTGAATTAGCCAGGGACGCTCTTTTTCTCGGGGGTTGACTGCGTCAAAGGAATTGATTGGGTTTTTTTTTTCATTCCAGTCGCTGTGTTCAGGAAATGAGAGACATTTATTCTCTCCTGGTCTGCTCTCCCTCTGTCATCGACTTGTTTCCTGTTCCGTCTCTCACCCTTTCGTTCCATCTGTCCATCGCTGCCTCTCTCTCTTTTTCAGACGTTCTTATGAATAAAACATGGGTGTCATCTCTGATGTCTGAAACTCGCTCAGAACGGAGTCTGTCTGTACTTCTGACTGGTTAAGGCTCTATCTTCCTTGTGCTGTCTATGGTTCATTCCCTTTTAGCTCATCTTTGTCTCTCCTCACCACTGATGGTGACATTGTAAGGTGTAAGGCAGGGCACAGACAGAATAATAAATGGAGGATGTGACGTCACAGTAAAGTTCCATGTGTAGCCAGTGAAAACTCTGAGCTTGAAGTTTTTGAAATGTTCAACATGGCTGCATTTATTTACTTAAAAAATACAGTAATGCAGGACAGTGAAAATAGTAATATTAGAAAATATTATTACAATTATTTTCAGATATTTTAAATGTAATTTATTCCTGTGACATTACTCCAGGCTTCAGTGTCACACGATCCTTCAGAAATCATTCTGCAATTCATTGCCAATGTTGAAAACAGTTGTACTGTATATTTCTGTGGAAAGCATACTTTTTTCAGGATTCTTTGATCAATTTAATGTTCAAAAGAACGGGATTCATTTGAAATAGAATGTTTTTGTAAGTGTCAAAGACTTTAATTTCTTATGATCAATGTAATGTATCCTTGCTAAATAAAAGTATTCATGTCTTTTAAGCAAAAATCGTACAGATATCAAGCTTTTGAACAGTAGTGCATGAAAAGCTTTAATGGGCAAGCGAAATAAAATCGATCTTTCACTTCATGCCTAATTTTGTATCTGACTGAAACTGTATTAGTGCTTCCTGTCATTCCTGCATTCTGCTGACCTATCTCACTCAACTTTATAATGTCCTTATCTTTATTTTTTAGTTGCTCGTTTAAAGAAGCATTAAAACAAAGAGAGTTTATACTGCGTGAAAATAAGGTACTGAATCAGAATCAGATTGAATCAAATTCGTAATCTTAACCATTTAGGAATCCGAATTGCAAATATTTGGAATCAAAATTACTGTCAATTTTTTGGATATGCCTAACCCTTAGAGGAGCTGTGCATTACAATGATTATAACAGAATTATTTAAGCAGCCAAGTATTAAATCAGCAATTGCATGAAACACTGGCTAAATATAATAGCAGTGAAGCTGTTAAATGTTAAGCCCCACTGATCTTGACATTTGTGTAAGTCAGTGTTTTGGTTGAAAGCGGCGAGCTGTCTTTCTCTTCATCTGCTGTCTTTCATCAAGTACACATTTACGTGTGTGTTTGTGTGTTTGATTGGCACAGTTGTCTCTTAGTTTGTCGATACTCCCCCCTGGTGTGCGATAAGCTTTGGGTAATTAACCATGTTTGACACTCAGACAGAGACGTGACTGTTTATTCATGCAAGAGAGCTGCTTGAGTGTGTCTAATCTATTTGTGTGATCTGTCCGATTGCAGATCCGTAATGTGGAGACTAACCAGTGTCTGGATAACATGGCCAGGAAAGAGAATGAAAAAGTGGGCATTTTCAACTGTCACGGCATGGGCGGCAACCAGGTCATCTTTCTCACTTTTAAAACTCAAACGTGGTTAAAGTAATCATGTTGATGCTTGATGTGTGCGACACTGATGTATTGTGACCTTTTCCACCCGCTCAGGTTTTCTCGTACACAGCCAATAAAGAGATCCGAACTGATGACCTCTGTTTGGATGTGTCCAAACTCAATGGTCCGGTTATGATGCTAAAGTGTCATCACTTGAAAGGCAACCAGCTTTGGGAATATGACCCTGTGGTAAGTGTTTAAATGTGAAACAGAGCACAAAATCAGGAATGCTCTTAATGTTCTATGGGGCAGGCGTCACAGCAGGATAAATGTGAAAATACACAAAACCAGAGCAGTAGTCGAGTCCAACTTTATCGAGTCCGAATTACGATAGAGTCCAAACAGGTTCAAGTCCAAGTCAAGTCCAAGTTCAAAAGTTTTGAATCCAAGTCAAGACCGAGTCCAAATAAGAGAAAAAAGAATCCTCTTCAAGGCGACATACATCTATTGATACTGTATGTGATATGAGAGACAGTGTAGTTCCTATTCTAAGAAAATCATTGTGCATTCTACAATGTTTTCCTATGAATTTGTTTATATCTACACCTAGCATTTGAAATTTAAAATTGTTTTGTATTTGTTGTATTTGAATTTTATTGGATGTATAATTTAAAAAAAAATGGGCATGCGCACATAAATGCAACATCACACTGTACAACAATAATAAGCATTTCATTTCATTTCATTGATTGGTAAGTTAAGGGCTGGGAAAGGTGTAGACGATAAAAAACACAGGTAGAAAATTAAATTAGAAATGCCTAACTTTTCAGAAAAGCAAGTGTACCGGGGGTCATGTGACAAGAACCAACCAGTCAGCTTCATCCTTTTCCGTAACAAACACTGAAAGCTCTACCGAGATGGAGAAACAGCTGATCATAGCTGTTCAAAGATAGCCTTTTTTTTAAATAAATTTAGTAGCAGAGCTACTGCAAGGGATCTTTAGTGCTGGAAATCCGGTTTCCTTTGCTGAAACGTCCGCGTCTTCATTTAGAGCGCGGGTCATGGTTGCTAAGCAACGGCAGGCGCCACGGGAGCGAAAGCATGGAGCTCAGGCTAGTACAGTACTACTTGCTTTGCAAAGATATAGAGTGCATTGCGCCTAGGAATTTTTCATGCTTTTTTAGGCACTTTTTTTTCAGATTTGCGAGTGTGGTTTTGTTTTGAAGGAGAAAAAATATTGCTGGCCGAGTACAACAAGAACATTTGGCGAGTCCAATGACCAAGTCCGATTGCAAATACCAATGAGTGCGAGACAAGTACAAGACGATAGAAAAATGTCTTGAATCCGGACAGCCCTGCACAATACTTAAAAGACCAGAATTGCGAGCTAATCTTATCTGTGTAAAGTTTCATGCTTACTGCAGGGCTACCTTCCTGCAGACTTCAATTTCAGCCCTGCTCGAACATTCTTGCCAAGTAATCCTGAAGATCTTAATTGGTTGCTTGGCTCGTTCGGGTTCGTTTGATTAGTGTTTGAGCTAAATTCTCCAGGATAGTGGTCCTCCCGAAGCAGGGTTGGCTAGCCTGGTAAAAATCTTTTCTTGATGAGCACGAGGACGCCTAAAGAAGTTGTTAAAAGGACTGATTTTGACAGCTTCACTGTTGAGAAACACATTTTTGTATAGATTGTTCAGAAAAATGAATGTGTTTTAACGAAAATACAAGCTTATGCTTTTAATCAGCTTTTTGATGCCTTCCCCCTTGACTTCCACTGCAAGTCAAATATTGTAAATATTTGTTTTTACAAACTGACAAGTGAAAATTGCTGCTTGTGGTAATTAAAAACATGCCCCAGATGTTGTTGATAGAGCTTAATTGGTTTTGAATCCAAAATACTCCCTGAACTTTGTTTTATCCAGGACAAAACCCCCAATTCAATTCTGTCCTGATCTCGAAGGGTCTACTTTCTGCAGAGTTTAGCTTCTGCCTGCTTCAGCTCACCCACCTAGATGTTTCTAGTAATCCCGAAGACCTTGATTAACTGCTTCAGGATTTAAGCTAAATTTAGCAGGATGGTGGTCCTCGAAGAGCTGGTGGTTAGCTACCCCCGGTAAAAACCCTTTTGTTTGATAAGCATAAAGATACCTAAAAGGACTGATTTTTAGACTTTACAGTTAAGATACACATTTTGTATAGATTGTAGAGAAGAAATAATGTGTTTCAACAACAAAAATAAAAGCTTATGCTTTTAAAGAGCAGATTAATGCATTTCCCCTTCGACTTTCACTGCAAGTCAGATGTTGAAAATATTTGTTTTTACAAACTGGCAAGTGAACATTGTTTGTTATGGTAATTAAAAACATGCCCCAGATGTTGTTGATTTAAGTTTATTTGTTTTGAATCCAAAATACTCCCTGAACATGTTTTATCCCGGACGAGCCCCCAATCCAATTCTGTCCAACCCTGCTCCTGGAGGGTCACCTTCCTGCAGCTCTGCTCCAGCACACCTGGACCTCCAGTAATCCTGAAGACCTTGATTAGCTGTTTAAGACTAAGTTGTTTATATTTAGAGTAGACCAGGGGTGTCCAATCCTACTCCTTGGGGGTCACTTTTCTTGCAGAGTTTAGCTCCAACACACCTGCGTTTCAGTGATCCTGAAGACCTTGATTACCTGGTTTAAGTGTGATTAACTCAGGATAGAGCTGAACTCGTGGAAGGTGGCCCTTCAGAAGCAGGATTTGGACACCTCTGGAGTAAGAGCAAAACTAAAAATTAGGTCCTCAAGAAGATTCAGCGTGTGGTGTGAAGGTTCCTGTAACAATTACGAAAATTAATGACAACTATTTGATGACAGGGTCCACAGGGTGGTGAAATGTGTAAAACAGTGTGCCAAGCCATCATTTTGCACATTTTGCACCATTCTCTCATGCATGCATGCATGTATGCAAATATGCTCTTGCTTTTCACCTTAAGGGTCTCAATGGCCTCATGTATGTCATATAACATCAAAGACAACCAGCTAACCCTTTAAAGCTGTCTATCTGGAGGGTGCCCACTCATCCTTCTCTCATGATGTATGTGCACGAACATACACCCCCGTGACTTCTCTTATAAATGCTGTTGAAGAGATGCTAGTTTAGTTAGATTAAATCACCTCACTTGTCAATCTTAAAAGTACATCACAACGCACCTTCAGGCCTGAGGAGAGTGAATTAGCCGAGGGGAGGAAAAGGAAGATTGCTTTTTGCAATCCTCTGCTGTTGGCTTAAAGAGATGCCTGTTACTCCAAAGCCTCCTCCTCCCCCTTCTCGCCCCAGATTCAAAGCCCCCACCACGCTGGCCCAGTGCCCGGAGAGACGGAAGGCTGCACAGAATAGAGAACTCGAGCAGAGACTTTCCACTGTCAGATAAAGGTTCTGTTTTTCTCATGGGGAGAGAGAGAGACTGACAGAGTGGAAGGAAGGGAGATTCACAGTGAGCCCGATCAGGAAATCTTTTGCCAACGAGAGCACCTCTCCTGCTTGCATTACCATAAATTACCTTTGCAAGCTCATCGACGTGTGCGTGCGCCCTCACACCTTACACTGTGTCTTATAGGTTCCACCGCTATCCTAATTGTATCTGTGCGGCTTAATGCTTCCCGCTAGACTGAAACGTTAGAGCACTCTGCTCACCTAAGGCCCATTATACACACTCACACACATGCTCCACTGTAAACCAATCCCTGTGCATCGCCAATTTGTCTCTGCCCTGAAGCGCACAGGTTGTCCAGTCGTGCGTGTATAGTGCGGAGTGGCATACTGCTTACTATCAGTAATATTACATTACACTATGAATACTGAGAATAGGAATACCTGGATGACCTACTACATTTGCCTGAATGAGCAGCTCACAGCATGGGATCCCACAGTGCATTGCGCTCAACTTGAACTTGCCTTTCTATTGTGACAAATTAAGCGGAATGTCAGACATGATCTTTAATTCTCCCTTTACGCATTTGAATGGACTTCCAAACATTGAAAATTGATCTAAAAATGTAAAGTAATGGCATTTACAGAGCTCTAAGGTGTGTGCGTATCATGAAATGTTAGATTTTTCTTTTCATAAAATGTTACATTTTTAAAATGTAATTTTATATTTATTATGTAAATATTTAAAATACATGTTTTTTTTTTTTAAACAAAACTCTTTTATAAAATAATACTCTAAATAAGAAACTGAAACTGCCTGTAGGTGGTTGTCAATGTCTTTATGAGTCTTTCATTCATTTGATTTGTTTCATTTAGGAATTCAGTAAACGCCACACTTTATAAACGGGCATTTGAATCATTGATTCACCCGATTCATTTAAAATGCATGTTAATTCAGAAACTAAGCTTGAAGACTTGGTTGTTGCTTGGAGATGCACAACAGTTCTGCTGTGGCTTTCTAAATAATATTTTTGTTGGCTAACCAAAAATATGGATTTCTTATTTAACACAAATTTTCACAGTCAAATGTAATTGTGATGAATTGAATTCAATCGACATATCGTGTAATTCATCAAATAAAAAAATTGACTCGACTGATATTCCTAATATAAGTGTGTCTTTTAAATATTTATATAAGAAATGCAAAATCAAATCTTAAAAATCTTTATGATACACACATATTTTTGTTTGTTTTTTAGACCAATGAAAACGTTGGCAGGGCAGCTCAGTAAATGCTATTTACATAAACTTAAAATGTCAAAATTGTGTTTAAGATATGAAATAATATAAACTTATGTACTGAACTGTTGTATAAACTTACATTTTGACTGATTCAAAACAAAAACAGCACTCATGTGGATAAATTAATGTGACATTTTCTGACAACTGCTGGGTGATGATAATTGGATCCTATTTGTGGAATTAAACATAAAGCGTAGTGAAATCAATGTGTGTTATATAGCAACAGTTCCATTCTAAACATAACCAGTGTTTCTGCTCTCATGTCTCACCCACGATGCATGTCTGTCTCTCTCTTCCTGCAGAAGCTGAGCTTGGTACATGTGAACAGTAATCAGTGTTTGGATAAGGCGTCTGAAGAAGACAGTCAGGTGCCCAGCGTCAGGGACTGCACCGGGAGCCGCTCGCAGCAGTGGCTGCTCCGCAACGTCACACTGCCCGAGATATTCTGAGCTCGCACACGGACGGACAGATGGACAGACTCTCACACCATTCCTGATGGAGAGAGCGTGAGAGAAAGGACTGCTTTCCTCTCAATGCTGGTGGTCTGCCTTCAAACTATCTCAAAGAACAGAGCCGCATATGTAAATGAATCTCCCCATCACTCCACCTTGCAGAGGAAAAGAACGAACGATGGAGAGAAAGACTCGTGGAGAAAGAAACTTGAGTTTGATGCCGTCATCCTCCTCTTTGGAGGGGCTGCGGGCATTTTGGTTATGTTTACGAGAACGCCTCCCTTTTAGAGTATCAGTGTGTGTGTTTATGTGTGTATGCGTGATGGGAATGCGTGAGTCACAGTGTTTTCCAGGAGATTCGCCCTTTTTAATTTAAATATTTTTCAAGCCTTGTAGAAATTAAGGGTATCTAGCACATGAAGGAGAAGCTGATGTGTGTCTGAGTGCATGTGTGTGCATGTGAGATTTCAAGTGTGTCACATATCAGGATAGCTCTCCTGTCTGTGGACGTTAACAGTGGTCAGCTATCCATTTGAAGCAGGGTCTCCCCCTACTGGCCACCGACACACACTGACCTGTCTATCAATCTTCATCTCTGCCAGTGGACTACCTACAATCAATCACTGTATAGATCTATAATCAGTGGAAAAATAATGACTGTCCGACCAGGATGTTTTTCATATCATCAGTGTTCATGTAACTTTTTTTACACCGTTTTTTTTTGGTTTCTGCATTTTTGAGTGCCACTTACAAGCACTTTTCACTTGTTTGGTGTTGTTTTTTACGTCGAGTCTGTCTCTTCAAGATATTATTGTAATTTGACATGCAGTTTCAGGACAGTTCTGAACTCACCCCGAATTGTTGCCTTCCTTTGGGTTCCAGCCCTTTAGCCGACAAGGTTTACCCATAAGCACATGGGTTGATCGGGAAGAGATGGATCATCTGTCATATCATCAGACTGTACAAGGGCTTGGTCTCACTGTGTACATGCACGAGAAAGAACTCTTTCATCTGATATCTTTCTTTGTTTACGTTCACTTTAAATCTGACTTTAGTGTAGGATTGCTTTCGTTCATCAATGCATTTGGCATCTGTTGGTGAAAGGCGGCTGCTTGCCACATTTCAACTTAAAGCCTAAAGAGATCATCCTGCATTTCAGATTCATGCATTTCATTCTTCTGATTTTAGTTTTAAATGGTCTACAATTTCATTTGCGATGTGATGGTTGAAGATGGTTGGAAACTCCAATTCAACCCCTCCGTTTTGAGATTCGTCATGTGGAATCAGGATGTTTTTCCCTTGAAAACTCTTGAGCCTGTCTAAATACTTTAAATGATCTGTATTCTTTGTGTCCTGTTCATTAGTCCAGAAAATACCCCACTGTGTACGAAAACGAAATAATTCTAAATTGTTTAATTCTAGATTCTAAAACAAAGGTTGAAAATAAAACAAGTTCAAGACTCTAAACATAGATTCTAAATTAAAAAATCTAAATATAGATTAAAAAAAAGATTTTAAATATAGTCTACATTCTGAAAAAAGTAATGATTTTTTTCTGATATTCTGAATTTGTTAGACTGTACATACAGATTCTAAAAAGACATTTTTTGATTGTGAATAAAAGGGCATTTTCATTTCAGAGGATGGGTGAGGATCTTGCAAGTATTTGGACAGGGCCTCAAGATCATGTGTAGAGATGTGTGAGTGTGGACAAGTGTGTGTGTTTATATTTGTCAAAGGGATGTCTTTTTTTTGTCTTTTTTGTTGAATTGATGAGGGTCTGGTCTGCTGATTGGTGGGTTAGAGAACCCTGTGTCGAGATGATCCACAGGCTGGAGAAATAAACCACAGAAAGTTTACAGTCCAACTTCTCTGTTAGCTTATATGATCTTTGTTCACGTACACACACACACAGTTTCATGGTTAGTCAGGTTTTATTGAGAGCAGTTGGTTTTAGTTCCACAACAGTGGTTAATAGGTTGTCATTGCACAATGTGGCACCATGCAGGGTTGGTAAGGTGTTGTGCTAGATTTTGTATTCTCAGGCTTTAAACATGATCAAAATTATCATAACTTTTATAGTTCTTGTTCAAGTGCAAGGTTAAAGTTTCATGGTTAAAGTTTTGCCTTGCTTTGTTTATCCCTTGCTCTCAGACCCCTGCAATCACGAAACTAAAGCAGTGACAAGAACACTTGCCGTTTATTCCAACGATCTAATTAGCCAGTGTTTGCCTTAAAGAAATAAAATCAATCAAATATATTGTATTTAATCTTTACCCCCCCCCATCAAAGCATTAAATTAAAAATTTAATTCACACATTTAGTTAACCAAAGTAATGATATATGCTGATTGTAATAAATTAGCAGAGGAAACTTGCTTTTGACATACTGTACAATATCCCCCATTTCTGAGCGTGAACGTCTAGTTTCCCAGGATCATTTAATCTTCACTTGTGTTTCGAGGCAGAATAAAAGACTGATCGGCTGGCAGAGGCTAAATGGTGTGATGAGGGGTAATGTGGCGCATATTTGATGCCTTTAAAATGTACGGTAATTTCAATTTACAATAATTTACCGTGTGTTTAGGATTTTCTCATATTGTCCACGCACACATGATCACGTGCTGTATCAGGTTTCATAATGAGTGAGCGGTATATGTTCTTTATATAATTGCTCTTATTAAATTAAAAAAAAATTTGTTGATCAGCTTTTAGCACATTGTAACTTAGCTACAGAATTTTCTTTTGCTGTGATAAAAATAGGCAAAAAACATGGAACAATGGAATGGAATGAAAACAAAAGCATCACAAAGCAAAGCAGCACGTCTACTGCTCATTTAACAGATGACAGACTCAGTGATCAGGCCTTCTCACATTCACTCACTCTGCACCCGAGATAGAGAGATAGTCAATAGCTTGGTTCAGTGTAATTGAGCAAGAGTGAATGGCAATCGATTTCAATCCCACCTCAATCCTTTCTGAGGTGGCGCAATTTATAGCTCTCTGATATATATGACAGTGTGAAGAATGGCAAAGAAAGTGAGAACTCATCAGAGGGCATCTGAGGCAAAGGGTAACATTGTATGCAAATAAATCTCGAAGTTATTGTTAACTATATTTACATAAAAAAAAAAAAAGTAAAATTCGATCCATAAATTTGACTATTTAAAGGGTTCATGAGACAACCAGGAAATAAAAAATCCCTTGATCTTCTCTACTTTCTAGTTAGTCTAAAACAGCTGGAATACTCTATGATGTAATAGCGTGGATAAACACCACCTCAGAAGAGCAACGCCTTCTACATCACTGCCTTCTTAGCCCCGCCCACCGAACGCAGGTCTATGCAGAAATCAAACAGCAACATTTATTTAATGAAGTTACCGACCATATAAGGACTCTGTTCACTTGACTTTCGCAAATGTGTTGACAACAAACAAACTTCAACAAACAAAGACAACGCTGTGCCGACTATACTGGATCCAACAGCAATATCATAACATAGGTGTAATTGATTTTATTACGTTATCCCTATTGCTTTATAAATCGTTTGTTATGTACTTAATTTTTTTTTTTTTTTTTCATTTCGACCTAAATCACAGAAATGTCCTTCTGTGAACAATATTAGCCAATCACAGCAGTAGGCGTTTACTTCCGGGTCTACATCCCGCCAGGCCTATTCAAACAGAGCGTCCTGATGAAGGGGGTTAAAAACAGGACATAGCCTTTATTTTTTTTTTTTACTTCTAAATAGTTTTTGATTTAAAAATTACATTGTGATTAAATCTCCATACATGACAGCATTTTTAGACTACCATTTTACAGCAGCCAGACCAGATATCAAGACTCAAGAAAAAAGTAGTTACTGACAGAAGCACAACGTGCACTTTAAACGTCATCCATATTAACATTATTGTGAAAATGGTTTAAGATATTGCAGTAAATATTAGCAAAATTCCCTGAATAAGCCTAAAAAGCAATTTAATTTTACACAACCAGAAAGACAGTGTTTACAAATGTATGCAATTAATCAGTTTTATTAAAACAATTTAACAGTGTGGTCTATGAACAAAACAAACGACTCTTTTTTTGTTTTGCAAGTAAAAAAAAAATAAAGCATGTTTTTTTTCATTCACATAGCAATCACAACAATGAACTATAAATCATATTTCTCTCTTTTGGCATGAACTGAAAAAAAGTGCATACTTTTACTCTTCAGTGACATCTTTAACAGAACACGAAGACTTTTTGTATAACTTAGCCAAAATAAAGGGGCAAAGAGCAGAGAGAGTACATTGTCTATTCTGTGCAATGTATTTAAGCTTGATATAGGTTCTCCTATAAACAAGCTGATATCATTTCTGCCAGCAGCATTTGGTCATTTAGCTCTACCTTCAATATATATCTTGCCTAACTGGTTAAAAGAGGATTCTTTCTAATGTTTGAGCACTGAACAATAGTACTGTATTGACAACTACCACACATTATTAATAAAATCAGGGATTTTAACATCGTTCCTAAACTGGAAACTTTGTAAGAGATGGGAAATAAAATCCCAACAGATAAAAAAATGCATATGTAAGAAACAGTATTACATAAATATCGCAATTTACTTAACACGAATACAGTCTATAACCAAATTAAGACTCTTGAGGTACTACGAACGCAAGCTGGTGACAAATGCAAAAATTAGAAATACAGAAAGACTAAGTTCACATTTTAATAGTCGAGATAAATTTGTTAGATCAGCTCAGTCCTACTCCTGGAGAGAAAACTGTGTAGGAAGCTACAGTTTATCATCAGGAAGTCTGGAGATGTATGAAAACAGAAAGGTGTAACACTTTAAATAGGTGTTTAAAATAGTCAAATCTGAGAGTAAAGTCCTTTCATACACAAACCTAACCATTTACATGACAGCAGTGCCAAACACATCCACAATATGGGATAAATAATCAGTACTACCAGATAAACAAAAAATAACCAATGATCTATAGGCTGAAAACATGGTCCATTGAGTGGGACCCTGGTGGATTGTTCCAGTAAAGCGCAATGTAAACGTCATACTGTTAGTGTGCTAACGTTTGCTAGCATCGTGGGACTGGCATAATTCACCAGTACCGTGCTAGACAACGCACAGGCGTGCTAACTAAACTTTGCACTGGAGTGTGCAAGCAGCGTAGCTTTTTTGAGCCCGGTATCCCAGCCTTACCCAAATGTAGCATCAAAGTGCTAAGTGCTAAATGAACTGTTACATAGCACAGAGGTCGGCATCAAGGGGTGTCATTATTCTAAGTGCTTTGACAGCCGCAGATCTCTTAGGGTGAAGTTATTAAAAGACTGCCCTCCTTTAAAGTGTATGGGACACACCAGAGAAAAGGGTGCTGTTAACAAGTCTAACGCCTTTCATTCATCGCTTTTCCTCAGCTGCATTGGGGTTTCTGTGAATAACCTGAGAATTGAAAAGAAAAAGAGTTTGACTTGTAGTTACAATGATTAAGTAGTTAATAATATAATGCAAAAATAAGAGAGCGTATCACCTGCTGTGATGTGCGGGGAAGTGGCTCTGCACTGGCGTTGGCTGACTGCTGCTAGGGCTCATTAGCATTGCGCTGTAGATGTTTGACGCCACCACCAGTATGCATAGCAGGATGGGCCCGATAATGGCACCCTCCAAACCTAAATAGTAAGCACCACCTGCTACCGCAAGGCCGGTCAGATACGGGTGTCCACCTCTGCATAAACAAATTATATGTATGCAAATTAGGGAGGGTGTGGTATACAAACAAAATGAGACTACATGTTGTTGATAGACAGATCAAACCAAACTCCTAACATATATATATACTGTATATATATATATATATATATATACACAAAGAGAAATATTCTGGGTTAGTGAATGATGCTGAAATGGAGAAACATTGCTTACAGTCAACCAGATTTGGACATCATAAATATTAAGGTTTGTATGTTTGCAAGTATAAAAAGTCAAACACACCCTGATATATCAGAGTATATGGCCGTGTCAACGAAGTATGTTGGCAGCAGATGGCAGAAGAGCAGCAGCAGAGCTTTGACTCCCTCGGCCTGTGCCAACCACAAATCCAGCACCGCTGGCAGTGCCGCCCAGTACGTCCCCAAAAACGGCACGGCACCTAAGATTGCTGCCATTGCTGCAGAGAGAGAAAGATAGAAAGGAAAGACAAAAATGAAAATGATAAACTGGGATCAGCAAGATTTTTATAGAATGTTGTAAGTCATTTTAGTAAATATTATTACAATTTAAAATAATGGTATTCTGTTTTAATATGGTTTAAAATTTCATTTATTGTTGTGATGACAATGCTGGATTTGAATAATAAACTCTGAACTATAAAAAGCAAAAAAAGTCATTTTGTGATATACATTTTTTGCGATATTATACATTTTTGTGATATTATACATTTTTCGGATATTATAATTTTTTTTGTGATATTATACATTTTTCCAGAATTCTTGAATAAATAGAAAGTAAAAAAAAAAACAGATATATTCAAAACTGATATTATAATTTTCCTCACAAAATGAACAGTATAGAATGTTTTACACCACATGCAAATAAATAAAAATAATAATTTTGTCACCTATATTTACAGGTAACAGCTTTCACACTGTGCTTGAGCAGCTGCAGGCAGTTTTAACAAAGCCATTTTTTATGGAAATTTGATTTGCAACAGACCTTATAATGACTTATTTTATGATAACAGAAATACTCCAAGATTTCTAAAAAAAAAACTAAAAAAAACCCTGATATTTTCTGTTCAGAGCTGCATCACACACACTGCCATGCAGAACATGTGGTGTGAAACATGCCTAAGACAAGAAGAGGAGAGTCTTTTATGTCTGTGTTTATTTCAGTCTTACCTGAGGGGATGAAGACAATGTTGATGCCAAATATTGTGTGTGTAAGCCAAGTATAAAGGCCATAGAATCCAGCCATCTTCAGAGAGGCATCAAACACACCCCTGAACAGAAAACAGAGTGAGACAGAGCAGAAACACAAGGCTTTTCTTCCCTCAGTTACTCTAATACTGACTGGAGTCAGAGTGAATCAGTCTCTCTGCGATAGCGCTCATGAAAATGGGTCTAATGGAAGATCTTTGTGCATTCTGGGTGATGGCAGCATCAGCGCACACGCAACGAGCTGAGTTAGGAAACAGTGAATTCCACTCCTCATTTCACTTTCACAGCTTCTGACATTGTCTAGGAAGAAAAAATTGTGCTTGTGAATGCAGCATGTTTTTATCCAAACCAATTACATTATGCTAATTTCTACTGAAGAAACCTGAAGTTAAGCATCATTCTCAAGGACACCACAGCAGCTCTGTGACCCCATTCATTCTCCTTTTTCTGGGTCACCCTTACCTGCAGATGAACCCTCCAAATTTTTAACCAGAATATTATTCCCAGTCAATTTCACCCACATTATGCCACAGTTTCAGTTCCAATCATGATTGCTGTTAAATGATCTGTTCAAATGGGAAAATGGCAAAAGAACAGCCTTGCCCTCTTGTGGTGATCACGAAGTACAGCATCTTTTACTGATGTTAATGGCATAGTTCAGCCAATATTCATTTACTCACCCTAGTGTCATTCTAATGCTGTACAAATGTCATTCTTTTACAGAACACATAAAATGATATTTTAGAGGGAAAAAAAGGATAAAAAAATAGATGAAAATAAATAAATAAATCTTTTGTGTTCCACAGAGATAACTGTTAAACACATCTGGAATGACATGAGCTTAAATTGTGACTAGATTTTTTCTCTCTTTTGGTTCTCTCTGTAATCTCTATAATATCATATTTCTGCTTCCTTCCTGTATAGTATATATAGACTTCCACTGCAAGTATTACAAATTATTGCATTTACAAACTGATGGATGAGTCAAAGTTATTGCTAGCGTGGACATGCTTTTTTACTTTAGCTTTAAGGCTGTAGTTCTCAACCAGAGGCTGTGGCCCACTAAAGGACCCAGCAAACTTCCAAGGTGGCTGCAGGATGATTTTACGCATTTGAAATGATCAAACTTAATTAAAATGCTAAAAATAATGAATTGACTTATATATATATTAATTAACAGAAGCTGGGAGTGTCCATAGACTCCTTCGAGGAGGCAAGGTAGGCAGTTCCTCCTCACAATATTGGAAGAGAAAACATTTGTAGTACAAAAAATTTGTTTTTGTTTTTCTAAAGAAACACTGTCCAACAGTGACACCAGCAGCTGCAGCTGGACCAATATTTACAGATCTTTGATAACTGATGATCTGCGAAAACCTTTTACCCGGTCTAAAACAGCTCAGCCAACAGCAAGCTGTTTTATTGCACATTGCTTTAAATGCAAATTAGCTCTGCATCCAAGATTGGTTCCATTTCAGAAAGTCGAAATAATTTAATGAGATTAAAGAAAACATTTTATTTCAAACAACTTCAGGGTTGCCAGGTTTTAAAGGTAAAAACTGTCCAATTGCTACTCAAAACTAGCCCAATCGCTTTTCTGGGGGGGATTCTTGGTCAAATTTACACTCCAGTAGGGGAGTGGTAAAATACATATTTTTGACGGGGTCCAATTATAAAAGTCTCATTCCATAGGGCTAAATATTACTGTGGATTAAATGTGAACACCACCGTACACACCACTGCTATATATGCCTATATATTATTACATTTACAGCTCTGGAAATATTATATTAAGGGTCTTTAAATGCTGTGTTGGACACTGGGGGTATTTGAGACAAAAGATCCACATATACAGTACCTGATGGCTTCTTCCACAGATTGCCCGATAATGTTTGAGGAGGGTCCAGGTTGGGAGAGGGGAGTGAGGCTGATAACCCATTTCACAGGTTTGTAGTATTCTCCACTGGAGCTCAGCAGGTAAAAAAGTGTAGTCAAGAAAATCACCTATGCATCCAGAGAAACAATGAATATTTAAAACCACCTCTAAAATCCAACCTCACCTATGCATCCAGAGAAACAATGAATATTTAAAACCACCTCTAAAATCCAACCTCATCAATGCGACTGTGTATGTGTGTATCACCAGAGACAGGGCAAAGTTGAGCAGTGCGGTGCCGCTGTGGAACAGTACGGTGAGCAGCGTGGTGGTTGTGGATATCAGCAAGCCAACGTTTCGACTCATCACCACCCACAGAGACTCCAATATCTAATACAAAAGACTAGGTATTCATCAATCTGTCAAATAAAGACACTCCAAACGACACACACACACACACACTGGAGCCTAACCGAGAGCAACGTCTCAATATTCTCTTGAACGAATGAGGCGATGTCCTGCCAGTCCAGTATGTCCCCCAGCCAGCTGTTCTGCCTGTGCATATGTAGCTTGTGTCCACGGTGTCGTCCAGTGTGAGTCACATTCTACAACACAAAAACACAGACTCTAGTACCACAGAAAGCAATGAGTCAGTCAGTGTGTGTGTGTGTAATTGAGTAAGGTTTTGTTATTACCTTCACAATCCACGACTGATAGAGACGGTCCCACAGCTCCAGAACTTGTTTCTCAATCACAACCGTGTTGTTTACTTTATCACCCAACATCTTATGAAGCTATAATACACACATACTGAAAATCACTCACATGATAAATTATTATTTAGCTTTACAAAGTCATGACTTCACCTCCAAAACAACTGACCAAAACAGGACACATTTAAATATGCACATCCTTGTGAAAAAAAAGCACTGAATGATTGAACAGTTATAGTGTACTTCAAATCTTAAAGTGTACTTTCTCTTAACTCTGACCTTATGTGTGATCCATTCTCTCCCATGTTGGTAAACATTTGTGGCAGCAGAATTTAGAGCCTTCTGGACAACTTGGGCCTCTGGGAGCCAACTACAAAACACACACACACACACACATTCAGTTGCGCAAAAGTTTTTAGAAGACTCAACACTTCCGGTGAAATATAAGGGGTGTGTTGCTTACTTGGCCCACTCTGGGTGGTTGGACACAGTCTCATTGATCAAGTTACTGGTGACCTCTATGATATGAACACTCTCTTGGTGCACCTGTGAACAAAAATACAATTGGTGAGAGATTGTGGGTACGTGGGATCAGTCACGGATCACGTCCGTCACGCAATGGTATTATTAACCCAAGGACAGTGGTTTGGAAACACGGTACCATAGCTGTGAGCAGCAAGGCCATGAGCAGTGTGCCAGTTACCAGCAGGAAGATAATGAAAATACTGATCAGCTTATCCAAAGAGCGCTCCAGCCACACGATCATCTGCAAAGAAACAGAAAGACAGTTCAGTTTCAACAAAACAAACCAGATCCTTCAAGCAAGTGTGCGACAACACAGAAACATGCTTCCCTCTGCCAAACCTGAGGAACAATGGTGTGTTCTTTGGTTATGAAAACCTACAAATAAAATGCTCACCTCTTTCAGTGAAACAATAGAGTTCACCCAAAAATTCTAAATACTGGTCTTGTGTTTTTCTCACATTATTTCAAGTCTTCTCAAGCCATGCAATTGCATTGTGTGAGGAAGATACAGAAACTAAGATTAAAGGGGTGTTTGATCGTTTCTTATTGCTAGGCTTGATAGTGCTTATGGGAAGCAGCCTAACAAGTGAATGCTTCATTAAAAAAATAATAAAAAATACTACCTTTATTTTACACTGCTCTGTCCCTTGTCTGGGTCAAAAAAAAAAAAATCACAGCTGAATCCACCCTTCGGATGGGATCAGGATAATCCTGTTTTTTTTGTGGATCAAATAGATCCCAATCTGAGTTCAAAGTTTTGAATAACCCAAAGGACAGAAATGGAATATTGGATTACGTGGTCTGATCTTAATTCAAAATCCCTCTTTTACTTTTGAAAAACCCATTTCCAAGATTTGATCCAATCCATGATCCAAAATCCCACTGGATTACATTTGAAATACTGGGCCCAGATTGGTTTGCCAGCCCAGTGTCTTGTGATTGGCTAAACCTTCCAGTGCAGTCCAGAAACATCACGCCCCTCATTTCACAGCCTTGCCCATTTTCGCATGTTCCTTGGTGTTAGGCTTATGTAAATTTCAGGGTTTGTGATGTCACCAACCTGGGAAGCAGCAACTTCTTGTCCCTACCAGCAGTAAAGGCCCGTTCACACCAAGAACAATAACTATAAACATTACGAAATTAGCACTCACATCAGTGCACGATACTGTGTTTATTCTAAGCAAGTGGTTATCAATCTTGTTCCTGGGGACCCACAGCTCTGCACATTTTGCCTGTCTCTCTATTTTACACATGTGATTCAGATCATTGATAGGAAAGAGCTCCATGAATGAGTGTGTCAGATAAAAGAGACATGCAAAATGTGCAGAGTTCTGGGAACCGAGAAACAGGACTGAAAGCCACTGTTCTAAAATCAGAGTTTCATCTTGCTGCTCTAAGCTGCATTAAATCCTCAAGCTCGTTATAGCAGGATGGATTCTGATTGGGCGTCATTGTTTGTATCGTTCACCAGATAGAAAAATAATAGTTCTAAAAGTGATTCCAACAATATCATTTCTCTTTTCCTTTATTGTTATAGATGTGGTGTGGACTCTATTCTTTAATATTAAGAATGATTCTTCGAACTAACTCTTTATCGTTATCTTTATAGTTATCGTCTTTGGTGTGAACGGGGCTTAAGTTCATGTGTTAAACTGACTTCATTTTAAAAGACAATATCTCTGTTGGTTTATGCTCAAATAGCAACATTACACATTACCTAAAGATAATTTTTTTTAAATAAAGTAAAGTAAAGTAAAAGTAAAATCACAATCAACCACCCCATTATTTAAAATAAACATTTTTGGGTGAAGTTTCCCTTTAAAAATGTAACCATGATCAGTTATGCAGCCTTGTTTGTGTTTTTAAAAACTATCCTGTGAAAATATTAATAGTAAACATTCTGCAGCAAACTCACACATGGAACTGACTCATAATCAAAATCATGCTTTCCTTTTTAAAGCGCTCTGACTTCTGCTAACCTGTTGGATGACTAAGCAAGACTAAGCCTGCTGAGCGCATGAGCTAGCAGCACCGCTGATGATCATCTTGTCAGGAAGCAGCGAGGGGTTGTAAAAGAGAGGGAAGTGGGCATATTTCAGTTTTTGGCAGGTGGACTCGGTTTCTCTGCTCACCCAGGTTCTGTCAAGCCTGCGGGCGGCACTTGCATGTTCAAACCTGCTCTCTGGTTCCGTTAGTGCTAAATGTTAACATCACACACAAACCTGGTAATGTTGATGACGGATTAGTACAAAATTTACGCTGTTAAGGAAACTGAAAAAAGACAAAAACCAGAAAGAACAGAATTATTCCTTCTCTAAGACTAATTTTCAGTTTAAAAAGCGATGCTGGCAAATGCTGCAGGATTCCTGAGAGGAGGGACATACTATCAGACCTGAAAATAACTTCACCATCTGCTCCTGTAGAGCCACAGTCAGACTCCTCTTAATCTGACACAACCCATGAGATGCTACTGTGCATGGAACATTTACCACACCATAAATCGGAAAACTTATAAACAAACAAACCACAACCAAATATTCTTGGACAGAACATTCCGAAGACTTACATTGGAGATGTCAGACAAGGAAGTTGTTTCAGAAGCTTATAAAGATTATAAAAACATTTAAAAAAAATACAAATAATCATGCACAACAGGACATGGAATGCCTATTTAAAAGGTTTAAATCTGAACATTATGGCGAACACTGTTTAAAGACTTTCGTATTAAGTCATTAATTTTTATATGATATTCTTCACAGAAATCCCATAATGCATTGTAGCAATATATGCTTAAGATGGCAGGCAATGCTCGTACGTGTGGGTGGCTCATCAAGGCTGCATTTAATGGATTAAAAATACAGCACGGCAGTAATATCCTAAAATATTATTACACTTTAAATACTTACTCAAATTGATTTAGTTGAATTTTCAGAATTTCCAGACTTCAGCATCACAAGATCCTTAGAATTCTTTCTAATATGCAAGAATCCAAAAAAAGCTTCTCAACCAAGGCAAATGTTTCAGTAACCTGTTGAACATTTTCAATTTTAATATGTTGATTAGCTGTTTTAGTTTTTCGGATCAGTGCTTGTTCTCACTGATCATGTGTTTTCCTAAATCATCATGGGTTTAACTTAAATCTCTTACATATGACCGAAACATTTGTCTTTAAAAAAATAAAAACTAAAATAATTAAATAGCTTGCACTTTTTGGTTTTTAAGAGTGTGCGGATTTTACTTTTTTGGTCTCTGCACCTTGGCTGGATTGTTTTGAAAGCACAGTAAGTCTGGCTCTTTTTCTATTATCATTATTGAAAGCATAAAACCATTTTTAAGGATTCTTAAATTTTTAGAAAGTTGAAAAGAACAACATTTATTTGATATAGAAAGTTTCAACATTATGTAATTTTTAATCCATTTAATTAGTCCTATATAGTGTCCAGAGTTTCCAATGTAGAGCGCTGCAAATCACTCACCCCTAAGACTATCACTTCTACCTCCAAGAGCAGTAGGCAGCTCACTAATTCTTGGAGCAAAGCTTTAAGTGTCTACTTACTGTAGAACCAAACTAAGAAGAAAACCCCTTTACCAAACCCTACAACACCTGTAATACTCAGCAACAACACCAGTTTTTGTCTCAACAGCCCAAAGCATCCCTTCATCCAAACCTCCATTCCCTCTGTTCTCTCTCTACTTGCATCTCACACACTCTCACAACCAGCCCAACACATCTACGCTGTGGAACCGACCATGGACTTCCTTAGGGTTTTTTTCTGCATTTTTTTTACTGACAGTTAGTATGTCAGCATTTTAGTCAGATCCAGAGTCACACACTCCTTTCCACAGCACAAAGCACCACACAGCAGACACAACCATAAGCCAGTGAGCGAAGCAGAGCTTAAAGATGGAGGGGTGAAGTGGAGAGGGGAGGAAGCGTCACTCCAAAGCTTTTAATGGGAGCGCACACTATCATTCTTTCATTCTCTTCTCTTTTGTTTTTTCTCTCTTTAGTATACCTGCCAGCACAAATGATTTACCTGCTTGTTAAGCCAATGCCAGAGCTTTGAGGAGGGAGACAGAGAGACAAACGGTTATTAGAAACAACCAATCTGTATGCAGGAAAGCAGCAAACATCAACGTGGTTTCAAGGCAAAAACAGAGCAAGACCGGACGGTGAAGTTACAAGAAGAGATTCATATTGAACAATTAAGTCAAGGTGTGATGTGGTGGCCTTTATTAGTGACAAAAGAAAGATCTGCTATGATTGTCCTCATCCTTGTTTTTTTTTTTTTTTACCTCCTTTTATTCTTGGGTGCAAATCAGTGGGCGGGGCTAAACAAGCAGTGATGTAGAAGCAGGCGTTGATCTTCTCCTGTGGAGGTGGTGTTTTAGCCACTTTATAACATCATAAAGTGGTACTTTCCACATCTTGTCTTTTTTTTGTAGATTGGCTTCAATTTTAGAAGTTTTACAAGAAAGAATATTTTTATAGCGCAATAAACTATTGTATACATCAAAAGATCAAGGGAGTTTTGATTTCTCAGTTCTTGACCTTGTAAATAAACTTCTGATGGTAAAATTTCAACTAAGATTAAACTTAGAAGACACTCAACTTACAGCAAATGTATGTCTTAGATTGCTTGTGTAACTTACATCATTAAAGGTCACAGTATTTTTCTCGTCCCACTTTATAACTACTGTGCACTTACATTTAAACTAATCATTGTACTTATTTTTTTGATGCAAGTACACAATAGTTAAGGCCACTTAATCTAAAGTTTGACAATTCTTATAATTTGTTCCTTTTTAAGTCAGTAGTTATTGGCTAGTAACAGTTTACTGTTCTCAAGCTAATGGAACTCTCACTTGCATCTTGGTGAATGGCATATTTTCAGTACATTTGCTGATAAGAGCATGTGTGACTCAGCATGCTAAATAATGAGAGAAGGCAACTAGGTTACTCTACTGGATTCCTATGGGGTCAGTGAGGAGTAGGCAAGTGCTTTATTAGAGGTGTAGGATTTCTTCTAGACTGACTGCAACAGTGGCCTTTCATTCTCTTAGACAGCCTAAAAGATCAAACCCAAAATGAAAGTGACATTGTCAAACTAAGGGCCCATTTTTGGGCTTGAGTTGACTTCCTTATATCACATACCAAACAAACTGTGCACAGACTAAAAATAGTGAGTGTTTATTTGATCAGAGTACTTTAGTGGATTCGGGAGACAGGAAACGTGTACCAACTATTAAGTTAATAACACTTCCTTATAGAATTACTCACTCGCTTTGAAAACAGATTGTCTTAAATATTTATTAAGTTCTCAAATGCCTCTACAAGTTACAATATAAACAGCTTTCATAGCCTTTTTTTATCAGTTATGAATACTTCTTGTCTTAGTTGCATGAAAAAAGAGCATCAGCAAGCCACAACCACATTCAGTTCCTCTTTGTAATCACAGATCTGTGACACCTCCAAAAAAAATGTGTGCATGTGGCGACAACTACCAGCAGGCAAGTGTTGTGAATGACAGTGGGTCAGCAAACATGCAAGTGTTTTAAGTGTGTGTGTGTGTGTGTGTCTATATGAGATATTACCTTAGTGTCGACCCGAAGCAAGAAGTGAGCTAGGCCTTTAATTGGTCCAGGCAGCAAAGCATCCTGTCTGTCTTTAACAAACTTCTCAGAAGCGGCCCACCATTTCACTAGAGTGCGCCCAATAAAGTCTTTCATCCCAAAATGGACAACCATCTTCTTCAGGACCCAAACTGAAAAATACAACACCCATCCATGAAAACATGCATACTTTCTCACACTTGTTAGCTGAGAACCATGAACACAAAATTTACCAGCAACAGGGATGGGCAGTAACTGTAAGATCCAGAGGTTGAGCCAGATCTGCACCAGCACTATAGCCCACCCAAGCAGCACAAAGTAAATATCACTGGCCTTCCCCTTGGGCTGGATACCCCTGAACTCTAGTCTGCTACGTCGCCGGGATAAGGAAAACTGGAGTCTGTCAGGGGGGTCCACTGCATCTGTGAAGAGAAGAAGAAATCTTTACTAATGTTGAAAGAATTGTTGTCAGGATACTGGAATTTCTAATCTCAATACCTTAAAAATACTGGCATTTCATACACGTTTAGATACAAGAAAAAAAATAACTTAACATTTTATCGGTATCTGAGTGAATTTACTTTTGACCATAAAGTATATTTTAACAACTGAAACTGCCTGAATTTCCTTAGGTCTGATTTCTAATACTACTACCAATACTAGTATCACTACTACTAATAATAATTATTTGAAAAAAGAAAAAAAAATATTATACACTTTATTTAATGGTCCCTTTAACACAATCTGTTGACTGAAAGTAATATACAGGGTGGGCCATTTATATGGATACACCTTGATTAAATGGGAATGGTTGGTGATATTAACTTCCTGTCTGTGGCACATTAGTATATGTGAGGGGGGGGAACTTTTCAAGATGGGTGGTGACCATGGTGGCCATATAAATGGCCCACCCCGGTGTATCTTACATATCTCCCAACTTGAAAGTGTTAGTGGAGCATTAGTAGACTGGTAGGATTAGGGTTAGAATAAGAAATGTTGGAAATTATATAAATGTGAAAATAAAATTGACCTGGAGAACATGGTGCTCCTAAACCCAACATTTAAAGGGATAGTTCACTAAAAAAAATTTACTTTTGTCATCATTTACTCATCCTGTTGTTACAAACCTGTATGAGTTTCTTTCTTATGCTAAACATACAATATGATTTTGAGAAATCCTGGAAATCAAAAAAAGTTGATGGTCCCCATAAACATCCACATTATTTCTTTCCTACTATGGAAGTCATTAGGGACCATCAACTGTTGTTCAATGGGTCTTTAAAACTCTTAAAATATCTGTGTTTAACATAAGAAAGAAACTCGTGGAAAACCTCACGAGGGAAACAGCTCTGCAAATAACTTCAAACATCTGCACTCATCAAAAGTGGTCTGTTATCTTTTTTGTCTCACCTTTGGATTGTTCTTTGGTGCTCTTCTCTTCCTGGAACTTTTCAGGATGGCTGACGTTACTGCATGAGATGGCCATGAAGATTGTATTAGCAGCAAAGGAGAGCACCTGACCAGAGAGCTCACCTATACAGAGAGAAGAGAAGGTCAGAGGACATCAAGAACAGAGTTAAATCAAAAAGCCGGAGCCTTTACCTTTTCCTGGAACAGCAGGCTTTTCCTGAGAACCGACTATCAGCAGTAACACCACCACCACAAACACAGGCACACGCCAAGACCCTGTCAGAGAAACTGAAAAAAGCATTCCTTCATTGACAGAATTGTAGGTCAATACTTAAACTTATTATTATTCACCCGTTCAAAACAGAAAGGTCTCACCCAAGTAGAAAATAAGTGCTGCCCACACAGGCACAGACAGTGTACGCAAGTAACCTTCCATGCTAGGCGTCCACTTAAACGCCACAGCCAACACGTAGCCCACAACTAAAGTGCCAACCTGAGAAAGAGAAAGACAGAGAACATATGTGCATCTCTGGTAACCACTGTGCCTGCACCAAACATTTGCCACCAATCTATTTATAATCACAAAAACCCTCAGTATGTTCACAGCTCGCACAGGCACTGTAAGGGGTGTATCAACACATTTAGATTTTCTAGTGGGTCAAAAGAACTGTTCTACCAAATAAACATTCTGTCACATATTGTCATAATTCTCAAAATAAGTATATAGTTTATCATGCTTTCCTTTCTCCTTTTATCTTCTTCTTATTTTTTCTTGTTATTATGTGATGCCAAGGTTTTAATGGATAGGGATTTTGTGACAAATAACAATTTAGACTTATAATAGACATCACATGACATGTAAGAATTAAATTAAGCAATAAAGAGCTAAAAAACAGATCCTGATGTAATTCAATTGAATGTCAGGGTCAAGTTTAGTCTTGTAGAGTTCTTGTAACCTTTAGAAGAACTTGAGATATGTCTTATGATCTTTCATCTGGCCTGTGTGTGTGTAGCCTAAGGGACATATTTTTAGCATCTTGGGATGTCACGCTCCAATTCTCACTATACTGAGCATGAGTTCTAGATATGTTGACACTTCACATGGCCACTTGTGTTCATGAATACTTTTCTATACAAACATATTTGCACATGGTTTGGTTGTCTAAAGGCAGTTGAGCTCATACAGAGGTTGACAGATTTGCAATATTAATGCATGATTTTGTAAAAGATGAATGAGAAACAGCCCATGATAGTGCTTGACACTGACAGGAAATTATCTAGCTTTAAACTTAATACCATAATGAACTTTTATTTTATTAAATAAGCTTTCAACTGATCAATGGTTTGTTAGGATAAGGCAATATTCATCTGAGATACAACCATTTGATAAAAAATAAATAAATAAATAAAAATCTAAATAAAAAACAAATTAAAAATACTGAGAAATCGCCTTTAAACATCCAAATTAAGTTCTTTGCAATGCATATTACTAATCAAAAAATTATCAAAATATTTTTTTAAATAATAATAATAAATAATCGTTTTTATATATTTACAGAAGGAAATTTACTAAATATTTGCATAGAACATTATCTGTATTTTAGATCCTAATAATTTTTGGCTTTAAAGAAAAATCTATCATTTTGACCCATCCATTGTATTTTTGGCTATTGGAACAAATACACCCCTATTACAACTTATGATCCATTTTGTGTCACTACACAATGTAATCTTATCAACTTTGTTACGACATAATTTGAAAATAATTTACAAACAATGAAGGCATCATAACTAATTGTACATAAAATCATGAAATGTTCTGTTATCTAAGAAGAAGGGACGTTCTAGGCTAAGTCCATGTCCCACCACCACTCCATTGTCTGACAGGAGGCGTGTCTCTGTCAGAACTCACCCACGCCGCGCTGAAACAATCCAGGACGACACATATGACCGTACAGACTTGGCTTAGGATCACCTGCATGCCAATGACGCTCCAGAACAGATATAGGAAATAAATCAGTGGTACACCGGCCCCAACTACCAGCAGTACATTGAGCCGATCTAACACCAGTCCTCCCAGAGTTTCCACCCCGTAGTTCACGCACCACACCGGCACCAACAGAGTCCCAACCACTATCGGTGTGCCGCTATCCTGCAGGCTGCTGAGCCAAGAGCGGCAGAGGCGGGCCAGCGAGTATTTGAAGGGGTGCAGGAAAGTGCCACACAGCACTGCCCAAAGCAGCGGCCGCAGAAAAGCCTCCAGGATGAAGTAGACCAACACGGCTGCTCCGCAACAGATCGCTACGAAGATCATCGCTCCCGTGTTGTAGAAGGCCTGTTTGATGTTTTTGTCGAACTTAAGGGACGTCTGCTGGCTCAGTAGGTGGCTCACCATCCCGACTGCTGGCTGAACGCTCTCGCTGAATGAGACGTAGTATGGCCGGTTAGTGCGCGGGGTGTCCGGCTCGGTGGCCTCGCCCGGACCAGGGTCCTCTGTGTCTGCCATACTCTGTGTCGCTCCCCTTCAGTCCAATGAATCCACCACATAAGGAACTGCGGGCTGGGCAAAGAGTGACGTAGCGTGAAGGGGGACGTCTGGGAAATGTAGTCAAGTTACAGTGTTTTATCTATTGCCCAATGACATTTTTTCTTGATTTGACTTTTAAACGAAGATATTCAGAATGCTATTCGGTAGACACGCGGGCATGACCCACTTTGTATGTTTTTTTTCTTCTGGTGGTTCTTTATCTTTTTTAGTCTTCCCATGTCTTTTTTAGTCTACCCAAAATGAGAATTGTTAATTTACTCGCCATCATGCAGTGCCAACCTTTATTTTTTTGTCTAATTATGTTTAATTTGTCTAAATGTCTAATTTAGAACACATAATACATCTACTAATATATATTTAATACATAATCGCTGGGCTCCTCCAAAAAAAAATAAAAATAAAAAATTGTGTAAGAAAAAAATGCTCAGTAAGCCTGAGCATCGTGTATGAAATGTAATATATAAATAAACTTGCCTTGCCATGCGCAAGTCAAAAATATTTGGAGATGCATTTAAAATATGTGAATAGTATCCATTTTTAAAAACACAAAATGGAGGGAAAATGCTGAACAATTATACTCTGTGAAAATCTGATTGTAAAGGATATTAAGTATGGATATGAAAATAATAAGAATACAACTATTTCTTTAATGAATCGTACGTGTGACTCGATTATGGCACAACAAAACGACCGTCACTTGTCGCCATCTACTGGCGTAACAATCTAAACTACAGAAAAGATGACTAAATAAATTAGTGAACAGATATTTATTGGTTTTATTTATTACTATTCCTCAAGGTGCCATGTCATGACAAGTAGGCTACATCAAATTCAAACCCCGCAAAATGATCTCCATTTATCCAGACAAACATGAAAACAGTAACATTTTCTGCTGTCTTTAATAGCTTTATTAAAAAGTGCAGTATTGTGTTCAGGACCATCAATCAGGTATCTTTTTTCCAATTAGAGCGAGAATTCACAGTAAACTTGTCAGAATGTATGTAAGCTGCTAATGATGTAGTAGACTGTGAGACAAATGTTTAAAATCCCAGTGGTTCACAATCCTTCACTATGCACACTCATTATTGCATATTCTCTAACACTGTCAATGTCAACATTTCAAAAGTATATTAAAATATAACGCACATATTGTTCCTTGACCACTGGCATACAATGTCTCCATTCATGCTACATAACATGATTATCTCTGGCTGACACACATCAAAAACGAATCGCATCACTCTTTCAAGTACATTTCCTCAAATACCTGGTAAATATAACAACGTATTTAAAACTAAATACCTTTTTTTTTATAAATCTTTTACATGTTGCTCTTTAGTCTGCTATACAAATTTGATTACAGGACATTTTTAAAGAATGCCAAATAATTAACAAAAAAACAACCACACTAACCGGTGCGATCCAAAACTTTCTACACAGGCAGCAATCAGTTCTTGGACTACTTTTACAATGGCATGAAGTCCTTGGTATGGAAAGTCTTCAAATCACTTGAATGAAAACCAGACAACTCTCTCCTGGACTGGTTCTGTTCCTGATCTAAATGGCTCAGATGAGGCTGGTTTGCTGGCATGCATTATCAAATACTGCACTGGCATTGCTGGCTAACTGGAAGGCAGTGATGTTTTATGAATACTTTGCATGTGAATTTGTGCTGTAGGGCTAATTACATAGTGCTGTAAGTTGCGTAGTAAGTCACAGGCATTCATTTACATAACTCTGAAATCCACAGCCTTAATAAATGTGAATCAGAACTGTAATAAACTAGAAAACACTGGATATCAGGCAACTACAAACAGCAGGTCACCTCTACTGAGATTTGGCAAAACATATTTAATAGAATATGTTCCATTTAATAGAACGAGGCGATTCAGTTCTGTAGAGGGACATAGTGTGTCATGATATGTGCCACTGTAGAGATACGGTAACATTTATCATTGATCGGCACTTTTTTGCTCGTCTTTTTAATGAATCATAGTGTTTTGGAAATTTAACTTGAGATTTGGCAATGGCTTTAAGTTTGGATTAAGTTTAGATTCACAGCTTTGACTGACAGAAAGTACAGTATACAGAATATTAACATTAAATTGGCTCAGATTGTACTACATAGCAAACCATTTGATGTTGCTCTATTCGTTCATCAAAAGAAAGTATATTGTAATATATAATTCTCCTTCAAATGAGATTCACTACTTCTATATAACTGAATATTAATCCACAGTCCCGATGACCTTTCTAGTGTACATAGATTGAGTATATTATAGAACTGCAATTTATTGCTGCCTGTTTCTAATACTGTTTAAGTTGGCACAATGTCGTGCTATAGTGGCTCTGTAGTTTGTTGTATTCATTTCTTCTCTCAGTGAGACCGCTTTGGTGGTTATGGTGTGCCCATCAGCAGGTAGAAGGTAAGAGCAACGATGAGGAGGAGGCAAAAGGGAGAGGAGAATGTCTGATAGGCTGTGGCAGGCATGAAAATGTCCTCATATTTATAGATGCTAATCATGCGATCTGACACCGGTGGCGAGTCAATGTCATGCCTTGTGATGGAACCTGAGAAGAAAAACAGAACAAGATCCCCACAAACAGGGAAAGTATTACTTAGACCTACATTATTTGTAGCCCTAAATGAATAGTTTATGAAAACAGTCTGGCAATTCACTTAATGAAAATGTAGATTTACTGTAGATTTTGAGAATTTGAATGGTTGCCATCACTTCAAACAGCTGACAAAAGCATCACAATAATCATTGACTCCAGTCCATTAATTGATGTATTGTGAAGCGAAATGGCAAGTCCAAGGCATTTTAACTTTAAACACAAAATAACAATTTATAATCAAGACACCCATCACTGGATCCATTAATAAGGAAGTGATGTAATGCTAAAATAGTCCAAATCTGTCATGCTGAAGAAGCACACTCATCTACTTCATGATACATCTTGAATGGCCTGAGGTTGAGGTCTTTAAAACCAGGCTCTATGTCTTTACCTTGTATAGCAGGTCCCCAGGCGAACAGATAGTACCAGCTGAGGTGCAGGTCCACCAGTGTTTCCTCCCGTGACACATGAAGAGGTCGTTTGAAGCGACATGTGACGCGGTTGTTTTCAAAGATGCCCTCCTCGTCCCGCGCCGGGTTGCGCTTGATCTCTTTGGCCCACTGTCCCACGTTGTAGAAATGATGTATCCGTACGCGTCCGTTATCATCATGAACACAACCCATGACGTCATCACCTCCCTACACCAACATTATTGTGTATTTCTTAGCTGGCATTCACACCATATAATATATTTAAGTAACTCTCTCTCCTTACCATTTTTTTGTCAGAGGAGAAACCAACAGCGACCCATCCGTCAGTGTCTGCACTCAACTCGAATTCCACATCCGTGCCAATGCGTCTGAAACTCAGGAAGTAGTCACAGGTCTCTGCATCACAGCCTGGTTTGCCATATCTACAGAAACAGAAGAGAGACAGTGATGACTATTTTTGGGTAAACTGACCCCTGGATGAACAATATTCAACACAGACCTACAAAGATCGATGATGTGCATGTATATTTGATGTATGTGTTATGAGTGTACTGGACAGTGTGACAGACTTTCTTCAGCCAGACAGTTTGATGCCACAGTTGTTTATGAATTAAATTTAAACGTTGTTCCTTGCACTCACCTGATGCATCCTTTGGTTATTCCACAGTCGCTCACTTTGATGCGGGCAAATGGGTCAACAGGGGGTGCAGTTGGGAAGGGGTAACCTATATGAAACATTTGACAACAAGACATTAATTAGCTAGTTTCAACTAGTCCTACAACTAAAATAATATTTTTTTCATACACACACACACGCACACACACACATATATATATATATATAAAAAATACATTTTAATTTGACTTAAAAACACAAACACAAACATACGCACACAACGGTTTAAGACAATAATTTACACTATGCATATTTGCATTGCATATTACATGACATTACATACTGTTTAAAAGTTTTGAATCAGTAAAAGTAGCAATTCTAATTTTACAAACGATTTCTATTTCAATAAATGCTATTCTTCTGGCATTTGTCAAAGAATCCACAAAAATATTGAGCTTTTTTCAGCATTGACAATTCTTTTGTACATTCTTGCTGTATATTTACACATTTGTGCTTTTAAGTACTATCCAAACAGGCCAGCCATGATGTAGCGATAAGAGTCCTATTCTATTCTATTCTGTTCTATTCTATTATATTTGATGTGTTCTGACTTCAATCACTGTTGGAGTATCTGCAGTTTATTAAAAAGTTGATTGCAAAATAGGGGTGTTGGGAAAGCCTGAGGCTAACTGATGTGGGCTTTGGGTGCTGACCAAGGTGCTGAGGCTGTATTAATGCATACGATTACGTTAGCCAATCTCTTATAAAACAAATATTGCTAATAATCACCACTAACAGAAAATAATATTAACCTAATTAACAGGCCTGTGGTCGAGGGAGGGCATCAGACGGTGACCATTCTCTACATGTATTTAGTGCTGCAAAGAACTGCACTCATGCATGCTGAGAGAGAAACAACACAAAACCAGCATTCATGACTTCAAATCAAGCGCCATCGTACCTTCGTCTGAGAGGTATCTGGACTCGAGGAACTCGGAGGCGAATGTGCTGTAGGAATCTTTATGGGGTTCTTCGTGCCCCGGCTCTCCGTGATCTCCATGGCCGGCCCGCAGCACATTATCATCGGTAGGGCTGGCAGAAACCGCATCCAGCAAAACAGAGATCTGCAGCAGTGGATGCAGAAAAAACATGTCTGGATGCGTTGGACCAAATGATACGATACTTGTTATTGTACGCAGGAAGATACTCGGGTCTGATTTACTAGTCGTCGCATTCCAGTACTGATGCTTAGACTGATAACAAATAACAAAATGTAGCTAATTAAATCGCTTTCATGATAAAACGTTTCGGTTGCTCCGCGGGGGAGGGGGTGCTGAGAGGCGAGAGGCTCGGGTGCTGTTAATGAATAGGGCCAAACCAATCCGCTTACGGTGAGATTTGTAACCGATAGTGATGTCGTTTGATAATGACACGGTGCTCAGTGATATGTCAGCTGTATACACGATTTGTAAAAAGTATTCATTTATTTTTTATTACATTATTGGGTGCTTTTTTAATATATAAGTCCGTCGCACACTGATTTGGCATATTATGTCTCCCCTCTCTGGCCGTGTTTTGTTCTTCTTGCTCGTCAATCGATAGATTGCCAGGATCGCGTTCCAATAGCATCGCACTACGTGTGGAAATCAATTGCCGTTTAAGACACACTGTAGCCTATAAAACGTAAGTGTTTAAAGGAAAAATAACGTAAAAATCGCACAGTGAATTTTACATTTAAATTGATCTACGTTCTAACTGGTATAATATATCCAAAGGTTAGATTTTTAGAAACACAAACTACTTAAAAATATTGTTAAAAGGTTTTCTAGGAAAATATATGGAAAAAAATTAAAAGGGTACGTTTAACAAGGCAATAACTACATTTACGATAACACATTGGTATTGTGGTTTTATGAAGCAAGAATCACCTTATAATTTAAAGGTAAATTATAATTTCTCTTAAAAAAATAATAAAATAAATAAATAAATATAAATTAATTAATTAATTTAAAAAAAAAAAAAAATATATATATATATATATATATATATATATATATATTTACCTTGAATTAAGTTTATTTTAAGCCACTATTATTTAATGTTAAGTGTGTAAACTTGATTCGGTTTAATTCTGCTACTATTTAAAATGTTTTATTTTATTTATTTATTTATTTTTATTTATTTATTTTTATTCATCTAGGAATTTATTTAATTACATAAAACAATGAATTAATTTATTGTTCTTTTGAACTTTCTATTTATTCTAAAATTACCATAAAGTTACTTTTTATTCATAGAAATAAATAGCATTTTAAAATATATTCTAATAGAAAATGGTCATTGTAGTATTTCAAAAACGTAATATAATATTATTACGTTGTAAACAATCTTTTTTTAAAAACATTTGCAATATTCTGTAGCTCTTCATAAATATTGTTTCCCTTCCCCGACAGGAACCCTGACTATTCTTCTAAATCCTTCTAAAGGTGGAAGCCCAAAATAGCAATCATTCCAGTTTGAAGGAGCAATCAGCAATATTTAGAAGGATCAGGGAGAAACAACCTCACAAATTACAGTTTGCAGTAATATTTATTATTCCTTTGCAGCTGACATATTTTCATTTGCATGCAACCTAACCCACAAACCTGTGCACTCGGGTTCCATGGAGATAAACACTCGGCTTGCTCTAGGCTCACACTGTCAGGTGGTGCACATTTACTTTGCATTCATTAACATGCCATGTCGGAATCCCTTTTTAATTATGGATGTTATGTCATGAATCATATTTAAGGATCGGCTTACAGGTTAATGACTCTGGGTTATGAAACCCTTGGTTTCCTGAACACGCCAAATGATTTATCAGTCAAAGGGAATTTTTTTTTACCCATTAGTGTTCTCAAAACTGCAATTGTAATTCAGAGTTTGTTAGCCTGTTTGGCTGATGGAATGGTGTTATTGCTTCATGCAATATAAAATGCTCTAATTACTAGTCTTAAGAGCAGCCCGGGTTCCTATGGTTCAAATGACCCAGCTCCTTAGGAGTTCAATTAATTAGACACGTTCAGCACAATCTTCATTCATTTTCATTCAGCGATCAGCTTCCTTTCTGAGCCAGGCAGTTTACTTTTTAAATCCAATGGGAGTTCTTCAGGCAATGCAAGCAGGAAGTTCTCAGTGTGTTTTCGGTCACATTAACGGGTGTAGAAATAAAGACAAGCTGTGCTGGCTGGAAAAAGAGAATTTTTTTGGCTGTGTCAAAGCAGTGTTGTCTCTTGCACACCTTGACTGTGACTGAGAGTTTGGGGTTCATTATGTGCTGTATATATATATATACACACACATAGAGTCTTAATGCATTTGGAAGTGGAGCTCAGGAGACCCAAAGAACTCTGCGCTTTTCCCTTTTTTCTTTCTTCATTCTAGCCTTATTTCTCTCTCTCTCCCCAACCCTCCATCATCTCCCTACAGGATCAAGTTGAGATATTTTACTCTGTCAAATCACGTCATTTTAAGGGCTTCCTCATCTGGCCAGAGTGCTTCTATTTTAATGAATGACGTGCTTGAGGCAGCCAGCTGTAGAGGCGGCTCTCGAAAGCAGCACAAAACATGAATTTGATGAGCAGTTATGTTGTGCTGTGAATATAATTTCAGGGGTTTTTTTCTTCTTGTTAGATGTTTAGTGCTCGACTGTAAGGAGGGCTCTTTACAGTCAAACTCACTGGAGCGCAGATCAGTTCAGATGTACATTGGTAAAGGGTCTATATTGTCTTTTTTTTCTTTAGAAGAGTGCAAGAGTGATGGCCCCAAAATTAAATGCTTGGTCTAATCTTCAATGCTGTCAGTTTTCGTGTTCAGCACATTGTTTTCTAGTTTTAGTTGTTAGCCAGACCTAGAGCTGCTATATACTGTGATCTTCTATATGCCTGCATTATTACTACATTACCCATCCTAATGTCATAAGTTTTTCTGTTGAACACGAAAGTAGATGTTTAGCAAAATGTACGAGCTGTTCTTTTACATACATTGAAAGTGAATGTACACCAAGAGCTGTCAAGCTCCAAAAAGAGCAAATAATTAACAAAAAAAGTCACATTGTAGATGTGTGTGGGAGCAGAGGAGAAATTTAAAGTCATTAATCACTCAAAATCTCATTTATGTTTACAGGTGTTTCATTACCTATTGACAATTCTGGATCTTTTGATGTGTTGAAAAACACACTTTTCTCAGTAGTTTACTTATTTGTTCATGAAAAATCTCCAACCATGGGCATACATTTTTTTGTTTTTAATTGTGTAATAGCTTTCTGGCTGCAGTATATGTTATTAACTCCCGCCTCTCCATGTAATCTAATGGGACGTGAGACAATCTAAATAATTTAGTTACACTTTAAATAATATTTTCCAAAGATAGTTTTCGTAATTTTATGATATTATTTAAATTAGTGAACTGTAAATTATTATAGATCACATATCCTATAATAAATCATATATCCTAGTTTATATATCCTAATGATATTAAAAAGATGTTGCTGTTTAAAAGGCTCTCTCTTTTAATAATACACCTAAAAATAATTCTTAATTTATTTAACTTTTACTATATTTTTGAATAAAAAATATTTACCTCTTTTGATAAAATCTACTTGCGTAGTTAGCTATTTACAGTATGTGTCCCTAATAATTAATTTAATACTTTCACAATGTGACTAGGAATGACACGCAATAAAAAATCAGTTTACAAAGGATATTTGCTGGTACTGTTGTCTCCTTAGATAAGCGATCGATTTTTTTTCATCAAATACAGTATTTCATGCAATAAATATTATTTCTGACTCTGTTTAGATTTGTTTTAAACATGCTTAAACTGGCCTGGGCCAACATGAAATCCCTGCTGGTCTAAGATGGGCCATCTCTTTTTCTGTCTATTCCTGAATTGTACAGTTGATAAATATTGCAGCTATACAACATGTGAATAATACATTAATCCACCGCATTGTCCCAAGCTGCTGGAGTATGCACTAATGCAGGCTTGATGTATTTTTAGCCCTTTCACAGATGTTTCTTCACGTGCGTCTCTGTTGCAGGTGTTATGACTCGCTCTCGCAGCGTTCTTCAGCAAGCTCATGAGGAGGGACGCCCCTGCGCCTCTCAGCTCTCCCAGACCAAACCCTGTCCCATCAGCCCCTGCTACACGTGGCTTCTGAGCGACTGGTCTCCCTGCACAGTGGAGGTAGATCCTGGGCAAAAATAATTGGATCTGCATGTATTCAGCAGTTATTGGTTATTGCATATCACCTAACCTGAGGGCATTCAATCCATGTTTCATATGACCAAGTGGTGTTGGGACCAGCCGCCCAGCATGTCTTTCTGGTTCTGGCACAACACTCGACTTCTTTAATTGAATTTTGTGGAAATTGCATGCGCACATGATGGGTTTGTGTGTGAGAGAGGGACTTTGTGTCATTGAGACGTGAGGTAACTGCTGATTAAAATCATGCTGCGATCCACAGTCTTATCATTAGAGGAGAACAGTGGCAGAGTTCAGATTTTCATCTCCTCTCTTCTGCTTTTTTCTCCTCTTTCTTTTGTATCTGAGAAGGATTTTAATTGTATGTCTCGGGGTTTTGCGCACGTCCCTGGAGTCGTGCTTGCCCAGATCAAAAGCTGTCCTCCTCACAATATGAACAAAAGAAACATTGCACACTTTTAACATGCATTTATGCGCTTTCTTTGGTACTTGGTGTGATGGACACTTTCATATTCATGAACATTATCATGTTTGTGTGATATGTGTGACATCTGTGGAAACAGAGTTTCACTTTTTAGTAGCTTGTGTTATAACATACATTTCTAGAGACATGCTAAACCACATATCTAAAAAGATTTGATTTGCATAGTTAACATTTGCAAGGCAAATTATGTTTTATCAGAAAACTAAATGTGTAACACATGCAGAAGAAATGTGATATTGAGGTTAAGTTTGATAAACTTCATGGAAGAATGAAGAAAAAGTGAAAACGATACTGCGAAATTTTTTTTGTTCTTAATCAGTATTTTTAGTATTTTCTCTACATTTGTTTAAAGCATGCAGTTTTGTACGAGTACAGTCACCTAGCACGCACATTTTTTTACATCTTTGCAAATGCCCTCTTACTCTTACCGTTGCCCTTACAATGATTCTGATTCTTTAAATGCTTACTACTTTATCTAGGGCTTGACAGTAAAGAGCCAATATGTGACAAAAATTTAAGGTTTAGCTTACCTGTCAAAAAGAACAGTTCAAGTCTTGATTGAAACCCAAACCTGGCACTTCTGTAAGCAAATCTGAATTTCTTTTCCATGACACTTGTCAGACAGCTGTGGTCCCACACAGCTAAACACCATCTGCCTCAGCCTTCTACAGCGTCCACGCCAACAAACTCATGCTATTGGCTGAGCTGGAAAGAGAGTGACAGTTCTGACTGAACAGCTCTAAATGTTTAGATGGTGCCTGAGAGGCTCAATGTTTACACTTTTTGGGAGGGATATAAATCTATGAAGGGCATACAGTAGTCAACAATAACCTGGTTTAAAAAAATATTTCTGACATAAAAGTCTTACAAACTTTATCTTTACAAAAAACAATAAAAATGAGGTATTAAAGAGATAGTTAATCCAAAAATGAAAATTTACACAGCCTTTATTTTATAGAATGTTGATAACTAAACAGTTAATGGTAGTTATTGACTTCTGTAGCTCTACAATGAGCTGTGTTTGATTGCCAACATTCTGTGAAATATCTTCTTTTGTGTTCAACACAAGAAACTCAAAGATTTGGAGCAAATTGAGGTTGACTAATTGATGACAGAATTTTTATTTTTAGATAAAACATTTTAAAATTTGCAACCTTTAGGTCAAAGGTTACCGATCACTGGGTCACGACCCAATACAGCCAAAAAACATCCGGAGGAAAAAAAAATTTTTTGTTGTTGTACACACAAGCATAGAGAATAAATATTCTAAAAATTGTGTCATAAAACCATTCTCAGCATTCTGCAGTTTTCTTTTCCAAAAAAAAGGTCTGTTCTGTGACTCAAAAACCATAATATGATCCATTGAACCACTATACATATATATATATATATATAACCCCTGCTTTAGGCTTTAACACTTAAAAAAAATATATTATTAATGCAAAAATTAATGCAGTATTGCTGTTTTAGGATATTTTTAGGACATTTTTATCATTAAGTACGACAAACTGTTGCTATCTTTTTGCTGTGATAGTTGAAACACAGAAATGCCCTAGAATGTTTCACTCCCAGCTGTCAGCCATTGAGAGAGAGGTGTCACTGTAATAATCTCGTCTGCCTCACTGCTCAAGGCTCGTCCAGATTAATGAGACAGCCGTGTGGTTTCGTGCAGGGGGCAGAATGTGGAGAGGGCACGAGGGAGAGGAACCTGACGTGTGTGGTGCACTGGTCGGACTGGCCAAACAGCCCCTACCCTTCAAAGACGGTTGAAGATGAGAAGTGTGGAGACCGTGTGAGAAAGGAGAGCGAGCAGGAACTTCAGCAGCCGTGTTTCGTCCCCTGTCCAGGTACAAAAAACAGCTATTTTAACTGGTGTGTTTACATTTTTGCACTCTCGATTCAGTTAACACGATTTATTGTATCATAACCAGTGAAGGATGTTGATCAAGGAGTGGAACTGTCCTAGGAATTAATATGTCATGTTTAGTGAAATGAAAGTTTGTCAACTTGTCAGCGAGCAATGTCCCAATGTTGACTTGTGAATATATTTCACCTTCAGGCTATCGGTGACTTCTTTTAGCCATACTTCAGTGTCTCTTTTTATTTCGTAAATGTGTTGCATGCTCTCAGGGATAAACATAAGCTGGGAGGAGAGGGGAAGAAAGATGTTAGAGTCAGAGAGGTAGAGACAAAAAAGAGCGAGTCTAAAGAAATGAGTGAGTTAGAGAGGCTGGCATATGGTGTGCGGTGTGCGTTGCTGTATTATACGTTTCGGCAGCTCCAGTGAGGGATGAAAATAGACTGGCTTCATGAAGATGATGGATAATGAGATGCCTGGGTGCACAGATTGTCTCTAATAGCCATCCTAGCTGCAGAATCAAAAGGACGTCATGGCTGAAGAGCTAGTGCTAGCGTGCGCTGGTGGGGGTGGCTGTCGCTGTGAATCGGCCTTTGCTCTGAAGGATTAGGTGGGCCAGTGATGTATGATCTTCAGCTAAGGAAGCGTTAAATGTATCTGAAGACTTTGCCACGCATTCAGTTCTATGAGAGAAGATCAATCTCATTGGCCTGCAATGAAAAAATCACAATTGATAGTTGATGGATTTTTTATGCATGTATGTATTGTGCACACTGCTGTTGTTGTTATTATTGTTATTATAAAACTTAGACTATAGTAAGATCAAATCTGCTTTTTAAATTTGAAATTATAAAACAGTCATTTTTATGTAAGGGTTAATGTATATCCAGCCAGTTGTTATCACAGAAAAACACATAAGTAAATAATCAAATATTGATTTGAGCCTAGACAAAGTTCAAACAAGAGATATTTAAGGCATAGCTTACTGTCATCTCAGTAATTACTTCACAGGAATAAAGACAATAGAAATAAAAAGTCATGTGAGAAGTTTTTTTTCCATTCTTAACTGTATATTCATAAATACTTAACAGTGTGTAAAACATTCATTCTGTCAACAAGACAAACCCTTCGATAATAATATAAGCCTACGATTACTACTAAAGCCTACTACTAGAGAAACTTGAGAGTTGAAGAGAGTTGAATCTGAAGAATTGGAGCTGAACTTTGGCGGACAGTTGTTTGCCAGAAGCAGGATTGGCCAGCAGCCTCAAATAACTGGATGAACAATGTGATATTCGGCATTATGATGTGGCTAACCAATCAGAATCAAGTATTCCAGAGAGCTGTGTGATATGTTTGAATACAGCTTTTACAGTAATAATTTATTCAGATGTTAACACTAGTTTGTGTGTGTGTGTGTGTGTATATATATATACTGTATATATTTATTTTAGCTTAAATTGTATTTCATTTATATTCAAAGGCATTTTTTTTTTCAGTTTTATGTCAAATAATTTTTTATAGCATTATTTTTAGTTAACAATAACAATACTGACTAGCATTATGCACAAAATGGTTATTTGTTTTATGTTACTATATCCAAAGAATCTTGCACTTAATACATGCTTCAAAGTACATACTCATATTCATATTTTTCACATTTTAGCAAACCGTTTATGAGATATTCCTTCTCTGTACTTGCTAATTGGATTTCTTTAATAAGTATTAAATTATTGTGGTATTCCTTTAAACTGCAGATCTAAAGTTGTATTAAGTGACTTGTCATCTACAGGGGACTGTCACCTCACAGAGTGGTCACAGTGGAGTTCCTGTCAGCTGACATGTTTGGAAGGGCGTAGTTTTGAGACAGTGGGCCGTCAGGCACGCTCGCAGGCTGTGGTCATACAAGTGCTGGAAAATCAGGAGAGCTGCCCTCACCAAGTCTTTGAGACACGTCCATGTAAAGGTACAAGCAGTAAAATGTAACACAATATAATGCATGCAGTAGTAATTCAATGGAAAGTCTTTAATTTGAACTCAAACTCAAGAGAATCGTCAAGAGAATGGATAACCACAAACATATAAGTGAAAACTAATACAGGAAAAAGGGAACTGGGAAGAAAACGGGGCTTAAATGAACTGAGACAAACAGTATAATTAGTCACCACAGGTGGAACCAAATGAGCTAATCAAGCAACACAGGAACCTGACCAAATAAAGAAAAACAGGAACATCCACATCCAAAATATAGTATAATATAATTACATGTGCTTTTAATGGAAGCCCATTTCTGATAAATATTATAATATAGGACAGTCATAATTGACTGTTAAAATTAAATGACTTTAGATGATGAAATTCTAACTTTTTATGGCATAATTGACTTTTTATGACTTTTTATTTACCAAAGCAAGGAATATGCATACTGTATCCATGCATGCATAAAATTCCTCTTACAATCTCATGCACTTTCATTCATCAACAAAGATGTCATGATAGAAATTCAGTCTGCTCTTCCCACAACTCTCAGTTGTGTATCAGAAAGTCTCTTGACATCTTGCTGACGCCTACATCACTTCTGTAACAGCCAACAAGATACACCAGAGATGTTCAGACAGCACTGCCTAAACAAATGAATCGCATTTCATCATTTACAAAATTATGGTGCGTGCAGTCAGTCCCAAAGATCAGATTTTAAAGGTACATTGAATTTGAGTGAACAAAACCTATATATCCAGTGAAGATCTGTGAGGGAATTTTCAAATATTTATCAGAAATATTAAAGTATGGTTTTTGCAAGTATTTATGCACCCATACCCATATGATCTATACCTTGGGGTCAGTAAGATTAGTAAAGTATTTAATTAAAGAAATGTATACTTCATTGAGCAGTGATCCATTCAAATTATCAAATGTGAGTATAAAGACATTTATAATGTTACAAAATATTACAGAAATGCTGTTCTTTTGAAGTTTCTGTTCATCAGAGATTCCTGGAAAAAAATCTGAGTATCCACATAAATAGGCACAACACTGTATTAAATATTAAATATAGTAATAAAAAATGTTATGTAGCATCAAAATCTGCATATTAAAATGATATCTGAAACATCATGTGACATTAAAGACATTTAAAAATATTTTATCCATGAAAAAATTTGTTTTTTTTTTCAAAATATAAAAATGTAGTCTTTTTGAGAGATACTGTTGCTGTTAAATGTTAAAATGATGCTGCCTTACGTTAATCTGCTTTAAATTACTTTTTTCCACATCGGTCTGCACTCCATACTCCATAATGACAAAGCAAAAACAGAATTGTCACAACTTAATTTAACAATAAAAATAACAAATTAATTTAAAGAAAAAAATTTAAATAAGTGCATTGCATAAGTATTCATACCCTAACTCAGTACTTAGCTGAAGCACCTTTACAGCCTTAAGTCTTTTTGGGTATAAGTTGACAAGCTTTACACATCAGCGTTTGGCAATTATCTGCCACTCTTCTCCTCACCTCTTCACCTCTCAAGCTCTGTCAGATTTAATGGGGGCAGCATTTTCAGATGTTAGACCTTTTGTTAAGACTTTTGTGCCTTTCCAAATCATACCCATTCAATTGAATTTGCCACAAGTTAACTTCCCTCATAGTGTAATTGTAGTAGTAACAAGCAATATGAATGCTCCTGAGCTTAATTTCGATGGTCCCAGATAAGGGTATGAATGGAATCATTAAAGTGTTTTATTTGTGTCAAATTTGCAGAGATGTTCAATTCCATTTTTTGCTTTGCCTTTATGGTATTTGGGGTTTTGATTGATGTGGGAAAAAGTCATTTAAAGCTGTTTAACAGGCAGCAACATAAAATGTGAAAAAAAATGGTATGAATACTTCTACAAGGCACTGTACACTGTTATCTACATAATAGTATAATCTGATGGACCACAATTACAGTTTGTAGTCCTGTGTGTGTGTTAGTACTGTAGGTCAAAGTGCAGTTATGCTTTCTCATTAGGTTATGTGTGTGTGTATACTGTGTATATATATATATATATGGCTATTATCACACCTGACTGCCCATTGCAAACCTAATGAGTGTCTCTGTCACTGTATGGGGCCGCAGGAGGGAAATGTCACAGTTACGAGTGGAGGACCAGTGCCTGGAATGACAACGAAAGATCGGTGTGGTGCCAGCGGTCTGATGGGGTCAATGTGACAGGTAGCCCACTGCTTACATTGAGACTGAGAGAATGACAAATATTCTGCACTGACTTCACTTACAGAAAGATAATCAAAAGACCTGTCGTCTCCACATGACCCAAAGACTGTTGACAATGAACATCCTGTCATCATTTACCCGCCCTCATGTCGTTCTAAACCTGTCTGCTGTTATTTTTACAGTGGAACAGAAAGGAGATTTTCTGAACCATCTTAACATCTTGTGAAGTCCACAGAGACCAGAGACTTGAGAGAACTCCAGAAAGAAGGAAAAGAGAAATAGGCAGTCATGCACTGTTATCCAAGTCTTCTGAAGCCAAGTAGTAGTTAAATATGACAAACACCACGATATTACAGCGAGAAAAAAGTTACGTCTTCTTTCTTTGCATGTACATTCGGGCGTTGTTGCACAGTGACTTAGATATGTGGAGGCGTGTTCATATCAGGCATTTTAAGAAGGCGTGGTTGAGTCCAGTGTTGCCAAGTCATTGGGCAACTTTAACACTGATGTCATCGGTTTTTTTTTTTATTGGGATTTAAGTGACCCCAATAATGTGATATTTAGAGCATAAAAGGAAAAAGTTTACCATGGGAATCCTGCCAAAAATATTTTTCTAGGAGGACCCCCGTAAAAACATGATTGGGCTAGATTTGCTGTGAAAACCTGCCAACCCTGGTTTAGTCTTTACTTTTAATTATGGATCTTTTCTATGCACAAACAGCTTGTAACACTCCAAAGAGAAAGGAAAACATGAAATCAGTTTTTGAATAGTAGTGTACATCAAATAAAGTTTTCATATGGCCAAAGTCGCATGGTCCCCTTTTATTGTGCTTTTACAGTCCTCTATGGAGCTTGACAGACACTATATACTCTTGTTGAAAGAAAAAGGTAAGATACATTCTCCTTTTGTGTTCCAGTAAGAAATAAACAGCCAACAGATTTGAAACGACGTGAGGGTGAGTTAGTAATGACAGGGTTTTATTTTTTGGGTGAATTATCCTTTTAACCCTAACGGAGAACGGCAGACTGAAAATTTGTGGTTTGCATTTGGTAGACCTTGTCTAGGACAGTTTAATAGCGCAACAGCACAACCCTCCATTTCAACAGACATCATCAATAAACTAGCGCTCTTCTCAGAGCGAACAATATAAATGTTATAAAACATTGTTTGATTGTGGCACAATAAACGCGCTCAAGATGGCAAGCTTTCACTGGAGCATTTAGAGTGAGAACGAAGGCTTTCGGGTTTGTGCAAAGTGCTGTAAATAACACAGAAAGGTGATCTTATCCGAGTACGGAATCGTCTCGGGCAAATATAAGCTGTGAGAGGTAATCTCTTCTGTTTGAGGAAAGCTCGAACCCAGGGTATTAGTCTCTGATGTTTTGACATGTAATTTTCTATTCCAAAATTACTATCTTCACTGATTGATCAGAAGCTGTGATGGGTCCTTTAAGCCATTAATCAGGTGTGACAGCACTTTTATCTGGCTATCAATAGGGAAATGGCAATAATTACCTCTGTTGTTTCCCGTTGGAAGGGGGCTGCTTTCCACAGAATCGGCCAACCACTGTGCGGCACTGTCATCCTCCCTGCACCAAACCCTTCTCCCACTGCAAGCAGGTAAACACCCTGTGTGCAAAAATACCTTCCTGTATTTGAACCATATCTATTTCCACATTAAACCGCCATGTAAAAAAACTAAAAATAATAACTAAAAACCATCCTGTGGTTTGTATTCAATGACTTACTATTAGGGAAATCATAAAGGGAGGCATTTCAGGCATGTGTAAAATTTGCATAATTGCTTTGAAGAGAGGACAAAAATATTAAACTCACAAAACTGTACATTGACTGCCACTTGCAGTCCTTTGAATGCAACTACATGCAACCACTTTTTTTCTGCACTGGAGTACTGATAGAAATATTGATTTAGTCTTAAAGGAATATTTTGGGGTTTAGTAATTGACAGTTTAATCGAGTGCGTTGGCGGTGTGATGTTCTCAAAAAGTAATTTTGACTCGTCTCTTGTGGATGTTACAGTACTTACAGTAGAAGTGAATACGGCCAATTTTTGATGCTTTAAAGAAGCATTTTATTAAACGTGTGTGTATTATTCAAGCTGAATTTTTTTTTCATCATACACTGTTACACTGTGATGGCAACAAATTGGATATACTGCACAGATATATATTTTTTCTCACTAAAATGATAACCCATATTGTATTGAAACTGAGTACTTAAACATTTACAGACTGGCTCTATAAACAGTGTCTCATTGTAACCCCATGATGAAAAGGAATGAGTTTTTGTGGTAATCAGCTGTTGTGTGATCTGAAGTTGCATTACATGTTTCTTCAAACACTATGCAGCATCTGACAGCGGTGGTGTCTCTTTCAGAGCGGCGTGTGCGGCTGTGAGAAGGGCTACACTGAAGTGATGACCACACATGGATTCCTGGATTACTGCACCAAGACCCCAGGTGCCGACAACAAAAAGGCAGATGTGAAGACCAGCTCGGGAAGATTAAAACCAGGCACCACTCAGATCCAGGACTTCTTCGGCGAGTGGTCCCTGCAGCCGCTCGGCCCAGGTATTTGAAATGCAGATGAAGAGCAGGCTGATGTGGGCCAGCGGAGTGTGGCTTTGAGTTATTGCAGAATCGCTGGACGTCTTTATGAGACTCCAGATAGGGGTTGATGTAGAACTCTGTTTAAGGCCTCAGTGTTTATACCCTATTGGAGCTATGAGAAAAGCTGCACTGGACAGAGTCTCATAACGGCGTGATTTGTATTGCCCATAACTTGACAGACAGAGTTGCTTTATTGCTGGCTGGAGGCCATTTCTGATTAGAAGTGAATTTAGCGGCCTGTGGTGCAACAACTGTGTGCTGTAAGGTTACCAGTAGGCACAGATCTTTTGAGGGGCTTGTGATGAAACTGATAAAAGGGCACTCCGAACACCCCCTTTTTATAAAATAACTTTTATACAGATAGTATATACATATAGAGGGTATATTTAAAACTAATTACAACAACACTTCTGTGAGCCATGTTTTTCTATGTTTATTCATGTGAAGATGAGCGGGGAGTATACAATATTAGCCGCACACACATGCATAATTTAATAGCATTGTAAACTTTAACTTACCATGCTGTGTGACCATAGGCTATATAATATGTATAATATGACGAAATGTTAATAAATTACATCATTTAATTTACATGCATCAGCACATTCAGCAGACAGCCATAAAATCAAAATAGAAATTTCTTATAATATATTTATAATAATGTCCATGTTTGGATATTTTATAGGCCAGAGTTTTATAAGTCAGAGCAGTTTTAACAGGTCCTCCCATTTTCCTATTCACCAGTTCTTCCCTAAATTAAAGTTGTTCTAAAGTGTTCAAAAACTTCTTTTGCTGAGAGTAGTTTTTGCATCATCCGTTGTGTGAGTCTCAAAGGATCCAGGTCTGCTGCTACAGGGGAAGCTCTGTGCAGCTCATCAGACTGCTGTCTTTTGTCTTTTATCTGCGAGATGTGTTCTGAGACCTTGTCATATCAGTTATACAAGCATCTTAATGGCCCTGTGACACACTCTTATTCTTTCCTCTGAGCTTAGAATGGAAGATGGTGAAACAGTTTCTTCAGGTACATTGACACAAGTATGAATGTGCCATCTGGTACTGCTGCAACAGGCCCCTGTGAGGAAACCACAAGCAATACACATATATTTCAGTGCTGAACACTCTCCTGTTTTCTGATCACACAGATGGAAGAATAAAGCTGTGGGTCTATGGGTTAACAGCTGGAGGATTCATTCTCATATTACTCATAATCGCTGTGGCCTTTCTGTTTTGGTATGTATGCTATCACATTTTAACACACTCACCACTGAATGGAAAAACAAAACTTGTTTGAAAACAGTCATGAATATGGATGTTGAGAGAACACCTCACTTCACCTATTGCATTGACTTATTATAATTTATTACTGCCATCTAGTGGTAAAGTGTAGAAATACAATATAACGCAGCAGTTTATATAGATCTCTCTTTTTTTACTCTCCTTCTCTTCATGCTAGCAAACCATTCAAACAGAGTAAAAGTGCATCTCCACCACAGAAGCCATTGACTCTGGCCTATGACGGGGATGTGGACATGTGATCAAACTCTCTGTGACTGTACATTCGAAGCACAAGCTGGACTACGTGCAACTTTTAACATGTTCGTCTCTCCAAGGCACACTTGGGATTTTGGGAAAAAAAGAAAAAGACACGAGGAGTAACAGACAGGCGTCAAAGAACAATTCGATTCTCGAAATTTGCAGCATGCACAAAACGGTGTGTGTGCACAACAGCAAGGAGGAAGGTTTTGGATCAGCGGCCATGGTCGTGAAAATCGTGACATTTAAAGAGGGTACGAGACACAGCTGACATTCAATGGACCAGATGGAGGACTTTGACATTTTCTTGCCGTGATTTTTCTTACATCCGAAAAAAAAAGAAAAAAACACAAGTTCAAGTTGTGCCGAATCTATTGTATCAGTCGCATTAGAAGCCTAGTTCACCCAAAAATGCAAACTGTGTCATCGTTTACTCGCTCTCAAACCTGTATGACTGGATCATGACCAGACAATGAGATCATTGAGTTTAATTAGTGAAAAAATCATTCAGAACAGCTTCGCGAACTAAATCAGTCACATCTCTCAAAATAACTGTCAATGGCTTAAATTGAAGTTTGATTGTCTATGAATAAAAAGGCTTGAAATATAATACACAGGTTGTATGCATTACATTATTCCATAATCATAATACTTTCATTATGATTCATGCTTCAGTCGCTGCTCATAAGTGCATTAACAAAACAACTATTAAGATCCTCTCATGTTTCACAGAAGTCATACAGGTTTGCAGCAATTTGAGAGTGATTAAATGACAGAATTTTCATTTTTGCTTGAACTGTCGCTTTAAGGTGATCTGAAAGTGACTTTTTAACAGAGAACAAGAAAAGATGCGTTATGCACTATATTAGTGCTTAGTCATTCTTTGGTTCCCTCTTGATTTATGTTCAAACAGATTTTCTAGTGTTTTTTCCATTGTGATGCAAGGACTTTGCTGTAAACTGTTGTTTTTGTGTGGAATGTCTCTGAACGTGTGTATGATCCGCACAGCAAAGCGAAACAGCTCATTTAGACGCCGCGAGAGGTTAAGGTGATGATGTGCTCGTGTGCTGCTTCCACACGCCTCAGCTTGTCCTTTAACCTCCGTCTAGCGGCTGAAAAATTGATGAGGTCTGCTCCGACACCAGCAGATAATGAACTGTGTTCCTGTGATGCACAGAAGGGTTTTTGAAAGCGGCTTTCTGCAATATCCTGCGGTTAGAGAAACTCATTTAGCACAGATACAGTGGACCAATGCGTTTGTGTAGAGTCTGCATGAGCATAGCACCGTGAGAGGTGCTTCAAAACTATGAATGTTCATCATTTTCAATAAAGTACAGGTGCTGGTTCTGTATTTGAATAATATCCCTGCTAGTCTTTTTTTGGCTTTATTGACTGACTTCTTGCTGGTATAATTGTCTTGACTATCTGTTTCAAGATCTACAGTGTCGAGCTTCTCTCCTTGTACTGCCACATGACGAAACTTTTCCTAAATCTCAACGGTCCTCATTATAATAAGATAAGTTGTGGTTTCTAAGCTACGCAAGACCTCTGGTTCATGAGGTCTTGCTCCACCGAAAGAATGTATTCTGTATGTGTTTTATACATGCACATGTATTTTTTCTTTCAGTTGTGGATTTTGTTCATTTTGTCCCGTTGGTGTTTCTGCTGGCGTCTGTGTTGGCTTGTAAGTCTACGTCAACAGAACAGAAGAGTTCCTCTCTGTCTGAAACCCATCCGGATGATCTGCTGCTCTTAGACTGATTACATCAAAAGGCTTTGGCGTATTTCTAAATTAGTCCACTGATGTGAAAAGCTAAAATTGTGTATAGCTTATAATAGTTTTATTTATTTGTTTATTTATTCAGGGGTTGCTGACAAACCCTGGGAAAAAACTGCAATATATGTATATTTATTTCGAAGCCCATTTGTGCGTGTGCATGCTGGATTGATTTTGTCATACACTGGATTATTCCAAAAGTGGCCTTGCATTTTTATGGAAATTTGCTCCTATCGTGACAAAGTCAACAGTGTGTTTTGTTCGTTTGATTTCCTTGGTTTTTCTTTGTTGCCCCTTAGAACTGACTTGTTTACATGGCTTCTTCTTCTTCTAAAATGTTCAGTATGCTCTCAGCACTATATACAGTTGCCTGTAAAACACTGACCTTTAGTTTACATAGTACTTTCTGTTTTAATTGTGTGTACTTGAAGAGTTGAACGAAAATGCTAATAAATTGTGATACTCTGTGGGAAATGTCGTTTCTCGTCAATCTTACGTTAATTGCTTCAAAGAGTGAGTTTTTTGTCTTTCAAACCTAATTCATAACTAGGAGCACATTTAAAGGAACAGTTAGAGTAAAAATTTGCTGTAAATTTACTCTATAAAGTTTTTTTACTGGAACAGATTAGGAGAAAATTAGCATTAGGCCTACTTCACTTGCTCACCAATGGATCCTCTGCAGTGAATGGGTGCCATCAGAATAGGCCTCAGATTTTATTTTACATTTCACATTTTATAAATCAGTTAACAATGTTTTGGGGCGATCTATTCCTTTAACTACTCATTTAACAAGACTGTCCTTATGAAACAATCTTCATGCTCATTTAGCCTGGACTAGGTTAATACCCTTCATCAACCAGCAGATGGCGCAAGATGGAAACTTAAATGAAAGATGGAGGATAGAAACAGAAATAAATTAAACAAAGCACATTTTATAACACAGACAGTTCTGTTATTGCTTGAATACAGCGAGACAGTGAAGTAAGAGTATCTGGAGTAAATTGAATTGTGTTAAATGTTTTGTTAACTGGTCGTGGTCACAGCAAATGTCTTAAACATGCAGTTCATCAGATCCTTCCACTTCAGGATGTTGAATCGGTTAAATCTTTTGTTTAATCAGTTTTTATTAGTAAAGCCTGTCATTTCTGCTCAATGATGAGATGAATTTAACCAGACTTGTCAGTGCCACCTAGGGACACGTGTCTGGCTGCTGTGATTCTGTCAGGCTTAATTTTTCCATTAAGCCTTAATAATTCTGCAGAAGATTTCCCATGAATCTTTGTGGGTTCTCTCATTTTAATCACGAATTTCTATTCACCAGGAGCCAAATCTGTTTAACAAAGTTTGACATGATCAAACTGACTGAGAAAAGGAGTGGGGAAATTTCTTTAACTGTTTCTTGTAATATAGAAAATGGTAAAAGACAGATTAAAGAATGATCAATGATGATGAGGTACAAAATGATAAGGTCCAGAAAGAATAGTGTCTCACATTTCAGTCAATGCCCGGTTTAAACTTTAAGTTAATCTATTTAAATTGAACTGATGTAAAGATTAAAAACAATAATATAAACACTATTTCTGTAAAAGGACGCTTTAATGAATATTTAATTTGTATTACACTATTATGTTTCTGTAAGATGAATTATATACATGCCTATTCTCAATCTTGTATGACAGATTGGTGCTTAGTTGTCTTTAATGTCAATTTTTGTCTGTAACAAAAAGTATTTGTATTGTATAAGCCATATTTGTCATGTAATTTAATATTATCTCGAAGCCTTACATGTGCTCAGACATGGGTTATTTAATACTGGCTATGCTTGTCATTATGTGGCCTAGTTTATTATGAGCTAGTGTTTTGTGTTATATTTTAAGGGAAATCATGGTGTGCTGTCATTTCACTTACAGTACAAGAATGAAGTGAAATTCCACTGATGAACACATGAGGGCAGCAATGAGCTGAGCATGTTTTATTTTAGTAATTTTCTGTTTCTGTCAAGTGACATGTCGAGGACATAGTAGCAGAGGATGCAGTCTGAGTTAATAAATATATGAAAAAGTATTTGTAAATGTGTTAAGGCTTCTAATAAAGTAAATATTTTCCTCATTCTAAAATGCGATTTTAAGTAGTGGAGAAGAGCATCTATTTTAAATGGTCCTTATTGATTCTTGCATTGTCCTGTACATCACTGCGTCTTTAAGACATGGGCGGGGCCTTTTTGTGATGGGCGGGGCTCGTCGCTGGATGTGCAGCGGCCCAGCGTCTCACTGGCAGTGTGAAAACAGAGTGAAGCGAAGGTAAGCTGCGGCACACTTCTGCTTTCTCTATGTTATTGTCAGGGAGCTGATGGAAAGAGGCGGCGGCTCACACGTAGTCTCAGTTACAGAGAATGAAATAATAAGAAAGAACATTCTAAAAACGGGAGCAAGTCAGTATGTCAGCTCTCAAAGAACCTGTTGATAAAGATGATCTTATCATGTAACACAGGACGTCATACTACTGCTGTTAATGTTTGACACTTAACTAGTGAATAAATGCAATACGTTTTACTAAATAGCTTTTTAATATGAATATGAGCGTGAAATATGAATGTTTAATTACAATTTGTATTAAACATAATAATGAGATTGAATTACGACGAATTCCCTTTTATGTTTTAAAAGTTTCCTTTTGTTTTATCAGTAATTTTTTTGTTCAATTAGTAAAAAAAATGGTGTCCACGGCCCTTACCCAACTGCAAAGACAGTTAAGAATTATTAAGAACACTTTAAGTGTTCTTCAATATACCTAAATCCGCCCCTAAATCAGTTTGATTTGCATCAGATTGGTGATTGGTTAATAGGAAATGTTCTAAATGCTCACCCTCATGTCCAAACCTGTATGATGTTTTTCTTCTGTGGAAAATAAAAGATGACATTAAGCAAACAAACTGATAACCAAACAGTTTTGGTGACCATTAATTCAATTAAAATTAAATTAATTAATAATAACCACTGAGACATTTCTCAAAATATCTTTCTTTGTTTCATTTTGGGCATATTCATAATTCATTTTATTATTCTAAAATACCAGTTTCAGCAGGTGCAAACCATGGCAGCTCCATTCAGATCACTTGTGGAAGATTATCCAAGATACCTCAAATCGTTTGAGCTTTTTCTGGAGCGCTCATCAGAGCACCAGTGCATGCAGGACTTCATTCATAATACGCTACCAGACATACTGGCAAGGTGCTTTATCGTTCTTGATGAATGTCATATTTTATTCATTAAGCCTGTCCTAGATTTGTAATACAGAATGTGCCAGCAGATTTAACAATGACAAGATATTATAATATTATCTTGCCTTTATTATGTTCTCCGTTGCTCTCTTTTCAGCATTGGAGGGGGGAGATCCATTTTCAATGTAATGGGAGTAGGGAGTGGAGCAGGTATACTTTTCATAACCACTGAATTATTAAGATTCTGTTTATATAATCATTTCACGCAGTATATCAGATTTTAATACCTAAGAGAGTTCTTACTTCTCTACATGCATCTAATTTCTAATTTCCAGGTGAGATTGATCTAGAGATGCTAGCTCAACTACACCTGAAAAATCCACGTGCAAGAATCGACAATGAAGTGGTGGAACCAAGCAATGAAATGCTGCACAAATATAAAGGTACCAATATGCTCACATTAGACAAATGCTTTTACTAATTCTACCATTTAATGGCTATTTATACTGTTTTCTTTCTGTTTAGTTCGGGTGTCAACAACTCCAGATCTTGATCATATAAACTTTACGTGGAATAAGATGAAGGCATCTGAATTTGAAAAACACTGGCAAGAAAACAACCCTGGGAAAAAGATGGACTTCATTCACATGATACAGGTTTTGATCATCCAACAGATTTCTGTTTTAATGTCGTGGCATGAAGAAAGTTAGTGACAGATGCTTACTTCCATTTTCTGATGTTCTTTCAAGATTATTGGATTATAAAATATTAATTCATGATTCTGTTAATTATTTGTTGATTGGTTAGAGGCAGATCTAAATTTAGCCAATTGTAAAAAAGTCATCGGTCTAAGTATGAGTTATGCTACTTTAAATTAGAATTACTAGACCACAAAAAATGAAACGTATGCTAAATACTTTCATAGTAACATGCATAAAAAAATGTTTTACATTAATTTAATACATTTTATTTCACATTTTTATTTATTTCAACTGCATTAGTCAATTAAGTTGATATTATTGAGGTCTGTACAAACATGTTTTGTGATGTTTGCAGAATATTAATATCAGTCTGTTTAACAGATGCTATACTACGTCAAAGATCCAGAGGCCACTGTCTCATTTTTTCGGAGTCTTCTGCACAAAGATGGGAAACTCTTAATCATTCTGGTGTCAGGTACACTAAAGGCTGTTCAAAACATCTAAATTGTGTACCTTTTAAGTAACTCTTAATTTTTTGCTTAAGCGGACCTTGTTTAACAGGTTTAGCTTAACTATCCTCAGTCTCCTAGAAATTGATTGTAAAATCAGTCAAAAATTTTTTTTTCTAATTTTCACATTTGTTGGGCATTTGTTCAAATTTAAAAGAAAAAATGCTTTGTTCTGTTTTATGGAAACTGACCTCAGTTCTGCTTCCGTTTACTGTAGGTGAGAGTGGATGGGGAAAATTATGGACAACCTTTAGAGAACAACTCTGTTATGCTGAGATCAGTCAGTGTGTTACTACAGGAGAAATAAAGTCCTTCCTAGATACTGAAGGCATCCCCTACCAGAACTATCAGCTTCTGTCCCAGATGGACATCACAGAGTGCTTCACTGAGGGAGACCAGGTGGGAGAACTGCTGCTGGATTTCCTTACCGAGGTCATGGAGTTCAGTAAGAACGCTCCTGAAGACCTGAAGAAAGGAGTGCTGGACTTGCTGAGACATCCTGACTGCAGCAAAGAAGTAGATGGAAGGATCATATTTAACAACAACCTGGGAGTCTTAGTGGTGGAGCCTTAGCTCCTAGACTTCTTTATATCTCGCCTGCAAATGAATATACAGTCACGATTTACTGATAATTATTAAGAATAATAAATCTTAAAAAGTCTTTGCAATTTCTGTATTTTTAAAGCTTTTAAAACAACACAGATGCATATTCATTTATCCATGGAGTTAATTAATATGACATTTATAGGTTAGAAATCACACTTTAAAATAAAAAATCAGACTACCTCACATATATTTGTGAACAAAATAGGTAAAAAAAAATTTAAATGAGGTTCTGAGGTAGTAAATTAAACTAAGACATATATTAATTTTTTCTTGTATTTTGGTCTTGTGATTGAGAAAATGGTTAAGAACTAAGAAATGTTCTGAAACATAGTTTATTATAACAATAGCATAGATTTTAATGAGTCTGTTTTAATAACCTTAAACTATTCCCTCCTTTTTCAAGGTTATTATTGTTCAAAGAATTTAATATTATCGCATGATGTTGTCATATGTGAAGAAACAGGAAAAGGAAGACCATAGAGAACAATGCTCAGTTTACAGTGCATTAACATCAAACAAAACTATTTTAATCAAGGCCTATGTAGGTGACAGGCCTTTAGCACAATTCCCAGTATGAGTAACTCTGTACATACTTTGTGAAAATTGTTTAAGCAGCAAAGTACAACTTTGTATATTGAGTTACGAGCTTGTATGGTCACAAAGTTTATGATTTTATGATGAAAGAGATGAGATTGCATTGTTTGGTAACTGGTTGTGTTGTTGTGACCTTATACCTCATTTAGTTATGGAGAGATGTTTAATGCCTAACCAGACAGGACAAAGGTTGTAAAGATACATTTCAAGGTAAAAATAGATGCACTTGATTTGATTACGGAGTGTAGAGGGCTGATAGCACACTATGGAGACGTCAATTTTATTTTTGGAATGTTTATAGGATGTTTCTTATCAGATATCAAATAGACATTTATTAGATGTCATTAAGATGTTTATGACTTAGAATGTATGTCATACTGACATCTTAAAGACATCTGTCAGATGTTTGTACGAAGTAGATGCTTTCCAGATAAATAATCTTAAACAGATATCTTGCATAGGCTACATACGTGTGCTTTGGGTAACTTTGTGTTTGTTTACAGTAGTATTGAAAAGTAACCTGAATATTGTGTCCATAAACATTTCTGTATATCTGTCCCACATGACAATAAAACAAAACTGTAAACTAACAGAATAATCTGATTGAGTGTCTATTGAGCCATATAAGCTACTGTACCAAACATCCTATAAAAAACATCACATTGCACATTCAAAGTCATATGTGTCTCTGAAAGGACGTTTGGGGTTTGTATAATAAAGCAGCTTGGTGAAATTTAGCCATGCTATAATTCAAAAGGAATAAGTTAAGAAAAGCCTGTCTTGAAAATGTCAGTATAAGACAGCACTGAAACTGGACTCAATCTGTACACAGTAGCGTTATCAAGAACAGGCTTGCTTTGCTGTGTGTGATGAACCAAAGAGACAAGCAGGAGGAGAAAGATGTTTAATCTCCTGATGAGGTGGCGGATGGTCTCCTGAGGGATCTCCCTGACCTGGACTAAAGCATCCGCCAACTCCTGGACAGTCTGTGGTGCAACGTGGCGTTGGTGGATAGAGCGAGACATGATGTCCCAGATGTGTTCAATTTAATTCAGGTCTCCACATTTCAGCTTCATGAGGTATAGCGTTGTCCTGTGTTAGGTGGAAACCAAGGCCAACTGCACCGGCATTTGGTCTCACAAGGGGGCTGAGGATTTCATCTCGGTACCCAATGGCAGTCAGGCTACCTCTGGCAAGCACATGGAGGGCTGTGCAGCCCTTCAAAGAAATGCCACCCCACACCATTACTTACCCACTGCCAAACTGGTCATGCTGGAGGATGTAGCAGGCAGCAGAACATTCTCCACAGCATCTCCAGACTTTGTCATGTCTATCACATGTGCTTCGTGTGAACCTGCAGTGCTCCTCCTGTTTCTCCTTGCACAAAGGCAGAGTCAAGTCAAGTCACTTTTATTTATATAGCGCTTTTAACAATACAGATTGTAGCCAGTGGCGGTTTTTGGTACGGGCAGACAGGGCGACCGCTCGGGGCGCCATTTTTTCTTGTCACGTGGGGGGCGGCACACGAACTTGGAGGAAAAATAATAATCTGTGCAGCTAAGC
>JAUCMT010000032.1:12442660-12454993 GCA_032357475.1 Enteromius thamalakanensis
ATATATATATATATATATTTTTTTTTTTCCCCTCTAAATGCTGTCTGAAATTTTCTTCTAAAATGAGAAATTTTATCAGCTTCCTATGCTCATGTTAATTGCATCGAAAAGCACCTATACATTGCCATTAGAGTAAAATTACCAAACCTGAACATAGAAGGCTGATAAAAATGCTAATTTTAGAAGATAATTAAAGATGGCATTTAGAGGCTTATGCATATATATATGAGATTTATACATCCTCTGAAAATGACAGAAATAATATTTCTATTGATGCATGGTTTGTTAGGATAGGACGATATTTGATAGATGAAACTATTTGAAAATCTGGAATCTAAAGGTGCAACAAACTTTCCTTTAAAGTTAAAAACATTTAATTTTGATAAGCCTATATTTATAGGAAATGTAAAAAAAAACATCTTCATGGAACATCCTTTTTACTTAATATTTTAATGATTATAGGCATTAAAAAAAATCATCAATTTTTAACCTTACAATTTACTGTTGGCTATTGTTACAAATATACCTTCCTGGTATATAGAACCTTTAATCCTCTTGAAACGTAGTGATTGAATTTGACATTTGTGGTTAAATTCTGGTAACCTATTCTTAGTTTTAAGTTTTTAAGTCTACAATGGCAGATTTTTATTCATCTATTTTTTAAACCACAAGCTTTTGTGCTTTTCACAGCGACAGCTGGGTGAATGTAAACCTCAAATGAACCACAAGATGGCAGTGTTTAATTTCTAAACAGAAAAGATGTGGCGAAGACTGCATTTGGGGTGATGGTATACTGCACCATAAATCTACCACTTTCGAAGTTTGCAGAAATGTGGGGAATAATCTTCAAATCTCCAGATTTGCTTGAACCCCCTTAAGAGGTGACTTTTTCTAGCCATTATCGTAGTAATAGTAATATGGTGGAATGTGATTCAAGATTATCACTAAAAAGAACAATCTGCCACCAAGTACAACTGCAACAACCACACTAAAAAGACTGATGTCTCAGAAAGTGATCCTTCATGATCCTTCAGCTATCTGTCCTTGGAAAGAGAATGTCTAAAATGAAGACCACATGGAGGGGGGGGGGAGTTCACCAGGCTTGTTGAGATACAAAACAGATCAAGGATAGAGCCATGGATTGAAAGAAAACAGAAGCTTTGAAAACTGTTAAACAAAAACTAATAGGCCGACACACAGCTCAGACATTAACTACAAGCTCTCTTCTCTGAAGCACCACAGAGAACATGCTCACAGCTCAAAAACATACAGGAGCTAAAAATGAATCGTAAAAAAATTATGGGAGACAAACTAAAAACAAAAAAGCAGTTCTTGCTACCTACAGTAAAAGACCTTAGAAACATTAGTGATATTTCATGAAGCAAATACATTGAAAAAGCAGATATAGGCTACATTAACTTTTAGTTAATTTTATTACTTTTTATGGGTTGAACAGCTAATAACAGATCTGATTGTTCATTACCTTAAATAATATTAGGCGTGTTCTTAATAGTCAAATAATTTCCAGTTCACTCACATATTCATTTCTCACATTCACATTGTGCTGTTACTGATGCCAAGTGACACCATAGCCACAATTTACAGCTTAAAATTCACCCCTCCAAGGTGTCTACTTAAACGCAGACTCCTCTAAATCAATCTCTCCTTTTTTTCTCAGGATACGGCCAATTACCCGCTGCTTAGCAGGACTATTAAAATCTACCTAAACCGACATGAGCTTTAATAGCCCTATCCCATCACACGCATATACACACTGATGTAGAAGTGCTCTCATACACACATACTGTGTCATGTACTTATAAGATTCCTTCCTCCCCCATTGGCCACGCCACCATCCCCCTCCTGCCATCACACAGGCGCGATCACTCTGTGTCTAATAGCCTTACCCAATTACGGCCACAGTGCTAGAGGAGAAAGGATGATGAGATCCCCTAACATGTTAATGAAGAACCTACGGCATACCTGCCTTATCTTAATAACCTAAAACACACACACACTCACACACACAGAGCAATCTGCCAAATGTCAATTGTGTGTCTCCTGGGTATGTGTGTGAGAGTGTGTGATTGACACAGAGACAATGGCCGCAGGTCCCATTCATAACCGCGGAGGGGAGACAAACTGACGGAGGGAAAGGAAGAGAGAAAGACGGAGGAAAAGAGACAAGTATTATAATGTTATAATGGAACCTGGTTGACCACATAGTTTTAAAACCAAAACATTATCTGCAAACTAACATAATATTCATTTGTAATTTTAAAGAAAGACTATTTTTAAGAAATGATGTGCATTTTAACATTCACAAACTAAATTTCAACATGCAGCGCCGATAGCAAATTATGTCTTATTTTCACTTGTTAATTAACATATTCAACATTAACAGTGAAAAACAGGTGTTTGTCTACGTTGAGGAAGCCACGGCAAAAAATGTGCATGGCCTTTTTCATTTGAATTCATTTACCTAATTATTCAATGTAAATGTCACCAAAATGTCAAGCTGCCAACATCAAATCACTCATGCCATCATTCAAGATAAAGTATTTAAGGTATCAAAAACTAATTCTATGCAGAAAGTTTGGTTTGTTTGAAAGAGTTTAACTTCTTGCAATTGTACATACAAAACCTGACTTGGATTATTTCAGTTAAGTAGGCAGATCTGAATGGAAGCTGTTGATAATAAGAAAAAGGCATAATTTAATGAATGCACAAATTTTGTAAAAGGAAATCTGGCTAGCATACACGACAAAATAGAAAAAAAATCTCTTATAAAATTTTAATTACTGATAGGTGGGTTTCAGTGTTAAAAAAAAAAAAACCAATCAAGTAAATTATTACTGTTTTTAACGGAAAGCATCGACTCCTTATGTCCCACATACTAAAGGAAACATGCAAACCTGACAGAAACCAGATTCACATCCCAACATGTGAACGCCTGCGGAACTGTGTTAAACCAGGCCACAGTTTCACCTCCAGGGCTTTCTTTTATTCCCACACTACATGTAATTTACAGATACTATTTGAGCGCGAACACATACCCTGAAACACTTCATGGTTATTGACAGAAAGAAAAAGGGCCCTATTATTCCTGAGAGGGCTTGTGTGTGAGGCTTCATCTTAACTTGTCAACAGTCCTTACGTACTGTCAGCAGAGCAAGCACTGGTGACATACCCATCACTCTTTCCCTCGCTTTGAGTCTAGTACACTGAACAGACACGCACACATCTGGAAGGATCGATAGGCGTCTGTGTTGCCCAGAGAAGACGGGTCTGTCTGCCGCGGCCTAATCTCCGCGTCCCCGGGAGCACATTATGGGCACGTGCCGGGTGTTAACCCATTAATCTGGTGATGGTCGGATGCGTTATGTTCCCTCTCCCAGGGGACTGTGTTGTGGTGATAGATTGAGCTCTATGTGTGTGCGCACACAGCAAAAAGCGATCTTCAATTCTTAGTTTGAGCAAATAGAGATCGAGGGCGAGCACTTGTGAGCTTTCCGTTTCTCTCTTTGTCTCCCTGGCGCTCATTTGAAGTCTGGTCACAGATATCTTCGCTTTGTCTGACTGCCGCTTGATTGCTATTTGATCCTCGCGCGAACGCGGCGTTTCTCTCGGAAGCTCGGCCCGTCAATGTGTTTGCTCTGCGCTATTTGTTTCCGCGGTTATACAGGTGTACTCAGCTAATCTGATTGGTTTGACAGAGGCTGTTAGAACACAAACACCCGCGTGTTCCAATCAATAGTGTCATTAAACGTGAATTAGCGCTAACTCAATCAAACTACCCAGTTTAGCACCAATCTCGGTCGTTTACCATGGTTACCAGGGGAGACCATATCGCTAACTGACGTGCGGATCTTTGTGAATCGCGGCAGGAGCTGTCAGTCACTCAGGATGGATGACAAGGGATGATGGAAGGAGTCTCCATGGTCTTTTCTAAAAGTGAATTTTTGTAGAAATCCAGGGTATGTTTGCTGACTGCTGCTCGCCGATGTGTTTTTTTTTTGACAAAATGCTTTCTTTGGGAGATTAGTCTGTCTTCGGGTAGGCATACACACTGATCAATCACATCTCCATGCCACGTCTGTCGAGATGCATTATGGAAAATATGTCAAATTGCCTACATATGACATTGTATTCTTCCTGCTGGTGCAGCTACAGGCCTTCAGGAGAAGAAAATAGTTTAGAAACATTACAACATAGAATGGTGAATATACAAAAACAAGTGTTGTTAAATCTAGATTATTACTTTAATTTTCTCTCTCTACTGTTTTTCATATGAAACTTCAGAACGCAAATGAAGATATTTTTGATGAAATCTGACTCTGCAAAGACAGCAACGCAACTGACAAGTTCAAGGCCCAGAAAGGTACACTGTAAAAAAAATCCGTAAAATTTACAGTAAAAAAACAGCAGCTGTGGTTGCCAGAATAAAACCATGAAAAATACAGTAACAATATTTTTGGTTTTATGTTAAATTTACAGTTAAATACTGTAATTTCTTAAATACTGTAAGCACTGATATAATATTAATATACAAACCTGTTTAAGTGGTGACATTTATTTTGTACCTTTGAAATACACTGATAACTACCAAATGCAGGAGGTGATGAGACCGTCACATGATAAACAATTGCATGAATTACATTAATGCTCATTACAAGTAGCTTTTAAACAGTAACATATTTAGAAGGAGCTCAGTGTCATTCACTCAAACACTCTCAAAAACATCCAATTCTGGAAATGTCAGTGTACGGTGTTTCCCTGTAAATTAAACTGGAATTTACCATTAACCATTGAACAGTTTTTTACTGTAGCATTTTCACCGTTTTTTACCGTTAAAATCACAGTCATTTTTTACAGTGTAAAGACATTGTGCACAGAAACAGATTTTAGAAAGGGAACTTTTAAAGTTTTTTTAGCGGCAAATGTGGAAATGACCCTTTGTCTCTAACCTGCAGACAATTTAGTTATTTAAGCAAGAATTATGCGTAAATGAACATTATTACTTGCAAAAGCAATGCATAGTAAGTATCAATATAAAATGTGTGTGAAAAAAACTTTAAAAAAGTAAAAATGTAAAAAAGTGCTACAAAGCAATAACTTTTTTTCTTTTACATTTGCTATGACAGGATACAACTTGACCAAAAGTATATGGTCAATTAATGTGTCCACCTACTTTTGGCCTTTGTGTATGTGTGTGTGTAAAGTATGCAACCAACACATGCACTTAATAAAGCAAGCATAAACTGCATTCTGCGCATGTGGATTTGATATATTAGGGTTTAGACACAAGCCCCCCTGCTCTGCCTCGTGGACAGATTCTCTTAATGAGAAACCAGAGCATTTGTGTACTAACATCATTACTGTAATCACAGACACTGATGAGGTTATCATTATCATGATGTTTATGGTCGCACACACAAACAGTCGCACACGCACACATAAATAATCTACTGTCGGAGTGTTTGTTAATGTAATTGATGTAGATGTGAAAATAACCTGCAGTTCCTGCTGTAATTGGTACATATAAAATGTGATGAATACATAACACACTACATAATAACTCTTAATTAATACATGCACACTGTACAAAGCTCCACTGCAGATATATGCATCTTGCACTACAAAACATTTCTTTATATAGATTTATACTGCTGTATCTCACATTAAATCTCATTATTGCAGTAAAGAAAAACAGTCATGGCTGCAAATGACAAATATCCTGCTCGTATAAAAAATTAAACTATAAAAACAAGGGTGAAATGTACTACACTGAACAGATTTTAAAACATTTACTAACTTTGTATATGGTAACAGAAAAACTCAAACTCATGCAGAAATGTGTCTGTTTGCAGGGAGATTCATGATACGTGTTCTAAAATTGACTCAAAAACTTGACGAATTTATAGTTTGAAGCAAAATTTGGATTTTTGGCAAGCTTAACTCCTCTAGATTGTAAACCAGGGCAAGTAATCTGTGCAAAAAAAATGTGGTGTATTCCAGCTTTAAAGTAATAACCATCCAAGAGTTTGTTATCGCTGGAACTGATTACTGACTACTTAACTTGCTTACCAATGCAGTGAATAGGTACCGTCAGAATGAGAGTCCACCGACAAAACCATCACAATAATCTACATGTAATCCACATAGTTTATCGATTAACTAATGCTTGCAGGTAAAATGCAAGTGTTTTATCCATAATTTAACTTTTTACATTGAAAAAGTCCTCTGATCTGACTCAGGAGAGAGATATGCACAGACACAAGCAGCTGTAAACAAATATGTTAGAGGATTTTAATGTGAGAGGACAACAGGAATGGGATTTTTTTCTACTGCAGGAAGCATTATTGATTAAAAAGCTTATAATGGATTTGTTTCTTTCAAACACAACGTGTTCACTTCACAGGACGTTAATTGATGGACTGGAGTCATGTGGATTACTGTGGATTGTCGAAAGGTTTTCATCAGCAGTCATACTCTGACGGCACCCATTCACTGCAGAGGATCTATGGGTAAGTATATGTACAGTAATGCTAAATTTTTCCAAATCCATTGAAGAAACAAACTCATCTATATCTAGGATGGTCTGTGTGAAAGTAAAGTTTCTGCAAATTAAAATGTTTGGGTGAGTTATTCCTTGAAGGCTGAGTATGCCACAACCCAATTCTATTCCTTTAACAAATTCAGTTTCAAAAAGAGAAAAAAATAGAACAATGGTATTATAAGAGGAAATTACACATCCAAGTGTCTTTGTCCTGTTTGCCCCCTCTCTATTGACCTTCAGTATCTCAGCAGCTCCTTTGTGGATCACGGTACAGATGTTTGTGGTGCCGCGGCTCGCAGTGATTTCCCATGTGTTCTCCCCTCCCTCCACCTTCCTTTCTCTCCTCTCTTCTATCTGATATAGATTGCTGGCTGGGGTTCAGTTGCTAATTGAATATGCTATGCGTTTGTTCGAATGACAGGAAATGGGGGAATGATGATTAAGAGATGAAATCAATTCAGCTCAACAGCTGCTGTTTGCTGTCAGTTTCATTACAGGCATTTAGAAAAAAAGACTGAGATACTTGCGTTTGTTAGAACATTAGCGGTCAACTTTCATAGCAAAATGCAGCCGTAACATCTGCTTAGCTTCCTGGATGTTAAGAGGATGCTTGTAGAACAGCCAAATTGAAATCTCGCATCTCACTAGGTGGGGCTATTCGCTTACCTGAACCATCGATGCTGCTCTCCTAGCATTTCCACATTCACACACACACAGAGTTTAGCCTCTGACAGGCCCCTAAGCTGTGATTATCTGCACAGGCAGCACAGGGATCTCTCATAAGCATCCTAACCCCTGCCTGCCAATAATTAGCCCCAGTTAATTACAGCCCTACTGCAGGTTAAGCTAGTGAAAATCACCCAGGAGATACCCTCACACCTTCAGGTACACAAACATACAGGCTCACACACCTCCCGAGACCGGTTTTATGAGCTCAGCATCCAGAGCTGAGCCCGATCAGCATCAATATTGTAACTGACAGCTGACAACATCGGCCCTCAACACTTGCACACACACAGCAGGCGTGAGAGCAACGGTGGGGGGTGGGGGAGCACAGGACGGAAAGATTAAGAAACGGCTTCGGGTTCTGATGTTCAGGGGGGACTGACTCACTCTTTGGCTGCTCGCCTTTACCTCCCTCAGATTTCTGTCTATCTTTTTTATCGGTCTTAATTCTTTTAATATCTCCTTTTTTAAGGTTTTGCAACAATTTCGACATTTCATGTTGAGTTGCAAAAAGGCAAATTATATTATTGGAAATATGTTGTGGTTATGCTTTAGCATTACCATTTTTTTTTAAATGGTAGCTGCTTGGCTGGCGCAAAATTTTCAGAAGCTGTGACTCAGTAGCCAGGTTGTTCTGAGATGTGACATTAAAGACTATGAAGAGACTATTTTGGCAATATAGGCCTTCTTTTGTAGTATTTATTCATATTTAATAATAGCTTTTATTTTTCTGAACTTTATTTGTTATTTTTAATTTCTATATACAGTTGCTATAATTAATTTTTATTTAAGAAAGCATTTTATTAGTTTAAGCATTAAAAAAATTTATTAGTCATTTTACTAGTTAAAACAAGACATGTCTAATTTTTATTTAAGTTTTTTTTAAAAAACTTAATCAAAAGAGTAATCAAAATTTTTTCTTGTCACATAATTGAGAGCCATTAGAGATAAATGCTTTTTGGGCCTAGATGGCTTCTGCTAGGGCTAATGTGATGCTAATATGTGTCAAATTTCACTTTGATTTAGTTTAAAATAAATAATTTTTGGTTAAATTGGTCATCTGGTGCCCCATGCACTTTTTCAAGCTGTTTGGACTGAAATATGTGTTGGGAGTCTGTGTACACAACCACCCTAAAAATGCAAGATCCACCAGTAGTTTTCTTTTAATTTAATAAAAAATAAGTTGCCCCTTCTGAAATCAAGACATTCTCAAATGCATGTCGGTGTGGCTTCACACAGACAGAGGCCACTCCCACAATAGATGATTGACAGCAGTGTGTCACACAGAACTGGTGTCTTACCTCAGACCCGTCTTGAGTGAGACGTCATCAGACCGAGATGCGGAGACAAGCAAGACTCCTAAGAGATTGAGGTGTTTTGTTGTTGAATGTATTAATGAACATAGCAGTAGTCATTTACCCCCGACATCTGAGCGACTGAAGACGTAAAGGATTACCGTTACTTTTGGTTCTGACGGGAAATGCGCCCTTGATCAACCGAAATGCTTTTATGTTCACACAAATCATTCATGATCCATCCTCACCTACAGAAGCAGTGAGTTTAATGTCTTCTAATGAATCTTTGCAAATTGCCTTTACTAATAATGTGCTAATTAGCAAGTTTCAACAGTGTTGCCAACTTTTTTCAATTGAAAGTAGTTAAAGATCAAAGTAGCCAGCTTGAAAAGTCATTAGATGACATCATACACCAATTTGCATATTTATTATGTCAGTGCTTCATATTATCTTGCTTGTCTGTAGTCACATAATGTAATTTAATGCACCCAAATTATTTAATGCACCTCAATATAACTGTTTTCTCTGATATATGTAATGTTTCTGTTGTCAGAAAAACAGAATGAATATGAAATAGTGACAGAAATGCACCCCATTATTAGGTTAAACTAGCTCTACCTTACAATATGTTAATCAGGATTAATATCCTTATTTATAATCAAGCCGTTTTCTGATGAAATCAAATACACATAAGATATAGACAATGGCTATGCTGTGATTTTGGCTATATTTACATTTAAAATACAGTTAGAAGCAACAAAATATCTATTTTAACTGAAAGCCCTGCTCCTCTAAACCGAACAGACGCAGAGAGAGGTGTGCGCGGAAACACTGAGTTTCACTTTGAATGCGGCTAAAGATCCTCCGAGAGCGCCTTAGAAAAGAGGGGCAGGGTCAGCGGAACTCGTGCAGATTTAAAGGGGAAGTACACAATTTCAAAAGAGCTGTTTTTGACAGGGTAAAATTAGCGTTTATTAAACTAGCTTTGAGAAATTTTAAAACAAACTATATTGCAAACTTTCCAGTAAGACCCTAAAGAATCATATTAGCTAGTGGAAAATTGGCTTTGTATGACTCCTTTAAATCTTAAACATTTTGATTTTCAGTAAAGCAAGAAAACTAAATCCATCAAACGTACCATCAAAGTCAATGTTTTCCAGTGTTGTTCTGGACTCGTATGTATAGACAAAAGCGTTCTTCAAAATATCTTTTTGTTCCACAAAAGAGAGAATGTCATACAGGTTTGAAGTAATTTATTCCGTTCATTGAATTTTGTGATTCTTTGAAAAGATCTGACTCCAACTTGATTTGTATAGGAATCTGACATGTTATTTCTCTAAACACCTAGAGACAATATTTTTTTTAGTGCATAACAACTTGAGACCGGAATACAACATTTAGCTTTTGCTCAGATTTTTGCTTCGATTTCCAGATTACCAGATTAAGTAGTTGACAGTAGTCGCTGAAAGTCAAGGTCAGTTTCAGATAATAATTCAGATTTCACAGAAAACTACATGGTGTATAAAGGGCACAGACTGATTTTTTTTTTTTACTTCACACTGATTCCGTCCAGTCAGGGGATATCAAACATTTATCATATTGTTTATTTTTGTTATGCATCACTTTGGTGTTTATAATGACTTAAATAATACTGATAGTGTTTTTAATTTTTTTTTCCCTCTGTGAAGTATAAATTGGGATCCCACAATTGGAATTTGTGCTCTGCATTTAAACCATCTTAGTGCACACACACAGTGGTGAGACGTGAACAAACATACTAATACACACACACCGTAAACACACATGTGGAGCAGTGAGCGGCCAATGCGTGATGCCCTGTTTTGTTTTTTAATCTGTTCAGATTTGATATTGTGTTTTGTCTTCCAGCCTTTAAATTTATTTTCTGTTTCATCTGTTTGTCACAGAAAGCTATCATATGAAGTATTACACAAACGTCAAACTGAACTGATACTTTCATGTTGTTTTTTAGGCTTAAAAGCTTTAGTTCCGCTGGCAAAAAAGGCAGTGGGAAAGTCTTGCTTTTGGGAGTGCTTTCATTTAATTAAAAAAATTAATACAATTAATTGTTTTGCCTCTCTGTGAGACTTGGGATTAGAAATTTGTAATTGTCTGAGAAAAAGTCGATAAGGATAAAAAACATGTTTTTCCACTTCTTTCCAAAACACTTTAAAATATTGATGCACGGCTCTGCACTCAGAACACTCACACAAATTACCCTCAAGAGCCTCCGCAGTGACAGGAATCAAAAACGCTAATATATCAGGTTCTTCAGAGAGGTCAACAAATACACAACCAGACGCCATTCACAGCTGTGCTTGCACACGTACACATGAATATTCTCATCCTCTCTCAATCCACAAACACATTAAAGATGATTCTTTATACAGTATGCATGCATAAGAACACTCTGACACACTCTTAATTTGCCAGTCCACTACTCTTTTCTCTTGGCCGCCATTGAGTTTGTCTGAAGAGGAGGACACTTGACATTATCTTGTCGTTCTGCCAACATCCTTACACACATTGCATCCACTGATTATGGTTCTCTTGTTCACAGTGAGCAATCCTTAGCAAGAGCTCTCATTCATACATAGAAATTATTATGTAGCTAGAACATTTGCATTTTGATTTCATATGATTATACAAAGTCACTACTTGTCATAAAATATGAAAATTGCCACAAACCGAAATATTTTAAAATGTCTAAATTGCATCTATAATTTCCATGCAAATGAAATGAAAGCTAAGCTGTATAAATCAGTGTCACTTTATATCATTCTCAGAGGCAATAAATGATTCTTTATTTTTCTCTCTCTCTCACACACATATATATCCATCCACTCTTGTCTCTTTTGCTCTCTAAACTAATTCTTGGATTTAATCATGCAATTCAGAATACAGAGTGTGTATGTGTGCTTTTATGTCAAGAAAAGACTTCTGCTACACTTACAAACACAGATCATGTGCTGTCAGCATCCCTGGGGCTTGTGATCTCAGCACTATAATCAGAACTGACATAGAAGAGGAGATCATATCAATCTTCACCACATGCATCTGGGCACATTGTTAATAAGATTACTGTTGGAAAAGATTACATTTCTGGACTTGTCAACCAATCAGTCTAGTCAGTGTATTCCTGGTCAACCAATCAACCTGGCACCACCGGCACACATATAAATACAAAACACAAAGAAATTGTGTAGCGGTAAAGATGTCCTGAGCTTTGAAGAGCTGTTTCTTATCACGACAGATTGTCCGTGAAAAGCCTCAGATGGAGCTGAGAAATGGTGTTTTTACTAGAGTGCTACAACCCACAGCCATTTCTTCCAGGCTTTCAGAGCTGTAAGAGCCTGATGAATAGAGAACTGAGAGAGATCAGGAAGAGGAAGGGAATCAGAGATAAAACATTGTGGGAGTTTGTGGGAATAAGACTGATGAATAATGCCCGGATGAAGTTGATAGCAGAGAGAAAAGGAAGGAAAGCACTTTGACAGGCAAAATGTCTTTAGACTGCTGATACTGCTGGAATTAATAATGAATTACTTTCTTTTTCTATATACAGTGGGTACGGAAAGTATTCAGACCCCATTAAATTTTTCACTCTTTGTTATATTGTAGCCATTTTTTTTAATCATTTAAGTTCATTTTTTTCCTTATTAATGTACACACAGCACCCCATATTGACAGAAAAACACAGAATTGTTGACATTTTTGCAGATTTATTAAAAAAGA
>JAUCMT010000032.1:12455093-12472527 GCA_032357475.1 Enteromius thamalakanensis
AAGTCAGGTTTCTGAAGGATCACGTGACACTAAAGACTGGAGTAATGCATGCTTGGAATAAACAATATTTTAAAATATATTAAAAATAGTTATTTTAAGTTGTAATAATGTGTCGCATATTATTGCTTTTAATTTTTTATCCAATAATTGCAGCCTTGGTAAGCATTAGAGACCAGAATATATTTACAGACTAAAATTCTGTGAACGGTAATTTAAAAAAATCTAATTATTTGTCAAATATCTAATGCTAGTATTTAATTTTAATATATTTTAAAATAGCTAATTAATTAGAATTTTATATATATTTTTTTACGTTTACTGACATACAATGCATACCTAATTACATAATTACAATTTGGCAATTAGTATTAATGTTTTTTTAATAATAAAAATAATAAAAAAAAATTATTTATTTATTTCATAAAGAAAACATCACCTTTTTGCTCTAGTAAGACCACTTAATCAGATCAAAACGTGGTTTAATTTGTTTGGTTTTGTTAACACCAACTCTGTAACTGATTTAGTTGAACTCTCTTCGTGCTTCAGTCTCATCATCAGTGTTTTGATCTAAAATGAACCCTCAAATGGCTTGCGTATAATTAATATACTATTCTTAGCCGTCGGGTCTAGGATGAGTTATTATTTGCCTGTGTTACTGTTTAATGTTATTCGTCCGAAGTTCACATTTTCAACATATTGCTTCAACCCTTGTCCTGTAGATCACAACTGAAATGTTGCTCGTTTTTTGAGTATGGGCCAAGTAATAGTTTCAGACATCTTGAACTTTGAGACTTCCTCTGCCACAGAGCCCTAAAAACAGGTTTTGTTATACTGGACGTTTCATGACAAAATAACAAAACAGTATCCATATATCTGTCACAACACAGGGCAGGTCTGCCAGGAAAAACACATGGGCTGTTCACTTGAAGAAATAAAAAAAGACTCCCAGAAATCTACGAAACATCTGATTTCCCTTTCTCCATGGAAAAATCTAGGTGCCTCTTTGTTTTGAAATAGAATTTCCCTGAAAAACACTTTGGAAACTAAACAAAAAATTGACCATCATTAGATTTATTGTCTTTTCGGCCTTTGTTTCTGCAGGCTGTTTATGACTTTGCTATGGAAACGTAGGGATTATTTACTCTTGAGTCGGTTTACAATAACCTTCCCTTTCCTGACCAAACAACAGAGGAAATATCGGGTCAGGCGTCTCCCTGCTAACTTCATCTGGCAGATTTTGTCTCACTTTCAGTGTGTGTATATACAAACCCCGATAATGATGCGTTCGAGGGTCTATTTTTGAGCTTGAGCTGATGAAACTCTTGAACCTCATCCTGTTTTGCCCACCTTCTTGAGTTTAGTGGAAACAGTGAATATAGATTTTACTAAAACACTTCTATTTAAAAGTACACTCAGCATCCTGGACGTGAGGCGCATTTGCGTCACGGAGTCGTCTGTGATTGGGACTTTGGCATTTTCTTTGGGGATTTGGGAAGAGATTGTTAATCTTGAGTGACAAAAGACCAATTTCCGCTGCAGTCTTGTGTATGAAGGGGCTGATTTGAATAGATGTGGCATTGTGACCAAGAGGCAGACTGGTTGTTTTGTAGGATTTTGGGGGATGGGCACGATTTTCCAGGGGACAGTATGTGCTGATAAATTCTCATGGCTGGAGATGCCCCTTTCTGACATGAGATGAGTCTGTGTGATGCCGTGTAGACGTGCTGTCTGACAGCCACCTAAAGGCTCCTGTGGCCCCGGGAGCCGAGATTCAGAGCAAACGGAAAATTGTTTTGTTTCTTTAGACAGATCAGTGCCTGAAGAGTTTGGGTACTAGTGAAAGCTCAGTGAAAACAGTGCGAAGTCTTGTAAATACAGAGCAATTTGCTGTCTAGATGTTATAACATTAGGCCCCGTTTTACAGACAAGGCCAGGATTAGGCCATAGTTCAATTAGGACATTTAACTAATTTTTATAAATGTGCTTTAGAAAAAAAACATTACTGGTGTGCATCTTGAAACAAAACAATTGCACTGATAAGATCTGTTATTGCAAGTTTATTTCAGTTCAACCGCTCAGACTTATATTTTAGTCTAGAATTAGGCTTAAGCCTGATGACGTCTGTGAAACCGGGGGTAAAAATGTTATTAAAGACTGTTTAATTTTTTTATTATTCATTTTCTATATAATATAATATAAATAATAGCTAGAATATAATAATATATAATATCTATCATAGATCTATCTTTTATGTTTTGTATAAATATCAATAAATTGTATATTTAATTTTATTATATTTTATCCAATAATTTCAGCCTTGGTAAGCATTAGAGACCAAAATATATTTATAGACTAAAAGTCTGTAAATAGTAATAAAGAAAATGTATTAAAGACTTTTTCATCATGTTTAATTATTCATTTTCTATATAATAAATTCTATTTATCTATCTATCTTTTAGATTTTGTGTAAAATCAATAAATTGTATATTTAATTTTATTGTATTTTTGTGTTATACATTTAGTAATTTTCATTAAAAATTTCGTTTTTATATATATTTATATATTTTTTACAGCATTGCAAATTATGCAATATTTATGAGTATCTATTAAAAGAAATTATATACATACATAAACAAACACACACATATATATATATATATATATAAAATAGTATTTATTTTTATACATTTTTAACCTTAACCAGATTTCAGTGTTGTCTTAGACTGTTCAGACCATTCTTGATGTCAGGTATTTGTTTTAATCCTTAGAACATTTATATATATTTTTAAAAATTAATATTTTTTCATTACAATATTTATTGCATTTTAATCGTAACACAAACCTAACAACAAGGAATCACACCTAAAACAATGTTCAGTGCCTTTGAGAATTACAATAAAATTACAATATTTATTTTAATATTATAGAATGAAGATGAGGTTCCAAATAGGGAGTCCAAACCTCATAAAATTGTCCTGTTATATTTAAAACATAAAGAAGGTTCATTTTAAGAGTAATAAAATTACTCTTCTTATTTCGCAGGGTAATATTTTGGCCATGAGTGAAAATTATAATGACACAGACGAGATAAAACCAGAAAGAGCATGTCGTGAATGTACTTAATGGGCGACAGTATCACAGTAGATCAGGTACGATTTACATCAAGAGTTACTTTAATAAAGACTTTTTAAAATATACATTGAAATTCAATTAGAGTGTTGAAAGCATAACCAAAGCCGTGAAAAATGAACTCCAGAGGAGGGGGGGTCCATCCTCAATTTTGCCCTAAGGCAAAACAGTCCATTAATTTACTGCATTCTAACTTTATTCACATATTCATTCAATTGTTACGGCACCTTTCTGTTCTAGTGCATTACATACAGAACCCTTGTAAAAGCCTAACAAAGATTATTCCAAACGAGGACAGAGAATCTGCAAAAGAGAAATACACTGATTTTAAATGCATTAATACTTCAATAAATCGCTTCACTTTGGTTGTTCAATTGCCCATCTTAATTAGAAGATTGTCTTATTTTTTTCATCCTTGCATCAGTGGGTATGAAGCTCTCCTTTGACTCCAGAACAAAACAAAGCTTGAGGTCTGGGATCCTCTTCCTCTAAGAGAGGAGCTAATCAAAGCTTTAGTCATTAACAGCTGCAATGTAAATATAAGTTTACCTGGAGGTCATTCCACTGCATCTGTTGAATTATGTAGCAATTACAGTGGATGGAAAGTTGTTGTTTGTTGCTTACAGTGTGCCCAGTGATGACAAGAGCAGGTTAACTGTGTCAAAGAGGAGGACCTCCATTCCTGATTCAGATTTGGCAAGCTAATCATTTGAAGTATGCTTGTTAGGCCACTTAATGTTTTACCATTAATCCAACCCGGCACCTCTGATATAAATTATGCATTTTTTTGCAACCTATACAGCTAGCAAAAATACAGGTATTTCTGAAATCTTCATCACAAAAGCTTTATGAGAAGCAGAATGTTTAGAAACAATATACGGTTATTGATTTAAATGTAACATTAAACTAAAATTCCAGGTTCAGTACAAGTTGTGGCTGACCGATAACGTAATGTTAAAAATAAACATAGTTTGACTTTTCCCTTGTTTTCGAAAAAAAGCAGAAATCAGTTATAGTAAGGCACTTACAGTGAATGGAGCCAATTTTTAAAACATAAATGGGAAATCTATAATAACCTAACTGTTAAAATAAAGTTCACAGTTCAGATGTTGACTATAGATATTGGCTGTCAGTGCTTTTATCGTCAGCTGGAATCAAAATTAAAATATCATAATTAAATCACCGTCATGTCATTCCAATTCTGTTTGAATTTGAATCAATATTCAACTTTTTTTTTTGACTTTCATAGCATGGGCCAAAAAACATAAGCAACTATTTTTCAAAATGTCTTTTTTTTTATGTTCCACAGAAGAAGACTTGCAGGTTTGAAATGATGTGAGGGTTAGAAAACTCTTACTAAACCCTAAACATTCCTTCAATGTACTTTCTATTGCCCGTTCAACAATTCTTTTTTATTTTTTTTTAAATAAAAACAACAAATAGATTTTGACAGATGGCTCAAAAATTTAAGGCACACAATGTTGAGAGTCATAAATTACACAAGAGAGGCAAGAAAACAGGACAGAAGCTGTTGGATGTGAGAGATATGCATTATAGATGGTAAAACTGTGTACACAGCGCTGCTTTTCCTTGTTTCAGCATGCATTTCTCCATTTGACTCGTGTTGCTAAATTTTTAAGTTTTTTTTTTTCATGTCAGATTGATGCCACTTCTGATTACTGAATTTACACCCGAATCGCAGCTGACAAGACTTGGTCTGCACATTACAGCAAAAATCACCTGGGTATTGAAAAAGTAACAAGTAATTTAAATATTAAACGCACTTTCTTAGAAAAGTGGCAAAATCATTTGAATTAACAGAAAAGACGCGAGGCCCTAATTGCAAACGTTTTGATTTATTCATCCATATTTAGAAAGCCCCGCACATTTCCTGCTCCTCTGCAAACACTTGCATTTCCTCTCTCTATAATAAAGTCAGAGGAATCTCTAAGTGCCTGTTTTATTTATTTATCCTAAAACAGAAGGATTCTTCTAGCTTAATGCAGATTTTGCCATTCGGAGACGGAATAATGGATGGTGGCCTCATGTATTTTTAATGGCTGCATGTTGTGTGGCAGATAAACATGGTGTTTGAGATGTTTTCTCTCCGCTGAGCTGTGTATTCCCAAGATGTGGCTGTACTCAATACACCGGGAAACCGCAGCCACAAAAAGACCATTTATACGACCAATAAAGAAAATGACATTTTCAGTGAGTTTCAGTAAGTCACGACTGGGCTGGATGGTTTGCTTGCAAAAGGACATGAAATGTATCACTTTATATCACAGGAGAAAAAAAACATAATTTCCCCCGACCCATTTCTGCTGTAATCTAGCCACTTTGCTTTGTTTCTCGACCTTTCAGAGACATTGACACGTTGTCGGATACATGTGCTGCCCGAAGTCTCTCTGGATTTTACCTGTTGCAGCTTAAAAATAGAAGCTTATATAGTTTTGGCCACTGAGACTAACTGCAGTCTTACTAATAATGTGTTTGGGCTGATTTTTAATAAGTCATCATAATTACGTGGAGAATTTGATTGGGCATCTGTGCTCAGGAAGATGAAATATGTTGTGTGGGCATGACGGTAAAGGATATTGCTTGCTGTTCATACATAATTGAGAGATCTTGAATGTCAGACCTGCGGGAGCAAATGCCGGAAAAAGCATTGGAGTTCACCAACATCAGATGCATGGCAACCGCTGCATGCTGAATATCTGTACTGGAGGGACATGTGTCAAAGATGAGATGGTTTGGGATCTCAAATAGCAAGGGATGTTTGTTTTTGTTTTCCTTATATGTTGGTTCATAAGGCTGAAGAAAAACTTCATCCTTAATGGATGCAAATGAAATCGATTATATTCATTTTAAAAAGCCATTGTATAACTGTATAAATGCACTTTTAAAATCCATTGTTGATTTATTCTGCGAGGGCATGCGTTTAAGCAATATATTGCTTAAAGGGGTCATCCGGTGCCACATGCACTTTTAGAAGCACTTCTGAAATCAAGCCATTCTCAAATGCATGTCGGTGCATGTCAGACAGAGGCCACTCCCACAATAGTTGATTGACAGCAGCGTGTGACACAGACTGAACTGGTGTCTTACCTCAGACCCACCCTGAGTGAGCCGTCATCAGGTGTTTTGTTGTTGAATGTATTAATGAACATAGCAGTAGTCATTTACCCCCGACATCTGAGTGACTGAAGACGCAGAAGATTAACGTTAAGTTTGGTTCTGAAGGGAAACGCGCCCTTGATTAAACGGAATGCATTTATGTTTGCACGAATCATTCATGATCTAGCCTCACCTACCGAAGCAGTGAGTATAATGTCTTTTAATGAATCTTTTCAAATCGCTTTTCTTAATAATGTGCTAATTAGCAAGTTTCACTATGAATACGGCTAAAGATCCTCCGAGAGTGCCTCGGAAAAGAGGGGAGGGGTTAGCAGAGCTCATGAAGATTTAAAGGGGAAGTTCACAGAACAGAGTGATTTCTAAAGAGCTGTTTTTGACAGGGGAAAAGGAGCATTTTTACACTATCTTTAAGACATTTTCAAACAATTAAGACCCTAAAGAATCATATTAGCTTGTGGAAAATGGGCTTTGTATGACTTCTTTAATAATCTGCATAGGGTCATCAAACCTTTTCATGAAAACTGTGTGCTCGTAATTAGTCTCTTACTTTCAGAATACTGTATGTGTTTTCATCATGGGCTTGACAGCACAATTTTTTTAAAGCTCATACAGTCACTCTCAAAACAGCAGTAAACTCTGTGTATCCTTAGTGAGTCATTAAAATCATATAACCTTCATCACTCTCATGGGAATCTGAGTGATAACTGGCCATCCGCAACAACGCAATTAACCATTAGAGATCAGTAATGAGCCAATTAGCAATTACACACTCTTTAAGAGTCATCAGTGTGTGCTTAATTCACACCTCTGGAACTTGTTAAAGTTGTGTTTTTCATTCAGCTGGCCCATAATTCCTCTTTTCCATTTTGCATGCAGTAAACAGAACTTAGCTCTCGTTTGGAATTCTGTTGCTTTCAAACATATATTCATAGCCCTATCAAACATCAAAATAGGAAAAGAGTGTAAAATATTGTGAGTATTCAATAATGTAATTTATGAGATCACTCTATGGCTTAGCCCATGTTAATCAAGTGTTATGTCACTGTAACCCTTCCTTGCTTGACTTGTCCCTAATGACCTTATTATCCTGAATTATGCTTCCAGTGAAACGCTACTCATTCACTAAACAAACCCTGAGTTAACAGCATCATCTTAAAGCTCTGGGGATGGTCAAGGCAGTTTTTTACAAAGTATTACAGGAAAGACATTAACAAAGATACATATGTATAGATTGTTGACTGCAAAAAACAGAACAACAAGAACAAAAAAACAAATAATCAGATTTTTGCTGTTTCTTCTGATTTAAAAAAATTGATTAAAATGTACTTAAGAAGCTATCTGAACACTTCAAAATTAAATCAGAAGTTAGTTATATATTTGGCATTTTGTTTGTATTAATAAGCATTATTAAGCATTAATTGTTTTTATGGTTAATGGGGGCTCTATGGTGTTTCTACCATACAAACTCTATTACCTTAAACCAACCTTACACCTAAAACTACTGTATCTCTCAAAGAATTTTTTTTTTATTTACCCCCCCCCCCCATATACACATATACATATACACCCACACCCATACATAATTACATTTGCAGAAAACAAACCTAAAATAGTTTATTGTAATATATATTTCATTTATATTTATATATTAATGAAAAACAAAAACCTGCATTTTGTTGTATAGTTATCTGTCTTGTAGTTCTATATTCAGCTTCTAAAATAGATGCCCGATTACTAATAAACATCAGTGGTCCACAGTGTCATTATCTCAACAACTGAGCTTCTCCCTCCCAACCCAACCGCTCAGCTCACCCTGTTGACTCTTAATTAAATCCTTGGCACGCATATTCCTTTACCTCTCCATTTGCGCGCACACACACTTGCACAATGAAGTGTTGTCTTACTCGCGAGCTGATAGCTTTTAAGGGTGGGTGCTTTTATTGAGAGACCGCGCTGTGGGTTTATCAGAGGGGACTGTGAATAAATGGCTGACCCTCGTGCCCTCTCTCTTGGCCGTCTCTGCAATTCCGGCTCTTCCATTAGCTGCTGTATTGATAACGGTCATTAGCATATTTATGGTGATGGCGGGAACGTTATTGTTTGTGTTGGTTATTAATCTTCCCTCTGAGCAACTGCTCTGACAGCTCAATCTATTCTGCCATCGCGACACACACCCGCTCACACGCGCAGCGCTTTCAAGTTGAACGCCGCTTTTGTTTGAGGGTAAATAGGCGGTGTCGGGGGTGCGCGGGAAGCAGGACGGGATGGGTGATTGACGCGACCCCTCCTCAGGTGAGCGCTGATCTCCAGCTGGGCCGAAAGCTCGCTGGCATCACTGTCACTCTGCCAAGCGCTGCCAGCGTCACGCGATCGGTCCTCCAGATTACAACAGGACCTAAATGAACAAATGAAAATGCGTTTACTGTAAACACACAGCTGCAATACAGCTAAACGCTTTCTAGAGTGAGGCAGTCGATGGGCATCAGCAGTGCTTGGCTTGCTAAAAGTGTGTGTGTGGCTGACTCTAAGGGGAGTTGTTTTTGTGCCCGAGGAGGGCAGATGGGGGTAGCTGAGCATCTAATCGGGGGTCCCAGGTGACTGGTGAATATGCGCGGTGTCACTCCTTCTGTTTGAGTGACAGCTCGCTGATTAAGGGCCAACTGAGGGCTGGAAAGCAGCCAGGATCACCGAGGGCAATGAGCATCTCCACCATGCATCCTCAGCATCTCAAACCACACACACACCATCTCCATAAACACACAGCACTCCTACAGCAGAGCAAAACACCTGGACACGGAGGTAAAAACTGCAGGGGTTGGTTGAAGGTCTTGCATTCTTGTTTGGGTTCATTGTTTGTAGGCTAGTTTAAGTGATATCCAATGGTTCACAAATCCACGTATACCTAAATAAATCCTATCATACTCTATCACTAAATATGAAATCCTATAATTGGAAAAAACATTTTGTTGGTTTAAGCATAAACGTTTGAACAGCATTTTGCCAGTGCACATTAGGAAAAAGTATATAGCCTAATACAAATCTCTTAAAACAAGGAGCACAAATGATGATATCCAAAGCTTCAATGGTCCACTTTTATTTGAATAACATGGGTCCCTAATGTATTAGATAGAGCAGTCATACTCTTTAACACTAGTTATGAAATACCAATAGTCTTTAACTGCATAGAAATTCCTGCATGGGGCCGTTGTCTATTATAAATTTGACATGTTACGTCTCTTTATCTTTAGCGATAAATAACTGGTTTTATTGAGGCTATCATTTTGCTCATAACTTGCCACGAAGAGATGTTATTGATTGCTATTTTAAAAACGGAGCAAGATTTTTATTTGTTTTACACCACAGATGTAAATCAAAGCCCACCCCTCACAGCACACCAATAATCCCCACCAGATATATGCTAATGTGCTGGAATATTTTATTGAAGCCGTAAAATCTGAAATCATAATTTGCAAGCGTTTCATATAAGAAAACACTAAAAGATAGGCTATGAATACAAATGGTTGTAAACTAATATGTCATACAAAACATTCAAGAGATATTCCTGTCTGTGTGTATCCATCAGGGGCAAGATATTATTCCCATTTCCTTTTTTCGACCCATTCTACACCAAACAACGGCTGATTTACTACTGGTCAGCAAATACTAAACCGGAAATTAGTGTCCTGTGTCTCACGCAAATATCTCAGTCAATATAATTTAATGAAATCTGCATCTCTTTCTGCATCATTTCAGAGCCAGTTTGGAGAAAATGTATTACCAAGAGTTTAATTCATGTGCGACTGCCGCAAACAATATAAAGCAAAATATGTCTCGCTCATTGTGTTTTCAAGTGCAGGCTTGATGAGAACAGTTAATTACAGGTCACATCTGTCACATCTGGACTACGAAAGCTGAAACTGTCCTCTATTCTCCCATTCAACAATCATATCCAAATATCTTTAGCTCTAACACAATGAGAAGGTGTGAAGGTTGTGCATTCTGACCTTGTTATTGTGCCCACTTGATTTACATGTTCACTGGCCCCATAACCCCTCTTTTTATATATGATTAAAACCCAATCAGTGCACGGCTAAAAATAAGGTCCTCATCTTTAACGCATCGAGTGTTAATGAGGAAACGCAACAAAAACTGCTCCCAAACTGCCAACAAAACGGATGTGACGCTAGCGAGGCAATACATCTGACCGTCTGCGATACAGAATTAAAGCCTATTTAAAACACCCCCCCTCCACCTTATTAATTTAGCATGCAAGCCCAAGTGCACTGAGGTTATTGCAGATATTGAGCGTGGACGGGCCGTTTAAAGCAGTGATTCTTATGGGGGCCTCAGCAAACGTCCAAAGGGGATTTAAAATTATTTAAAATAAGACAAAACTATTATTAACATAAATTAAAACAATTCAAACATCTAAATAATTAAAAAAACTTTAATAATCTGTTGTTTCCCTGGGGGAAAAAATATTTCTAAACATGTAAAAGTGTTGGAAATCAATATTAAAATGGCATGACATTTTTATAACAAATATAAATCTTGGGATAAATTGGGATTTTTTCCCCCCTAAAGCCTTATACTTGATCTATATATCCAGTAAACTTTAGGAGCTTACCAGATATTGATGAAGAGATAACCAGTAGACTTTAAACGAACACTTCACTATTTTTGAAAATATGCTCATTTTCCAACTCTGTTAAACGGTTGATTTTTACCGTAGCTGCAGTTTAGCATCGATTATTTCATCTGATCAGACTATTAGTATCTCGCTCGAATAATGACCAATGAGTTTAAATATTTTGCGAAGTTAAAACTCGACTACTCTGTAATTACTATATCATGGATGCAGCAGGGGCAATGTTATTACACAGTGCCTGAAAATGCTGGGAAATATTTTCAGACACAGTGTAATGTCATTGCACTTGATGAACCCATGTTACAGCAGCATCAAATTTCTTCATTATTACCCGGAATAAGAATATAGTTCCTAGCTATATTGGCCTAAAAAAAAATCGCAACTATTCATTTTCCATCGGTCTTAGTACACGGTGTAACTATCTCCCAGTTTCACAGACAAGGTTTAAGCTAGTCCCAGACTAAATTGTAGGTTTGAGCCGTTTCAGATGCAAAAATCTTGCTCTGATATATCTTAAAACATGTCAGTGTCATTGTTCTGTATCAAGATGTACACCTGTAATACTTTCTAATAAGGCATTTTTGTGAAAATTGCTTAAATATATTAATTTAACTAATGCCTAGTCCTGGCTTAAGCTAAGCCCTGTTTGTGAAAACGGGCCTAAAAGTGCTACCACCAGGCCGGGAGATTAACTGAATGGATTCGAAAAGGGTAAAACTCAACTGTTTACCTCTAGGGGAGATTGAAAATAAGCCTATTTTCAAAAATAGTGTAGTGTTTCTTTAAGAGTAATGCAATACAAAAAATATGGGGTGCCTGAATAACTTTCAGTCCTTAAAACTACTTTGATTATATTAAAATGATTTGTGGACATCCTTAGTATTTGTGAATGCAGAAGGTTTTGAAAACCAATCCTTAGCATAACGGAAAAAGTGGTTATAGAAAATCCTGTCACACAGGTTATGAACCACTGGTTATATTCAACTATTTCCAGAACGCCATTACAAACCTGAAAGATTTTTTTTTTTTCTGTGAAAAAAGTCCAAAACATGTATTTCATTGTACGTACAAATCAGCTAAAATAGATGAAAGAAAGCCAGTTTATGAATGACATGAGGTAACAATTACAATGAGTAAACAATTACAGGATTGTCATTCTTGAGTGAACTATCCATTTAATTGGTTTATAACTTATGTTTTGGGAAACGTCACTCAAAGCCAAAGTATTAAATGGTTTGTCAAATATAATTAAAAAAAAAATGTTAACACAACAGTGACCTGTTCTTAATTCTGGAAAAGTAAACAGGCCACTGTTCTATCAGCTCAGCCTATATTCAATAGATCCAAAAATAAAAGCTCCAAGAGACAAAGACAAACAACACAGGCAGGAAGCAGCATCTCATTTAATCAGGGCTTTGGTCTCGTATCAATAGCATGAGGAGATACACAGTCAGTAACAACCTCAAACCCAATACAGCATATGACCTTCAGTGTCCTAGGAAAACTTTTTCCTTTTTCTACTCAAGCAAACATCTTTAGTTTGAGACTTTAATAACTCTTAACACCCTCCATTGTTATCACTAAACAAAAGCAGAGACACTGGCGAACAGAGCAGGGCACAGAAAACTTCTCTATCGATTTCTGCCTGAGAAACTCTCTAATAGGCCTTTGGCATAAAAAAATATACACTTGTATGGTCCTCAGGCCTCGCCGTGACGCGCTTGATCAATGTGGCTGGCGCGCAATAATTCATTAACCTCTCGGTCAGACGAGTGCTCCACATTCTTCAAGGCCTGCATTGAACTCTTAAGCCATGTTAACTCCCACTGCTCTTTTCTTTCATTAGAGATGACATACTTTCATTAGTCCCACCATGGCAACCGGACTGGCAGAATACATCCGATGTGTGGTGATCCGAAGCCGAATGGCTTTTATGTCGTCATAATTGGTTATTGGGTAAGGTTGATGATGTGACTGTAGAGTTGTTCGGTGAAGGCCTGCAGTGAGAAGCGCTGCTTTACCCGCTGTCTTCCAGCCTTTCCCATGCGCTGCTTAAGTTTAGAGTCTGTAACAAACTTCTGCATGGCTTCAGAGAAGCACTCAGGGGTGGGTTCGCAAAGGAAGCCTGTTTCGCCATGGGCTACAGACTCTAGCGGTCCTCCTGAGTTGACTGCAATAACTGGGCAGCCTGAATACATGGCCTCAATGGGTACGATGCCAAAATGTTCATTGCTCGGAGTGTACAGTACACAAGTGCAGCTGTGCAGCAAAGAGAGTTTTTGTTTGTCTGAGAAGGAGCGCAGGAAGGTGACGTGGTCCTCCAGGCCTAGAGAGGACGCTAGTGAGCGCAGCTCTTCAAAGTGCTCTACATTCTCAACCACACGCTCGTCATAACCCCCCGCCATTACTAGGTGCACGCACTCCCATTCGGCCACGGACAGATGCTCCTTCAGGGCTGCAAACGCTTGCAGCGCCAATGGCAGGTTCTTTTTGCGTTCAAAGCGGTTGATCGACAGAAAGGTGAGGCTCCGCCCCTCAGGGAGCAATCCGCTGAGGCCCTCTACTTCATCATCAAAAGCTGACGAGTTCAGAGAGGGGTAAAGGACGTCGGTTTGAATCTCAGCTAGTTTGGGGAACGTCTGTTTGAAGACTCCTGCCGTGAACTGGCTGTTGACCAAAATGCGGTCGGCCATGCCTGTGGTCAGCTCCTCGAACCAGTCGATGGGGCCCCGATATATGCGCTTGAGAGCCGAGCGACGCTGAGTCAGTAGCTGGTCAGGGAAATGGCAGTAGAATAGGACTTTCTTTCTCTGGCGTGCCAATCGCAAAAAGGGAATACACGCTGAAACCTGAAAGAAGGGGGAGATGGGCAAATAAAATTAACCCTTGTTAACCATTCTCTTGATTTTAACTGGTCAATCACAGCATTGTGAGGTCTAATAAACTGTGGATTTGTCTATGGCATCTTTTATAGTCTGGCCATGTATTATGTTTTTTGATGGATTTTCTGTAACTCAAACTGTACAGAATGGTGCTAGCAATGCCAAGGCATGCAGAAAAGCATTCATTATCGCAAATCTGTGTTGCTTTGCAAATGCATAAATGTGCTTTAAAATTCATAACTTAGCTTGTTCTTTATTCATAATAAAACAATTTCAGTTTTTTTTTGAATAGTTTTTCAGTTCATCCAAAACAACACAAAAAATGATTTTTTATACATTAAAAAATAAATATTTGATAAAAATACCAAAAATTACTAAAACTGAAATAAAAAAATAAATTCAAGTTCAATTCAGAAGGCAAAAATTCTATTACATTTTATACTGTACATATATTATAATAATATAATATAATACAAAATATTAATAAATACTTTAATACCAAAATATAACCCCAATAATTAATAGTGCTAGTGTCATTACTAGTTACCTGATCACAGAAGACAACATCGAACTCCTCCCCACTAAAGAGCACAAGATAGAGAGTAAGATAGATCATGCGTAGGTATGCACAGAGAGCGTGGAAATAACCGAACACGCTGGTGGGGAGCCAGTCGCCCACACACACCACAGGCAGGTCAGGTGAGAGAGTCTCAGAGAAGCAGTGCTGGGGGTCATAGTGTGCCGTCCAGATCTGAACGCTGCATCCACGAGAGCGCAGAGCTAAAGCTGCATCCACCACCAGACGCTCGGCCCCACCTATACCCAGATCAGGGTGCAGGAACACCACCCGAACCATCCTGTCCCGACCAGAGCCTGTTGAGTCAAAAGGAGGTCAAATGAATGTTACACCTGATTTTTAAGCTCAAGACAAAGCAACTAGATTTTCCAGTTGCTGCTGCATAGACATCCTAGTAATGTCACACACACGCTTAACTTTACTTAGCTATCTAAATTAAGACACTTAATTACACTATTTTTTTGTAATAGCACTGGATATAAATAATCTCCCATCAGAAAACTTATTTTTGGGTTGTTTTTTTTTTACAATTAAATAAAAAAAGATAAGCTAACAATGTTGTGTTTTTTTATCAAGTGATTAATCAAGTCTCATGACACTGTGTTTTTACAACAGGCCAATGCGGACACGTCTCTGTTCATGTCACTGTGTCACAATCTATCATAAACTCTAACGTTAATACAGTCTGTTGTCTATGTTATTACAGACCTACAACATTACATGTAAACAAGCAATACATGTCAACTCAGAGCTAAAAAACATCAATATTCATTCTTACTATTATATATTTAATAAAAGTCTCTAGACTCAGGATATATATCCTGCTTCACACTAAGTAGTAACACTGTAACAGCACATAAAACGTCATGTTTTGTTAACAGAAACTCAAATTATGTTAACAGTGTTAGCAACCAGACAATATGTTTAAAAATATCGCGACGAGAACGCACTCACCTGTACGTTACTCTTAGGTTTACTGACACTAACTCAGCTGTCTGTCTGTGTGGATGATCAAATATGGCTCAAAGTTCGCGATTTAGTGTAACCGGCTTCCCGATTGAGCCAAAATGTCTGCCCTACTCTGTACACATCATCCATCGCACATGACGTGTCATCGTACTCCTTTTGATTTTTCCCCAAATTAAATTCTCAGCCTAAGATACTTTTAACGAATAATTCCTTTGTATTGTTATCTGCTGTGACGCTGTATGTCAAATCTAGGATTTGAATTCTTAAATATGTTTAAAAAAATAACGAGCAGGTTCACAGCTGCGGTCAGGCACTCTACTGGCGCCTATGCGGGTCCTTTCTATAGCTGTCGTGGCCTTCTCAGGGAAACGTCATCAATAGGCTCTCTCTTGTAGTGGTCTGCCTCGGCTGGAGTTCAGTTACAGAGGCGGTCAACTAGATTTACTCCTTTTTTCCCGCAGACACCTGAAACATAATATTATAACAAAATGGTAAGTTTTTCAATGTAGTTTTTCGTGATTGGAGAGCTTTAGAATAAGTGTTTTGCGCGGATTTACAGCAATATCTGGATTGCTATCTGGTAGCCAGTCATGCTCAATAGTATCTTAGCGTTAATGGAGTAGCTTTACTTATTTCTGCCAATTAACTGTTTAGCAGCTACTTAGATTTGGGTTTTAGGATGCTGGAATTGCTGTTTTGAATAGTATTTAGTTAACGTTACATGTTAGTAGATATAAAATTTGTAGGATTCATTCGGTCACTAGCTGCAATTAGTTTGGGAGACGTGGCTCTTTTAGACCCCCACATCAGCCCTACTGCCGAAATCTGACCCGCTGTCTTCGTCTGAATGCTACCTTATAATATAAAGCCTATATGGCATCTATTTACTGGCATATAGGTTTGAACATATATTGATTTGTAACTCTTCTAGAAATTGTTTGTGCTTGCATTAGAGTTATATGTAGATTTTGGTTTTGAACACATAACCTAAGACTTTTGCTATAATTATTAACTTATGGTTCTTATTATAGTATGTTATATCTAGATGGAGTTACAAATTAGTTTTTTTTCCTGATGCGGAAAAATATTATATCAGTCATTGTGCACTTGGGTTTCTAAGTCTTTTATTTATAAAAATGTTTTCAGCCTGGACCCGCAGCTAGTGCAACAAATGTTGGTGCCTCCAGCCGTTCCCCCAGTAAGACAGTAGCCCCCCGCACCGCTGGCACCTCAGCCCGACAGAGGTAAGGAGTCTTTTTAGTGCCTTAAAACACCACCAAGCTGGATGATCAGGATCAAAGAGCTTTCTTCGAGTTTCTGTGATTTGATCAGCAGATATGAAGGATGTTGTTCATTTAGATAAGTCAGACATTGACAGATGAGGCCTTAATCAGTGTGTTGTCCTGCAAATTTGACATCATCAGGGTTTGACTTAATTGATTTAGGTGCACTGATTGTAAATGGTTGACATCATCTTGCACTTTTATTTGCCTTGTATTTTTAAGCAGATATATATTTTTTGACTTCCTCAGGAAAGCCCCTAGCAGCGGTGCACGCAGCGGAGGCCGGTCCACAGCATCAGCTGGCACAGGAGGAATGTGGCGCTTTTACACTGAGGACTCACCAGGACTTAAAGTGTAAGTATTTATATTCACACAATACAGAATGATTTAAAACCCTTTCCACATTTAGAGATAGAACAAAATATTATAAAATCAAACAAAAATTGTTACTGTTTAAAAGTTGTAAAAAAAAAAGGGTGCATTTGTTGTATTAAAAGTGACATTAAAAAAAATCGATTTCTGAATCTGAAGGAAGAAATATCATGTTTCCACAAAAATATTAAACACAACCAGTTCAGTGGATCAGTTACTTCTGAAAAAAAAAATCCATTAGAAGAAGAAATTGCATTGTATTAGAATGCAATTTCTTCTTTTAATAAAAAAGGATGTGTGTTTGTGTTTATGTATGTATGTATATTATACACACATACATAATATTATACGTATGCATGTATTAGGGGTGGGAATCTTTTACCATCTCACGATTCAATTCGATTCCGATTCTTGATGCCACGATTCGATTCAAAAT
>JAUCMT010000032.1:12472627-12487058 GCA_032357475.1 Enteromius thamalakanensis
TGCGTGGTGGCATCAGTACAGACCAGTAGGCTAGTTAAGAAAATGAAGGCGAACAGTCAGCTGATTTTATTTATTTTAAAATCGATTCTTGGACATTTCAAATCGATTTTGAATCGTTGCAAATGAGAATCTCGATTTTTCTGTGAATCGATTTTTTGGCACACCCCTAGCATGTATGTAGATGTGTTTTTTTTGTTTGTTTGTTTTTTGTAACCTTACCAACCCCAAAGTTTTGAATTAGTAGTTTATCTACTTGAATGATTTTTTTTTTATATATGAAAATGATTTATCAGAGGTTTATTCTTCAGTTAGGCTATTTAATTGCATGTATTTGAAGACTAACTGTATGAATAAATGCATTAAAAATGCAGGTACAGTCAACCAATTCAGATGAATTTGTTGAAATTACAGTTAAATTTTTTTGTTGTTGGTCTTTATAATAAAATCCTGTTTGATATGTAATGCTTTCATATAGTCTTTATTTTCCCTTTTTTATTGCTCGTCATTATGATATTTATTTTTTTGACAAGGCTGTGTACGTAAAATCTACTAGCTATGAAATCATGTCAGACATTTTTTATATATATTTTTTATTTTATTGCTTAATTTAAGGACAAAATAAGCAAAGCTTATGATTTGAGGTACTTAATGTGCAAAGAACCAACACAGACGCTCATTTTTAATTCATCCCCTTTGCTCAACAGGAAGTGACACGAAAAGGAGGGGCAGAGGGTTCCGAGAGGTTTAGCATTTATAAGGATAAACATGAAATTTTAACGACAGGAAATTGGCCTCATGGGCTCAACCTCCGTCTTTATTTGATGTCTCCCCTGCCGTTTCCCCTCCTACAGCTGTGTACATTTGTGTGCTGTATTTAGAGCCATTCTCGCACCGCAACCAACATCTATAATAGTGTCTTCCTCTGGAGCTTTTTTTGTTGTTGTTTTTTTAGCTCTGTTGTAGATGGGTAACGTTACATTTTGTTCATTCCATGCGTACAAATAAGCCAAGCATGTGTCGACAGTGGCCGTATTTACAGTCAAGAGTCTCTTAGAGTAGGAGAGTCTGTGTGGAGTAATGTGTGTGAAGTATTTTTCACTCTAGGTTTTGTGTGTGTGTGTGTTTTGAGCTTAATTAAAGTTCCGTCAGAAAAGGTCACATCAATTAAAGCCTGAGGGGTGGGCCTTCAGTCGGCATGGTTACGCGGCTGCCTAGCGACCCAAGGGATGGTCAGTTCCTGCTTTAATAAAGCCCCACATTTTCCGACTAGCTTGTTAACAGTATCCGACTCGCCAGCATTTAGAATCCTAATTAACTTGTCTTCTATCACATGATCAAGACGAGCAGTCTTGATTGGCCCACTGGGAGGAAATTTGTGCTCAACTTTTTTTTTTTATGGTAACTGAAATTTAAAAAAGAAAGTTACTGAATTTAGTAGGTCTGTCCTCCACTAGGGGGCACTCTCTTTTACTGTTGTTTTTTTATGCTTGTAATAAGATTTGTCAGTAATTCTGTTTCTCTTTTTTCCCTTGCTGCAGTGGTCCGGTTCCAGTTTTGGTGATGAGTCTGCTCTTTATCGCATCTGTATTCATGCTGCACATCTGGGGCAAATACACCCGCTCCTAAATCTGCATGACCTCCGACACAGAACTCCGACCCTGAAGCCTGTCACCGAATCTTAAGCCATTGGACTTGGACCAAACTCTGACCATCAACACCCCGATCCCTTTTCCTTTATTAACCTCCATTTCAAGGTTTTTTTTTTACCCCATACAAGTTGACCCAGCCACTACAACCATTTGGTCAAATAAAAACCATCAGGTTTTTTTTTTCCGCTCAGCAGATCAGATTTTTTCTTTTTTTTTAACTTGTGTACAAACTAGTATGTAAATTGTACAATAAAATGCTGTAAAACGTCACAGTTGTTTTTCTTTCATTTACGGTGGGAAAAAAAAAAATCAGAAGGTGTGATTTGCATCACAGGGCATAATTTGCATATCCTCAGTTTGTGGCATGAGAAGGGGTTGTATGCAAATGTGCATTCCAGACGTGCCGTTGGTGCATAAACAAGATCCGCTACTACCGTCTCTGAACGTGATGTAATATTTGCTATTACCCCAATTCCACAGAGCCTGCAGACATGTCCCATCAACACACCACTGTGCAAATCTTTCTCTGCAACACAATTATACACAAAAGCAGTTTGAAAATGTATTTAAATCAGAGCTACTAATATTTAAAACCCACAAAATAGGTGGTTTTGCTTTAAATTGCCTGTAAATGTCACATTATATATTCCTGATCTTTGGTAATATGGTAGTTTTCATTTCAGTCTTTGGAATTACAGGCTTTCAGTACTGCAGAAACCAGAAAATCTGTATCTGGAGGCCTGGCACAGAGTTTCATTTGTGAGCTTACTTTGGTTTAACTTGCAGTCTGTAATGCATGGGATTGAGTTTGTTATAAGCTCAAAGTTGTGGTTGATGTTGGAACCGTTTGAATAAGATTCATCTGGCAATTTAAATGTAGTGATCGGCAGTGTTGTAATATGTAAGTTATAAATTCACAAGAGAGGTATTCTGAAAAGTAAATAAAATTATACATTTGTGCATATTTCATCACCCACAGGTACACCTGTTGAACACAACTGGTCATGCTGAAAATCAAAACAGGCCAGCTAATTGTCTTCATTCACTTCAGTGTATGTCATATAAATATAGCTAAAGACATTGATCATCCAAAAGGTGATTTATATAATTTATTCATAATTTATATTATAGGTTGCACGAAATAATTTTAATAATATCCACAAAGAAGCTTAAAACTGAAGTCGCTGCTGCGATTTAATTGTTAGCGCGTACTCGTAGAACTGAACGCCTGTAATGTTGTGTATGCGCCTGTAGGAGGCGCTGTGACCCACTCTTAGTTAAACAGCCTCTCAGTAAGTGTTCGTGTGAGCGTGTGTTTGAGTCCGAGTCTGTGTTCTTCATTATTCATGTCCTAACTGAGAGTAAGGTTTCCCTCTAAGGTTCACTCTAATCCCAACAGCTAACAACTCAGTCAGAATTATTCAGTATCATTTTAAAAATGGATCCATATGGGCAAGGCCTTGTGCATTTGACTGTGCATGAGAGATTTCATGAAGTGTGTTTTAATTGTTGTCCACTGGGCTCCATGTGCTACTTTAGGCCGAGATCCAGTGTTTATGACTAATGCATTAACATAGGCTACAATCATTTCAGATTACACTCGGATACATAAAAATGTGACAAAGAATGTTGCATAAAGTATATAAATTAAAAACACAGTCAAATAATATTTACATTATTACCCTATTTTGCACCATTAGTGTCTTTTTTCCACACAAATGTGAGCCCACTAGCATATTAATGGACAAGAAGTTATTGCACTGAAAGGTTTTCAGAATTCTATATGTTAAGATGAGCACATTCACACCTCAAGATTTTTTTTCTGTTGATATATTTTTCTTTTCTTTTTTTTCTTCTAACCATTTCCTGAGCTCTAACCACTGCCTGTGTAGAGGGACAGCCCCAGAGAAACACTCTCACAGATATCACCGACAAGAGCTGCATGCACAAGTCTCATGTACACAGTTTCAAAAGGCCACATGGCTCATTGTCAATGCAGACGTTCTTTCTTTCTCTTTCTCTCTCACTCAAATGCACATATATACAGATTTCCTTGGAGGACAAACGCTGCCGAGCGTTCACCGATGTCCCTTAGTGATATCAGTATCACCTCATTTTCTGTATCGCTTCGGTTATGTAACTTCTGCTATAATTACAATTCGACTAAAAGTATTTAAAGTCAAAGGGTGGTGATGTGGAGGAAACCATAAGTGGAGCGGATCTGTTTGGAAACCCCAGGTTGGCAGTGGCAAGTCAAGGTGGAAATGCAGGTTGAGCTCATTTTGAGAGGATGTGGTTCAGGAAAGAGCGCAGTTTGTCTCCACCCCCAAAAGTTGGTAAGATGGACCCTTCCACTTGGGGAAATTCTGTGTAATATTGGAACAAGAAGGAGGGGGGAGTGGTCAGGTCTAAATACAAGTTTAAACAGGGTCCAAAATGCTTTGAGATCCGATGACTCAAAACGCGTTTGGAGGTAGAGACGCATGCTACGACACTGCATTGGTAGTGTAAATGCTAATGTGTTGTTGATTAAAGGTTCGCCCACGCAAGTGTCAAACATCCATTGAGTTAAAACAAGAGTATTAAACATTGTCTGTAATATATAATTGATATAAAAACATTTTCCCGTAATGGAACACCTGAGATGGATGATAATACCAGGTGCAAACAGGCCTGGTCATGATGAGCTTTAATCTGCCCACTTCAAACCCCTCTGTCAAAACAAAACATGCTTCATACATGCTTTGATTAGTTCAGTAGTTATTTGAGACACCGTAGAATCGCATTCGCATGCAACCCAGGTGTGTCACACAATGCAGCAGCATCTGTGACATGTGCTTGTCAAACCATGATTCAAAGGGGAATAAAAACTGACAAGTGTGGTTTGTCTTGAAAGCGAAATATAGTGTGAGGACGAGTTTGTAATAGCCCGGAGGTGATGATACAGTGACATTTGCATAAGTGCAGCAAGTCACACAGCGGTAGCAAGCCACTCCTTGTCTGTGGGAAGTAGGCCTCTTGCATTCTTTCATTTTTTGTCTTTATGTTAACTACATTCACTGGCGATTTACTGTTCTTAGGAAATATTTTGATTATTTGGAAAAAGTAAATTTTTTAAACACACACACACACACACACATATTGGTTTATGTGATTTATGAGGACTCTCCATAGGACTAATGGTTTTTATACTGTATGTGCTATTGCCCTACTGCTACCCAACATCTAAACCGTCCCATCACAGGAAACTGTGCATTTTTAGATTTTCAACAAAACTTTTAAGCCTTTTGAATTACAGGGACACTGAAAATGTAATCATAAATCACATTCATATTGTAATACCTATGTCATACCCATGTCATTATGCAAATTTGTGTCCTCAAAAACCACACAAACATGCACACACAACACAGAAAAGTTAAAAAGTCTGGATCAGAGACAAATCCAAAATAACACAAAGCAAGACAAAATAAAAGACAAAAAAAGTTTAGTAACATTTTACAGTAATCTACTTTTACTTACTGCAATAATTACTATTAAAATATCAATACAAATCTTTGCTAACATTAATTAAATTAATTAGACATCAGTTAGATAATAGTAACAGATAACTCTTTTGATTTTAATAATGTAGAAACTAAGATTAATACATTCAAAGTATTTTTCATTATTAGCTCATGCTAATTAATTGTACCTTATTGTAAACCAGCGTTACCATTGTTTAAATATAGGCATATTACAATGCTTATAGTGGTATTGGATCCTTTTAAAGAGGGTTTTTTTTTTGTCTCTAATTGAATAATCACCCATATACCACACACCCTTTGTGGTTATGACACCTTCACCCATTTACAGTTCAGAATGAAGTGTTTAAAGTCAAAAAGAAAGCTGATTGCTGTCCTCCTTTATTAATCTGCCTCTTTGATCTGTGAGTCTCTGATGTTTGGGTGTATTTCTGTTTCAGTCTCTGTCCATTCGTGCACGGTGTGTGTATGTCTGGCAGTGTATAGCTGGGGTGTATGGCTCAATGAGTTTGAGCCGTATTGGAATTGCCTGCTTTCCTCGGGGAGCCAGAGTAGACAACTGGTGTGGAATGGCGGGAGAAGAGCAGCAACTTCATGATGGCAGTGTGTGTGTGTGTGTGTGTGGAAGCATGCTAGGAGAGTGCCTGGTTTTAATGGATCATATGGTTGATAAAGCATGGAATGGAGAGACAGCCGTTATCGATCCTACACTAAGTCCAATGCTACTGAGGTCCTTTGAGGCACAAACACACACACACACACACACACACACTCAGGAACACTGTATGTATCATTGCTGACATTGCTTATACATAATGACAGAAATCTTTCTTCACTTTTGACATTTTGAAACAGACGTAAGTTAATATTTAGTTCAGTGAGTCAAATGTTGATCAAGTAACTGCAGGATTCTTCCTTCAGGATTCGTGATACTGATTCAAAGTCTTTTTGAAAAATTAATATGGAGGTCATATCAGGTCACTGAAAATATCTTAAACTGAGGCATTTGGAGTCAGTTGGATGTTTGTTTAGGTTCACTAAAAAATAAGGCTCATAAAAGTAATTTGTAAGTCAGTTGGTCTCTGATTGTGCTTTATGTTTTGATTCACTAAAAAAGAACCTAAGAGTCATTTGTTCAAAAATCAGACTTCAGTAATTTTGATTCACCAGAAACAGGCTAAAAAAGAGATGTCTGTTTATCAATTAGACTACATAAGACTGGATTTGATTCACTAAAATGAACAGGTGCAAGTGTCATTTGTTTGGATATCAGACTACACTGTACTTCACGTTATGATTCACTTAAAAACAGGTTCAAAAGAGTCATTTGATCAACAGTTGGTCTATACCGTGCTGTATATTTTGATTCGCCTAAAACAGGCTCAAAGGGGACATTTGTTCATCAGTCAGACTACATGCAGCTATTTGATGATCTCATAAGAATCCTTTGTTAGTTAATCAAACTACATATTTATGATTCACTAAAATTAACAAGCTCATAGTAATTTGTTTGCTTATCAGACTATACTGTTTAATATTTTAATTCACTACAAATATCAGTCTCATAAGAGTCATTTGTTCTCTAATCAGGCTGCACTGTACTTTACATTATGATTCTCTAAAAAGACTGGTTTGGCTCAAAAGAGTCATTTGCTCATCAGTTGCTCTTCATTGTGCTGTGTGTTTTGATTCACTAAAATAATGGGTTCACAGGAGTCGTTTGTTTGTCAGTGAAGACACTGTGCTTCTATTCCTTCACATTCAATATATTAATCAGCTACAGAACACCACTACCAAAAACCAAACACAGCATTACATAAATGTATTATTAATATATATTACAAAATAATAACTAAAGCGCAACTAACAGCCAACACATTCATTCCTTACAGAGACTGCAACACCTAACAGACAAGATGACAACATATACATGCCTAGAAGATGTCCGTTCCATGTCCTCATCAAAAAAGCAGTTTAATGAATGCCAGTCAATATCATTAATGAGGAAGAACCCGATGACCATGTAGGCAAGAGAGCAGATATACGGACACAAGACAAGCAAACGATCGCAAGCCAATGAGCTCAATAACATCATCTGATATAAAGTGATAATGGTGTCATCACGTCTTCATTTTGAACAGTGGCATGTTTCCAAACGTCAGCTGGCACGGTGGCGGTTTGAACCAAGCGCAGTCGATCATCTGGAACTGTTGTAACTCTGGACGCCTGACAGACAGTAAGTTGGCCTAATGTGATCCCGCTGGCAGCAAGGAGTGAATACCCCCCACCTTTTTCTTTCTGTCTTTCTTTCACCTCTTCCTTTCCACCGCTGTCTTTTTCCAGGTCCAGACAGACAGAAATAGCAGGGAACGGAGTGCTGAGGAGGCAGCAGTGATGATACAAAGCGTGTGACTGCTGCTGGAATGCAGTGTGTGTGTGTGTGTGTGTGTGAGAGTGCTTGTACGGATGAACGTGTGACCTGCTGAGGAATGCGCTACGTTGGTGTGACGTTGGGGGAGCACGAGGAGATCCCAAGTCACAGATTAAAATGGTGCAGGCAAATCGGTCGGTGTCCTCTCTTCATATTACTGTATGTGCTTTCTAATATTACCCCCCTCTCAAGTGCACACATGTTCTCTGCCGTCCCTGAGGTGGGTGAGTGTGTGAGTGTTATTTTTAGGGCCTGCTTTTTTCCACTACTGCATCAGTACTCTGAAGGAGGCCGGTCAGGTGGTGAGACGTGAGAGGGGTTTGCCTAATGAGAGCGGGCCAATGGCAAAGCTATGTAACAAACATTCATGCTATAAATCACTGAAGACCTCAGCAATCGTAACACATGCTTCTGCAGGGACTGGATTAGCTCTCACAAGACAAAACACATACACACGTAGTGTACGTGTCAGGGGGTACAGCAGGACTGGGTGCGTGTGTGTAATTTGCTTTTTGAGGTTGTTCCATGGGTCAGGTGCAGCTGTCACTAGCCGTCAGTATAATTCAGTCGGTTGAGTTTTGCCAATTTAATTATATTTATAGGTGCTTCGTCATTTACTCACTCTCATGAGCTACAAACCCATATGAACTTTCTTTAGTGGGACACAAATTGAGATATTTCACAGAATGGTCTGGCTGCTCTTTCAAAAAATTAAAAAGAACAATTAATAAATAATGTGTGTGCTGTTTTGTCAGTCGATGCCATTGGTCACACATGAATTAATTTGATAATTTTGATATTGCTTTTATTATTTTATTACATTCTTTTTGTATGTACCTTTTTTCTTCTTCTGCTTTTTCTCTTTTTTCTTATTTTTTTTTCAGCTTAGATGATTTTCATCAACATGGAACATGGGAAAAAAATAAGGTAATTGAAACGAGGCAGAAATTAAATAGAATATAAATATTATCTTATACATAATCTTTAAAATATATATATTTTTTACTAAAAAGTTGAAACTTTTTAACATCTTGGCAACCGAGTTAAATTATTGTAAATACTAAAAATGTTAAAACCATGTAACTGAAATACAAAATTAAGCTATATAGAAATATAAAAACTAAACCAATGATGAATGCACATAACAAAATTATTTTACTTAAAATAAAAATTAAACATTTAAAATGAATGGCTTATTTCACATATTACTAAATGTATAAAGAATAAGACTAAATTTAATATGACAAAAAAAGGAATACTTTCTTTTAATTATTTATTTTAAAGTTTAAATAATTTCAGAAAAAAGCAAAAAAATAAAAAAAACAGCATCATATCATATTTTTGCAGTCTACTTCTGTTTATAAAGCATGAGGGTGAGTAAATTATCTAATTTTCTTAGGAATTTGGAGTCAAAAAAAGGACTCCCAAGTTTAAGCTGGATGATTTGTTCTCACATGTCTAAACAGACGTGAGCGTTGTAATGCTTTAGGAACAGCCGAGATAGGGCTTATGAAAGCATGAGTGTGCATGTGTGTTTCCTTCCTGTCCCTGTGTTGTCACAGGACATGGGACGGGCACAGGACCAGGGTGTCACTGACACGTATCACACACACTCTGTCCTTCCTCTCTCCTTGTCCACTGCAGTACAGTACATCTCTCGCTCTTCTCATTTATCCCTCGTCTGTTTTCTTTGCACATTCTGGAAAGCTTACCACTTATAAAGGGGGGCTACATTTCGAATAAATCTGTCACCATTCCCATTAATAAAAATAACCCCAAGTTATTTTTTACTCTGACTCAAAAACATACTGAGAATATGTGTGTGCATGATGCATTCTTACATGAACAAGCTTTATCTAGGTCTTCAGTTGCTTACAAGAGCAGATGAAAGGACTGTCTTGATTTTATGCGTTATGGAAAATCAGTTTGATTCATCTACAGTCAGCAGAGTCAAAGTTTAGCTGAGGATTTTAGACATGGTCTCGGCTGGATTCCTTTATGATGAACATCTCAATTAGTCCTTGAATATACATGGATTTACATAATACACAATTCAAAAGGTTTTTGAAGGAAAATTTATATTTTTTAATTTTGCACAAGAAAATAAAGCAGCATGACTGTTTCCAACATTTATAACCCTTTTAACATATTTTGTTCTATATTTTTTTTGCATTATAAAGCAATTTATTATTTTTTTTAAGGGTTGCTTTTTTTACAATTCAAAGAGACTTTGTTCTTAAATAATACATTTAAAATCATATCTTAAAGAAGATTTTTTTTTTTTACAAACAGAAATATCTAACATTTTACCAACTATTGACCACAGCAGTTTTCTGGTTTAATAAATATGTAAACTCACATTTTCAAATCACAACTGTTTCCAAACCATTTAATCTGTGCTGCATAACAAACATGAAAACGTCTTCAACATGAACTGAAAATCACTATCAGTAAACTGTTCAGAAGGTGCTTGTTTCATGATGGGTGGACAGGTACGTGTGAGGCGCCAGGACATCGCCTTGCCTAAGGTATATAGATCCACCCTTCCCATACATGTTCTGAATCACTTAATCTACACAATTTAATATTTTTTAGAAATGGTTTGGCAGAGTTTGAAGCAGCTTTGCTTCTGGGCAGACCTCCTCCAGGTTGTTCAGACTAGTGCTGGTGAGCCACAATGTTGGATTGAGATCAGAATTTTCAGGGCTTTCAAGTGTTTGAAGATTTTCACCCAAGCTTCAGATTTTTCTGTATTTCCTTCATTGAAAGATTTGCACAACACATACTGCTGTGATTTGTCTTTAAGATGCTATTGGTCACATCTCACCACAAAATATTTTCCCACATTACAATTGGGTCACTATAACGCCTTCTGGCCAACTCCAGACAAGCTTTCCACGGTTCTTTTAGAGTAATTGGTCTTTTCATTCAACCCTCTAGTACAAGCCACTCTAGAGCTTTTGACATGGTTGACTAGTATTTGTTCTCAGCTGCTGAACTCTACAGCACCTTTTCTTAAAAATCAGTGGAGGAATGTCCTAATGCAGGCAGTGTCCAGGTGGAAAGCTTCCAGGCAAATGAAGCAGCAGCCCACCGTCTGGGACATAACAAAAGGAAAAAAAACCCCTTACTATTTTATTTGTAGCACTATAAGTGAAACTGAGGAAATTAAAACAATCAAGATATGACTGTACATTGTCTTTATACAGTATATTTTATATATAAATAAATATATACATAATATCATCTTGTGGAGTTTTAATTTGAAAAATTAGACATTTATAATATTTTCTGTTGTTTTTTGACAATAGAACAGAAAATAGCTGGGAACAGAGAAGAAAATAGAGTCTACCGCATCCAAAATGCAGCACAATTACTAAAAACATATGCAAATAGCATATTTCTTATTTGTAACATTTTTTTTTAGTTTCAGAAAGTCTACATTTCAAAAATAGCATTCATTTTAAAAAATGAAATGCAGTTTTTAAAATTAATGGAATTTTCACTTCAATAAAGTAATGCAGTTAGGATCTAATCTGTGTAGGGCAAGACCTACATTTTTATACATACATTAACATTTACATAAAATAAAAATGAGATAGCTAAAGCTTTATAAACACTTTATCTTAAGTAACAATACAGTAAATGTCAAGTCTTATCAGTAGATGAAGCTTGATTTATTAAAGGAATGCACCGGTAATGCATCATCACAGTCATGTGATATTCAGCGATATCTACATGTCTATTTTTAGATCAGAAGCGTTCTTGTTTTATGGAACAGCCTTTGATATTAACTTTTCAAATAATAAACTTTGTTCGGTTTTAATCTCTAAAATAGGCAGAGCCTTCCTAATCAAAGCACTTGTAATTTGCCACAATTAACCTTGATCTCGGAATTAGGCCCATTATAACTCAAGTACAGAATGTTGTTTTCAAGGCTAAAGTAAAACGGTACTGGTCCCGTTTAGCCCGAGAGGTGTGTCCGGTCAGGTGAGGTTGATTACTTTGATGTCATGGCTATAGGCAGCGGTGGAGACTCTGGGGCGAGGGAAGGGAGGGGTACACAGAGCGCCCATCCAGCCCCGGCTCCTGAATGATTCATGCACACCAGAAAAATGCAAACTCGCAGATTTAGCGCATATATATTTGTTCTTTTAAAAGATTGATGGCCTTGAGCAGACAAAGAATGGGGTGAATAACTAATGTATGTTTTGGTTTCTTCTGAATGTGCACAGAAGAGAGGCAGCTGATAATATTGTTTCTGAATATGCTAGTGAGCGTTTAACTGGCTAAGGAGTTGTGTGCCACTGTGTGTAACGACCCTTGATGCATAATTGAGCCTTTCAGAGAACAGGTTGCAGTGGAGATTATTATATATTGATATAATTTTAAGTTAGAGATGTTTCGTGATTTGTTTCCCTGTGGAAAAAGAGGCCTTAAATTAAGCAGAATAATCAGTGCCTCTCTGCCAGCAATGAAAAAAAAAAAAAGTTGAAAATGATAATACGATTTACAAAAAAAGTCTTTATTTTTGCATTTTATAAAAATTTATTAAAGATATGCCCTTCGAATGCATTTGAGACAAACTGTGACTACAGCACACCATTACTGAAGGTAGCTTGATATGCATTTGATGCAATTGGACAAATCTAAAGAAAAAAAAGGGGGGGGGGAATGTGTGCTTCCAGCTCCCGGTTGCCAGATAACCACAGCGCTATTGTAATATGCATCACAGATACGGTCCATCAGAGATGAGTGTGTCTCTTCAGCAAACATACAAATGTAACACGGCCTTTAGGCACCATATCTTTCTTTCAAATCAAGTCTTTGCATGCAATCCAACAATCATCTTCATTGAACGTTGTGAACGCTGGATTCTTTCACTAGTGCTGATGACGCTCTCTCAGCTATTGTGGTTTTTGATATCAAAATCAGCTGCATATTTGCATATAGCTAACAACTGAATAGCTAACAACTTTTATTTTCACTTTGCAGAGGTGCATTTATGAGGCCGAGCGTAAACGGAACATATATTAACCGACTGAAACTGATTGCTGCTTGAAATAGGCCCAAAATATCATGTTTAATTCTGTCACATTCTCACACTGCTTCAATGCCTTAATCAGCAGATACTAGTGGAGCCAGTTCCTTAGTTCTCTCGAACTAAATTGTTTTACATGAATCCTGTGTGTCTGGTTGTTTTAAATGACCGTACATTATTTTGTAGTGCTCTGTAAGCACTGTTACCGTCAAAGCATTCTTCAGAACGGACTCTTTTGTGTTCCATACAATGTAACAGGTTTAGAACGATGTGACAGTGAATAAAAGATGACAGACATTTCATTTTTGAGAGAAATATGCCTTTAACATGTCAACACTGCATGCCAGACTTCTGTAGGTGCACTCACCTGAAGAAGCGCTCTCCAAACCTTTGTTCCGAGACATTTTTATTATTGCTTAATTGAATGAATTCTAATCTAAGTGGGACTATATCGAACATACACAGCTCTGAATATCACAGAGACCCCCTTATGCTCCTACATAAGCTTCTGGGTGTGAAGGGACTTGGCTGGGAGCATTAAGAGACAGAGATGACATGTTAGACCTGTCTGACTCCTGCTACACATTCTCTCAGCCTCTCAGTCTCTGAACTCACAAACAACACACACACACACGCTGTTTTCACAGAGTACTCTGTTGTGCAAACAGCCTTGGGAAGCAAAAGCTCCAAACTTACGAGTCTGTCTCGAGTGTGTGATTCTGCGGTGATGCTCGTGTGGAAAGCTGGCGGTTTATCAGAGCATGCGTCCGGAACGTGTCACCTCACGCTGGGGTCTCCCCGCCTATAAAATATGCATCACATACAGGATAACATGGAAAGAGCGAGGCACACACACTCAGACTGGGACAACAATTGGGCTTCGCACCATTGAGCATGAACCTTGCAAACACACACATGCAGAGCGGCGAGATTATCTAAAGGGTTGGTGAGAAGGTATATCCTCGCTATCTTGATTTGCTGTATCTGTTACATTTTAGTAAACAAATATGGGGGATCATACAGTGGTGGTAACGTAAGACACAACAGCACTTTAATTTGGTGATGAATGCGTAATGTGTGTGTGTGTGTATTTGATATGAAGGATTAAACAAAGCTTTAATCTCATCGGGTTTCCACAGGGTTTCACAAATATGTGCGTGACCAAGAATACAATAGCACATGGTAGTAAGATGAGATCACGTTTATCTTTTTTTTTTGGTGAAAATCTTTTTTCAAGGTGAAATCCAGTGGTATCAACAGGATTCCCTCTCTCTCTCTCTGTCTCACTTTGCTTCCTGTCTAAAATAAGGTCCTGTCCTAATAAAGGTGCATCTGAAATTTAAAAAAAAGATTGGTGCTGTCAAACTAATAGGGGTTAATCTCTTCCAAAATAAGTTTTTGTTCCCATAACGTGTATGTACTGTGTATTTTTTATGTTCAATAAAAACCCACATACAGCATGTATGTTAAAAATATATTAATTTATATTATATATATATAAATATATTTTTATATATTTAAAAAATGTATACAAGCATGTGAGTGCATTTTAATAAACACATACACAGCACAATATTATGCAAAAAAAAGTTTTTTTTTGGATATGACTAATCTTGATTATCGTCATCTTGACTACAGAGACCGCCTCTGCATTTGATAAATAAATAGTTTAATTCTTATCATGATACATTACCATCAATCTGTTCTTCTACTTGATAATGTTCAGTGCTTTGCTACAATCTGTATTGTTAAAAGCACTATATAAATAAAAGTGACTTGACTTGAC
>JAUCMT010000032.1:12487357-12511348 GCA_032357475.1 Enteromius thamalakanensis
AACTGGAAATTAGGTGCTGGGCGTCCGGCCAGAGGAGAACTGGACCCAACTAAGCCTGGTTCTCCCAAGGTTTTTTTTTCCCCATTCTCTAATGGATGGAGTTTTGGTTCCTTGCCGATGTTGCCTCTGGAGTTTAATCTCATCATTATACATTACCATCACTCTTTTTTCGTACTTGATAATGTTCAGTGCTTTGCTACAATCTGTATTGTTAAAAGCACTATATAAATAAAAGTGACTTGACTTGATTAATTAAGGCCGCCTGATATGAAGTGTGACCAGAACATGCACGTTTATGATATGCAGAAAGTTCCAACTTTTCATTAGACAGATCTTGAAAAATAAAAGTGTGGCTTTCTAGTTGTGGGAGAAAAAAAAAATTATATGAAATACGATGTGCATTACATAATTCTCTTATTTACTTAGCATCCCCTAATGCACTGCTCCTGAGAGTTGTACTGCAGCGCATGTTGCACACGTCATTGTGTCATCCATGCAACACGGTCCAGCCTGAATGACATCGCAGCAGCGTTCAAGGCTGACCACACCTCCACAGACACATGACCCTTAACCCAGACAAATCTTGACCACTGCACATCAGGGACAGATGGAATGCCGCCACTCGCTGCCAGAAACTCCACAGTGTGAGTATGTGTGTTTCTGTTTGCGTCTTTGTCAGAGAGACGACGCTGAGCTGTGAGGTCACAGCTGTGCTGGTCAACAAGCTCCACCCACAGCAGCTGTCTCGGCCCCCGTGAGACAATTGGGAAAAATCAGATTCTCCCTCACAAATAAACAGACATGTACGCACAACATACACACATGCTTACCGCAGCACGTAGACTGTGCTGAAAAGGCAGCTAAATAATAACATTTTCTGACGTGCATATGCCTTTAATTCTCTCCTCCGACTTCACGTTATCCCGTCAACACCCTCCTTCAGACCAGAAGGGAGCACGTCATCACAACATCACAGCAACAGGATCACATACAGCACACGTTCACTAGGCTGCTGCAGTGACGCCCTGTAGACCACAGTCTGGGCGGCTGTCCATCTGACAACAGGAAGTCTCCTCGGCCCAAGAGTTTCCTCATTGTTTTTTTTTTGGCTTTCTGTCATCCTCCTGACAGCCATTACAAATAATTTCAGCCATAAAACCCATCCAAACCCCAAAACACCTCAGGTTTACATAGTTTGCTGGCATTTCACTAAGGGATTTTAAGAAACACGATAGTATGTGATTCTGTATGCCTGAATATACAGATGCACTTACTTCAAAACTAAAGGGTGTATCATACAAAGCCACAGCTTTTACACTTTTAGGAAGTGAAAAAAAGAATAGATTGAAAAACTGCAAACTGACAATCCCAGAATTCCATTTGACATAAAAAAAAAAGTTATGTTTCTTAGATTTTTCATATCAGTTAAGTACATTAGGGTTGTGTGTTACATGTAATCTTAAAAAGTTAATGTTTATTGCATTATTTCAGATTCATGTGTGTTATCATGATGGACATTATTATAATCTCCTTCTTTAGCTTGTGGAAAAACTGCTTGTGATGAGCTTTGGTTCATCTTGTGACTTTCCTATCACCTTTTGGTGGTTATAAGTGAACTACTAACATACTAAAGAGTTTTCAGTACTTCACTAGGTTGGTATATTAACATTATATCACCTAATGAAAATTGTAAATGCTCAAGCTAAATCCGAAATTTTTCACCATTAAAATGTGGACATTAGGTAAAGTACATAGTGGATGGTATGAGTACATAGGGTACAGCACATTATTTGGAAAATAAGCGTGCCTTCTGAGACAAACAGGACCAAGGGCATCAATAAACACTTTTTATGTGGACAAGAGTCTCATTAAAAATTATTGATAGATCCATATGTGTTTTTTTTTAATGTTTTTTTGTATTTAGATAGGACAGTGTAGTGAGCGACCTGGGATTGAAACTAAGGACGCCCGCAGTGCTACAGCGCAATATAGATCCTTATGTCAATGAACATTACCATTTACTGCCCTGAGCATATTTTCTTATAGAATCTTAAAATATTTTTTATTCAATCATTTATTAAATGAACAGTGAACACCAGAAACAATTTAGATTTTGGCCAGAACATTACACCAGTCTGTGATGCAATGTGATTCAATGCTAATGTTTTTAAAAATGTCTGTGACCCTGAACCAAATGTGTAATTATCCAGGTTAAAGCTAGTTACAAACACTTCAACAGCTTAACTAACTTGTTCAACAAGATTCTTTTAAAACTGTTGCTCCATATGACAGTTGTTGATCTGAAAGAAAGAAGTGACAGATACGATATGAAGAGTGCTAGCAATGGCAAAGTCATGGGTCGATTCCTAGTAAATGCTTGAAGTAATAAAATGTCTACCTTAAATGCAATGTATTATGCATCAGACAAAGCCTACAATATAAAATACATTTATGTATTATGAATAACTGTTTAGCATTGTGCAATACAATTAAGTGTTTGGTTTCATACTTGAGTATAATATGTTTTGGGCCTTAGATTCCGATGTAAAATAGTCCACCCCAAAGTTGATATATTTTTTATAGCAGCCTGAGCGTGACACAAAATGTACACATTATGCAGCTGTGTTTCCCTGTAGGCATTTACAATTCTTATAACTGTGTTAGGGAGAAAGAGAGAGTGAGAAAAAAGAGGTGAGAAACTGAGCTAGTCTTGGAGAGTTGGAGATGGTTTTGGATATTGCTCTGGTAATGTCCTCATCTATAATAGATCAGAATCTGAGATTCTTTGTCTCAACAAATCTTCTCAAATGTACTTTTCATGTTTGGCTGTCTGCTGTAACACGTGACCCCTGTAATACAGACATATCCTGTTACATGATACACACAGACCCAGACATACACAACACATTTAAGTGTTTGCAAGCCCTGGTTCTTCAGTATTACAAACAAAGCTCTTACCAGTTTGTATTGCCATACGAACATACACTACATAATTAATAACTATCTGCTTCAGAGCAAGTTATGTTGTGGGTTACATATTTTAGTTTTAATTGTAAACTATACCTCCAAATTTATGACATTCAAGCTAAAGTGTTAAAGGCAAAAGACACAAGAGTAGAAAAATCAGTCCATATGCACCCTATTCCAAATTTTTTTAACACATTTAAAGTACACTGCTCAAAAAAATAAAGGGGACACTTAAACAACACAATGTAACTCCAAGTCAATCACACTTCTGTGAAATCAAACTGCCCAGGTGGAAATTATAGGTAATTAGCAAGACCCCCAATAAAGGAGTGGTTCTGCAGGTGTTGACCACAGACCACTTCTCAGTTCCAATACTTTCTGGCTGATGTTTTGGTCACTTTTGAATGCTGGCGGTGCTTTCACTCTAGTGGTAGCATGAGACGGACTCTACAACCCACACAAGTGGCTCAGTTAGTGCAGCTCATCCAGAGGATGAAGGCGCTACCAGGAGACAGGCCAGTACATCAGGAGACCGTGGAGGGCAACAACTCAGAAGCAAGATCACTACCTCCACCTTTGTGTTAGGAGTAACAAGAGGAGCACTGCCAGATCCCTGCAAAATGACCTCCAGCAGACCACAAATGTGCATGTGTTGGGTCAAACGGTCAGAAGCAGACTCCATGAGGTGCTTACAGCCCAACACCGTGCAAGACATTTGGCATTTGCCAGAGAACACCAAGATTGGCAAATTTGTCACTGGCGCCCTGTGCTCTTCACAGATGAAAGCAGATTCACACTGAGCACCTGTGACAGACGTGACTAAATCTGGAGACGCCGTGAAGAACATTCTGCTTTCTGCAACATCCTCCAGTATGACCGGTTTGGCAGTGGGTCAGTAATGGTGTGAGGCTGCACAGCCCTCCTTGGGCTCATCAGAGGTAGCCCGACTGCCATTAGGTGCCGAGATCCTCAGACCCCTTTTGAGACCATATGCCGGTGAGGTTGGCCTTGGGTTTTTTTTCCTAATGCAAGACAATGCTAGACCTCATGTGGCTGGACTGTGTCAGCAGATCCTGCAAGACGAAGGCACTGATGCTGTGGACTGGCCCGTCCATTCCCCAGACCTGAATCCAATTGAGCAAATCTAGGACATCATGTCTCAAGTTCACCAATGCCACTTTGAACCACAGACTGCCCAGGTGTTGGTGGATGCTTTAGTTCAGGTCTGGGAGGAGATCCCTCAGAAGACTATCTGTCACCTCATCAGGAGCATGCCCAGGTGTTGTAGGGAGGACATACAGGCACGTGGAGGCCACACACACTACTAAGCCTCATTTTTACTTGTTTTATAAACATTACATCAAAGTTGTATCAGCCTGTAGTGTGTTTTTCCACAACTTTGAGAGTGACTCCAAATCCAGACCTGTATGGGTTAATAAATTTGATTTCCATTGATGATTTTTGTGCGATTTTGTTCTCAGCACAAGTATTTAATAAGACTATTTTATTCATTCAGATCTGGGATTTGTTACTTTAGTGTTCCCCTTATTTTTTTGAGCAGTATATAAAGTCTCTGATGTCATCCGCTTCTAGTTATATTACCTGAAAACAGTCTGTTACGCTACTTCATATTAAAAACTGGTATAATACGTTTACTATTTACTGCACATTGTTATTCTTCTTGTTATTTAATTATAGAAGCGAATGAATCAAAAGTCTCACACATTCACAGAAAGCAGCTTACTTCCGCGTAAGCGGAACAGACATGGGTCACACTCCCCTCCTCTGACTCAGGTGCTGATGTACTTGTTGGTTAGCACATGCATGTTCATTTCTAAGCCCAGGCATGAGTTTGAGAGTTTGCGAGTGTGCTCAAGTGTTCTCTCCCAGTGTAAAAATACTGCCCATATGATGGCAAGCGCGTGGCATGGTGCTGATGACACAAGTAGCGCCTCCAAATAGCTCCGCCAAGCCTAAAAATAGCCTCCCTCTGAATGCAACCAGCCACAAATACAGAGCAGCACTATCGTTTTACTCACCCTGAAAGAGAGAGAGAGCCTGTCCCTTGTTTAACAGTTTCATTATGTGAGGAGTGCGTCACTATGAGGTGGAAAAAAAGTGAAAAAGAGGGAAAAAATTAAAGAAAGGAAAGGAAAGAAAGAGTGAGGGCGTAGTTGGCAGGGGGAATCGGTAACCAGAGGGGATTATGGGGTTCAGCAAACAAGAGGCCTGTATGTATGCGTGTTTTGGATCTCCATGTTGAGTTATGTATGCAAGTTTCTTTCAAGGCCCTTAAAAGAGGGAACTCTTGGACATATTAAGATGGGCCCCTCGAAATAGTGTCAAAAATTTTAATTGTGCATTTGTGTAATGTTGCAGTCTTCTGTTTGGCAAGCACATCCCCCCTCTTATATCACACAACTCGGACCACTTCCTCCTCTTATGACATCACCACGATGGCCCACTGCCCCTGATGCTCTCACCACAGTGATGACTCCACGCCAGGCCTCTTTCCACTCCTCCGCTCTGGCCCGTTTACGCGGGACACACACTCACTCACACACACACAGGGAGCGTGTGACGCAGCCAGACTTGGTCGGGCTCCTGTGGCCTGGTTCTCAGAGGCAGTACTGACTGGACTCTTTGTCTCAGCGGCGGAGTTAAAAATAAAACCCGGGAAAGAGTTTGGCTAGCGTTATACCAGTGTTAGTGATATGTTTCACCGGCGTCTGGGGAAAAGAGACCCCTCTTACACACTCAGACGCAAACGGACACACTCACACACCTCTCTGGGGAGCTGAACTCGCCGTGAACTTGGATGTGAAAAACATCCACAAGCAATGGCCCGCAGTGTTTTCTGGCCCGGGTGGGAACGTCCGCAAAAACCGCCAGCTCATGACGGAACACTTGTGTCATATTGCGTAACTCAGACACACATGCAAATTCGATATACGTCCATGTAAACATGCAGCTCTCATACAGCTGTAATGGTTAAATATGATTCAGCTTTTCCTTTGGATTTAGAAGAAGAAAAAGGAGGGCACTTTATAATGGAGATTTCGGGGAAGATTATGAAATGTAAAACTTGCAGATAACACTACCTTGTTCTCTCAAGTGTGCAGTGATTCTGAATGTACCATTCAGGGTGCTTTCTTTTCACAAAAATCTTATGTTCCATGTATTATTCAAAACAAAAGCCAAAAAGGCTTTTGTATTTAAGTTTTGTTAGAGTTAAGGCTAATCAATTAGCAGTGTAATTATAAAATAAAGATTATAATGGCTTTTTTGTATTTTTCATAATGCGTATCTATTTTGCATTTACAACTCGCTTTTCTTTATCCGTACAGAAATAGCCTTAATGTACTATTTTGTTACATTTCATAAAACCTTTATACATTCAAATCTGTAAAATGTGTTTATTTGTTAATCTGAAAGGATGATTTATCAAATAATACTTTTCTCGCTTTAAAAGAGCATGTCAGTTTAACAGTAAGACGAGGATGAGAGCGTGCTTGGTAATTTAAAGCTGCCGCCTTTATGTCTGTGTGTGTGTCAGTGAGAGATGTTATGGGGTCACCTCACACCCCCGAGGCAGGGCAAACCCTTGGCACATTCTGTGAGTACTGGACTCAAGAAACAGTCACAAGGGATCCCTCTTGCCAAAGTACACACACACCCAAGGATGCCTCGCTGGATGAGCTGGGTGGGGTAGGGGATCTAAAACTACACCCTGCCCCTCCTCCCAACCCAAAGAGGAATCAGGTGGTGCTACGACACAGAGTGTGATGGAAAGAGAGCCAGATATATCAGCAGGCGAGCTATTAATGTCTCACAGACACACACACGTAACACAGGGGTATGGTTACAGTGCATTATATAGAGAGATGATGCTCTTAGACTCTCTGGCATTGACCCGTATGTTTGTAAGCTGTATAACAACTGAGACGCTGTCAATGGAAAGTGTTCTTTCTTTGTATGCGAAAGCTTAAGTCATAAGTCAAAATGACCTGAAAATAATCTTTAGAACCTTTGGAACAAATGCTAAACAGTGATGTAATTGTTAACCTTCTTTGCATTTCATGAATGATTCGAATCTTTTATTTAAAACCAATCTGAAATAAAATATAAATATTAGATAAGTAGGAATATTTGAAATGCTACCAAACTATTCGTTTTCCATTAAATTGATGTTTAATTGCCGTTTTACCTGCTCGATAGATATATGCTTCATAGTAATTTGTTTGACACAGATACCTGCCCTAAATGAAGTGTTTTTGACTGTGGTTTGCCGTTGAGTTCATGCCCTAAACATGCTCTCATTTGAGTCTGTGAAGCGTCATCTTAACACAAACATGTTTTATTTTTTTCCTTTCACTACATACAGTCTAATGCAACATACCTGTGTAAGCGTGTCACACAGAAGCAACTGAAGTAAATAACTCATGTATACACAACATATTAACATACCAATCCTTCCATCATCGGTACATTTTTTCTCCTTCTCTCATATGTACACAAATGCACCTTTCCTTGCGCAATATTTGTCCTGTTGCTGTTAAATGTAAGGAGGGATGAATGGATGGATATATAGATAGATAGAACGATGGCTGAAGATCAAAGTAGATTCTTTACAGGTGTGTGTGTGCAAGTACTTGCATATTCATGTGCACAAGTTTTTGAACTAGATACAAATATGTTTTTTGTTCAGCCAGCACAGTTCACTCAGAGTAGCAGCAGCACAAGGGTCTGTGGATTCTTTACTGGGAGGCCAGGAAAAAAAAAGGTGTCTTCCTGCCAGTGTAAATCTTTCTGTGGAATTCAGACTACTCTGTTAGCCGCTCCTTATCAGAGAGTATCTCCTACGTCCCTAATACTTCACCACAATCGCTTCATTCTTCACCTGGAATGTTACATATTCCAAATTCCTCACACATTGTTGAACGCTTCCCATTTCTGAGAGCATCAGCGGGCATGGTAACAGCATCAGCATCACGTGAAGCACTGAAGAATCAGGAAGTCTCAGCTGAGAACCTGAAAAGGACTACAGCAGGAATTCCCTCTGCATTCACAATAATGGGACAACTCCCACACAGACAGACACTGCTGCCCTGCTTGGCTCTCCTAGTCAACCAGACCTAGTATGGTATGGGGAGTGAATGCACACTGCAAAATGCAATCCAAAATGATAAAGATTCCAGCATTGATGCGTATGAGGTTAAAGCTGTTTCATCTGAAGTTTCGCTGTAAGCGAGGCGTCTGAACATGCCTGAGGAGTGAGAGTCACGCCAGATTAAACTTGTTACACAACACACAATAAAATGACCACAGCGTTCTCATATCATCAAGATTAGGAACTCTCTCTGATATTAGTCAGACCGATGGAAGCTTCTGCTGCTCTCCCTCATATGGGCATTAGAGGTTTGCTTCCGTCAGCCAAAACACTGTGCTCATGTACTGTATCATTAGACATGGAAATTCAGCTACAGCTACATGAGATCAAAAGAGCTTCTGCTCCGTTTAAAGCTTCTTCTTCGGCTCCTTCAAACTTTTATATCAACCAAACCTCAAGCACACACACAACATAGCAGCCAACCAAATCTCTGTTCATCACACCATCTATCCATCATTCCGTCTATCCATCTGATGATCTTCCTAATAATATAGCATATCTATACCGTTAAGGTAAGATATATAGGTAAGATAATACAACAGATTATATACAGTAACTTACTGTACTGTTATGACAAGCGAACTTCAAAGTTCTTTCAAAGTTAAAACTAGAATAAACTTTACCAACACATTAAGACACTTTACCAGCCTAGTGCAAACATCAGATCAGGTGGTATAGGCCTGCTATGTTCAGTCAACCTCCCAGCTGAGTTCTGCTTCAGATTGTTCATATATCTCATATTAATCAGAATGCACACTCACGGAAGGAAACCACACGCCAACACAAGAGACATAAGACAGCACATATTTTTGTTTCAGTGCAGAATGACTGTATGCAAAGGAATAGTGAGAAAAAAACTCATCTCATGGCTTTCTAAAAACGGACTAAAACCAAAACACATCAAACACATGACTTGAAACTGTATCCCATATAAAGTATCGTTAAGATCTATGAAGCGTATTTAAAACTTGAATATAAGTTCCAATATGACTACAGCAGTGATATTGAGCTTGAGGGCTGGTGTCTCTGGAGTGTTTGGTTCATTAAGAGCCATATTGGCTCAGAGAGGCTGAGCACAAAATAACTTGAGATTTCTATCATACTGTCAGTCAAAGCAGTAACTACTAACTATTGATGGCCCACTGAACACAGGTGTGTGTGTGTGTGTGTGTGTAGGCATGAGTGAGGGAAGGAGAAAAGCCCTAGGCTTTACAGAGATGAACAAAGACATCAGGGAGCAATTCGTAACACAGCACTGCTGCAGGGACACACACACAAGTAACACAAGGTGCATAGACAGTCGTGCAGCTGTCAAAAACCAGTGCATTCCAGTCATCAGGCTGGGCTTTGTCTCGCTCCCTCTCTTGTTGTTTCTCTCTATCATCTATGCATGGCTAAATTTATAGGAATAATCTTCAAATGCTCAAACAATGAAAGAACCAAGGAACTGGTTTTGTAATTGATATGGGTGTTGCTTCTGAAGAACAATGTGAAAGATTACTGTTTAAAGGTATTGAATGTTTCTTCACTGCTAACAGGCAGTTGCAGAAGTTACATTTGTAATATTTATTGGTGCGCTTGAGTAAAATGCTGTAGTTAAACCAGTCAATTGATTGATAGGATTTGGTTTAAATCCCTTTAATTAAATGACTAAACTATAATATAAAAAATATTATTTAACATTTAAAGTTGCTGACTGCTAGAACAGCTACTGACATGAATGGAGCTTATCTTGATGTTTGTTTATGAGTGTTTGTGTAATTGGCCCTTAAAGACTCCCAGAAGTTGTCTGTCCGATCATCTTGTTTGACCCGGTGGCACTGAGCTCTTCCTGCCAACTAAACAATCTCATTACAGCCACATCACAGCATGCACATGCATGCACGCACACACACACACACACACACACACACACACAGTCGCTTACTTTGTCGCAAAGCAGTGCACACTCTCTTGTACCTCAAACATAAATTGGCACAGATGTAGAAACACAAAAAACATATTTTAAACAAACATATTTCCAACACAAAGAATAATCAAAATGCCACGTACATACATTTAAACACAAACACACACTTACGCATATACACAAATGTGCACATTCTCTGGCTCCCAGCACTGTTATAATGAGAGTGCTGGCAAGGGCATATGGCAATGTTGTATTAATCCAAATGAAGTGCTGATTATTTAAACGAGTTTTACTCATCTTTAATGTCTGACTAATTCTGCTGACTCAGGGCTGTTGACCTTGAGCAAGGTATGTATGCATGTGTCCAGTTGTACGTGAGCGTGCCAAAGATAAACCCACAGGATTTCTCAGTATTTCTTTGTTGAACTGCTAACCAGATTTTTATGAACAGTTCCTCTTGATGGTTTTGAGATCTTTTTAACTTTCAAAACATGTTCTTCAGATCTGTGGATGATCTAGAGAAAAGGCACTATTATTTTGTCTCTTGAAAGCACTAAATTTGAACATTGTCTTGTATCTTAACCTTTTACTATGACAGTGCAGCCACTTAACTAGTGTACTCTTTGTTTAAAAGAGTCTCACACGGTCGTATCGACAAAAGTTTCATTAACTATTTACCTAAACTACTTCCTTTAGTTACTGACCACTCAAAAATGTTTTGAACATTAAAACATTTCCTTTATTTTTTTGCTCAAACCTGACTTGCTTAAACAAGTTAGCTAGCAGTCATTTAAATTAGAATATATAAAATAAAAGGAAAAATAAATACTAAATACATTTTTTATGGAGGAAAAGTAAAAGAGTTTAGGCAGGGGACACAAATAGAGAAGTTACGACAAATTCTGTGAAAAATTTGTTAAAGGGCATTATATCAATTAAACCTTTATTGTAACAGAAGAAGAAAAAAAATGTAAAGGTAGGAAATAGCTGACCAGTTCATCTTATTCCACTCTTCCCCTTGCGGTCCTTTTTCCACATCCCAAAGTTTGACAAGAAATGGATCATGAATGCAAAGCAGCCTGGAACAAAGGGAAAAATAAACAAATGGAAAAGTAAAACGGAACGCCTATTTCTAAATCGGTGTTTGTTTACGCACAATTGCAAATGCGTACACACACAAACAGAAATGCCCATGATGAAAATCATCGACGTTAAACAAAATGACCAGCTTAGTGATATTTTCAACGTCTGTCCCTACTTAACATACCTAACACTGCATGTTCGAAACGCTTACACAGTCAAAACGAAACCCTCAAATGTACTTTCTTAAAGGTCTCAGGACGTTAAACATTGTGGCTAGGTGGGCTGACTGCGTGTTGGAAAGAGAGATACAGATGACTGTCCGTGTGTGTGTGTGTGTGTGTGTATGCCAAGTGAGGGGGGCATTTCCCTAAGGAGCAACGTGCCACTTGGATCGGTAAATCACCATAGGACCCCCAGTCTGCTCTCCTCCCCCACTTCAGACTATGAGCCTGTCAGAACCGATCACCTCACACTGTCTCCTCAGGGACGGAGAGAGACTGACTGAGAGAGAAATGTACAGGGGGATTTTATTATTATGACATACGTACGAATAGCTTCAATATTTCCTTTTTCAAGCTTTCCATTACCTGTTGCGCACTAGGCGATAAACACTTTTTTTCATCATCACTAAACGCTAAAAATAATGAAATACGTTTCATTACAAAAGTTCTATTACCTCACAATGGACTAAAATAACTACAATCCACACAAAAAGTCATTTTGAAATTTATTTCTGATTTAAAAAAAAACCTGAAAGGCCTGAAGATTGTGGAGGAGGGAGAGAGGTAAGAAGTGTGTCTTATTAATTTATATGCTTCTGGGCTGGTCTAATGAGATTACAAGCAGAGATGGTAAGGAGACAGAGCCACTCTATTAGAGCTCTGAGTCAGACTAGGAGAAGATCCCAGAGCCCCGGGCCCCTTCCTAGCTACTCTGCTCTGCCACAGGGGCCCCTAACCTTAAACCCAGCCACTGTGGCTTATCACATACACACAGACCTGCATGAGTCAATGGCTATGTAGAGCACTTGTACGTGCACACACACATTCACGTTTAAATGAAAAATTAAAATATATTAAATTTTTTTTATTTATTTAACAAAAAGGTAATTATAACTATTAGACGTCAAATAAAAAACTATACACTCTTAAGACATCATTTAGTTTTTCATAATTTAAGTTGTTTTGCTTGAAAAGACTACTTGTGCTTTCAGGTTTTACTTTTCTTGTGGGAACATTTAGTTCCCACACTGCAGACAAAGCATGATCCACAAACAAGACAAAAAAAGTGTCAGAGTCATGGTGCTGTGGGTAGTGCATTTCCTTAAAGCATGTGAAGTGCCACTGTGTTCATGAGGGCAGAGGTTTAAGTCCTGCGTGCTTTATTTCATTTCCATTGCTCTGTTTGTACACATGCTCCGACATTTAGTATGACGAAGGTTATGTAAATGACCTGAGTCAGAATCCAGCTTGTCATTCCTCCCAACCCTTCTTATCATTTCCTGGCTACTCGCTGACTGTCTTTACAATGACAAAGGGTCATCAGACATAAAATAATTTTATATACAGTACTGCTGAAAAGGGATCATGTTAATGTGTTAGGTCTTGATGGAATAGTTTTGCTACACTGCTGCTGCTGCATAGCCAGAACAGAGACTAGCTACTGCCAATGCATCCACAACATGTTGCTGTGAGCATGTTAGAAATACTGCTGCTGCACATATAATATATACAGAATGAAGTTACCCCCATATACAGCATGAATCATCCTGTAGTAGATCTAAGTGGAGCTGGGGAAGGTGGAGGGTTTCTGAAGTCCTAGCCATGCATTTGAATGTTAAGAAGCAAGCTCATTGGCTGCTGACACAAAAAAAAACTATCAGCAAACGCCATGTGGTGATGTCATCATGTTAGATTGAGGCCCTGTCCACACAAACACGGTTACTTTCAAAACCGCATCTTTCTCTATGGCCATTAGTCTACACGCAAACGCATCACCAGGTCACTGAAACCGAAAATTTTTTAAAACTCCCACCAGATTTTATAATACTGTGTAGAAAGTGAAACTGGCTTTTGACGTAGGAAAATGTGCTGTTATTAACTTTTTCAGGCTTCGGATTGGCCAACATGGCTTTACAGATCCTCAGCATTCGCCCTCTCAGTTTGTTCTCTTCTTTTCCGTACTGTCACCATGTCCATATTTAAACTCAAACGTGCGTATGGGGAAAGACTCTTAAGACAGTCTTATGAGTTGGAATGTCTTGGGTGTGACGTATGTGAGGATCAAGGCTCTTAGGGCAGTCCGGGCTAAACTAGTTAAACGTTTCCGGCCGCGGCTTCCCCCGCTTCTGTTGCCTCATGGCTTTTCCCTAACTCTGTGCATTGGGCCGTGCCACAAATAGCTACAAGGAGGGATGAGTGCGCTTCTGAGGATGGTTAATAGGCTTAATGGGGTAGCCTGACCTAACGAGATCACCATCAGTGTGCTCGCATGTGTGCTTGTGCATATCTAGAGCACACTCAGATTGACACACCTGGTATTGGTTGCTATGTCCATTAAACTGAAATGAAATGATACACACAGGTGGCATATGTGGTTTGTGAGTGAAATAAGGTTACAAACAGATGAAAGTATTATTGGTTTCTTGTTTTAAGCATGAATCTAATTTATATTTAGACTTAAAGGGGTCGTTTACCCAAAAATGTCATTCCAAACCCGTAAGATATTCAATTATCTTTGGAACACAAATTACGATTTTTTTTAAAAATCTGAGATATTGCTTGACCCTCTATAGATAGCAAAGGAACTGTCACGTTCAAGGCCTAAATGTAGTAAGGACATTGTTAAAATGGTCCATGTGACATCAGTGGTGTTTAACCATAATTTTATGTAGCTACGTAAACGCTTTTTGTGCACCAAAAAAACAACAAAATCAGCTTTATTCAATAATTTCTACTCTCCTATGTCAGTCTTCGACAGCCATTTATAAGAATACCTTTTAAACAAAAACAATGATGTAAGAAAATCAACTTAAAATCTCAAAACAATACAACTTAAGATACATTCTTCTTAACAAAATGCATTTTGTTTTAAGAATGATTATCTATTTTTTAAGTACTAATGCTAATACTCGGTAATTAGTGAAAATTAGTGTATCAATAGTGTATAATGAGTTTTTTTTGTACATAAAAATACATGTACTGATGAATCTTTAATATTTGTTCACACAAATTCTGCAAATGTACAGATAGTACATGAAAAAACACATAAAATAGTTTTTTTGCCATGTAGTATAGTGTAGTAGCATGCGTGCGTGTTTGTGTGTGTATAAATGATGTGCGTCATAATCCTGGATGGAATTCCCTCATCAGTGAGAAGGTGTGTAAAGTCAGCTCTGTGTAATCCTAATCCAGACTACACGTCAGAACGCGCAATGTGTCCCCCATTTCGTCACTCCATGTTGACAGGATTACCTCCTCTTTATTCCTCCTGCTGACCATTCCATTCCATCAGCAGCTCACCTGTCACTTAAATGCGCACACACACACACACACACATTCACTATGAGATTTCAGTAGAAACAATTCCTTATTCCTTGTGTGTAAATGCTGTAAACATTCAGATAAAAGATGTCAAAGAGGGTGTTTGTGTAATCAGCATGGACCCTCCCCTGACCTGACATATTTTATATAAATGTTACAGAACATTTTTTTTTTTTTTTTTCGCAGCGTGGCTGCAGTTACCGAACTCTGGCGTACGTCTGCTGTATGAACTGACTATATCTGAAATAATACATCAGTCACACTGGGTTTGAATGACTGTCTTTGTTTCCCTGTGCCACGACCAAAAACACGCACGCATGTACATACAGCATTCTGAGAAGTTTTGCGTAAGAAACCGCGGGCCGCCCAGCATTGGTCACGCTGTTGTTTTAGGACTGAATCGTCAGCAAATGCTCAATTGTCTTTAGGCCAGAAATCAGAACAAGGCACACTAGAAATAAAATCATGCCAGAATGCAGCCTCACTCTTGCTTTTAATTTGTCCGTCCTCATCTCCTGCTCTCTCTCTTTCTCTTTCCTCAAGATATGCCCACAGGAGGTATGAAGACAATGCTGACTCTTACACTCCCTTCAGCGCAGAACACTAGAAGCAATAAACTTTTCATTTGATGTCTGTGTTTCTGTCTCTACTTCTTTTCAAAACCTCTCATTTTTCATTTGCGCTCGTGTCAAACTTGCTGCCGTCACAGCGTGACTTTGTAAATTCTGCAGTGGCTGGGATAAGCGTGCCGCCAGTCTGAGTGTGTGTGTGCGTATTTGTGCAGTCTGCTAGATCAGACTGCTATCATCAAGGGAACTGTGAATAAAATCCATAACTTTCATTGACATTTCTGTGGCAGAAGCAGAAAGATCTGGATTTCCACAGCGAAAAGAAGCATTGAAGGATAAATGCTATCAGGCTGACCCAAGATGAGGGCATTTGCACTGATACATTTTGTACGGAAATCATTCACAAAAAAAAAAAAAAAAAGAAATATGCAGCTGCCCTGATATCTTTATAGCACTGATATGTTTTTTATTCTGTATTACTATTTTTTTCTACTATACTTAACTTAAAGTTGTGATGCAACATAATTAGCAACAGATATTTTCTTCCATGTATTTAGTATCCTTGTGAAATATTGGTAAAAAAATAAGTGGCCACTTGGTTTAATTCATCGTTTGTTAATATGAAGAAGGCAGAGGTGAATACAAGCTGTATTATGAGACAGGCATGGGTTTATGTGTACAAAATAATTAGAGAAATCATCAGAACAAAGTCTGACGGAAAATCAAGATGTGATATTGATTAAAAATTGTCACTGTCAAACCTTTGACCCATTTTGTGTTGTTTATCTATATTTGATTATATATTATTTTAGCTATATGTGCTAATGCACAACGATTCATGTTATCTGAATGAGATCAGATGTCACTGCAAAGAACTTTTTGGACATTTTAAATAAGAAAACATTATTTAAACATTCTTAATATTTTTTTCTTTTATACACAAATCCTGATGTTCATGATTGTTACACTACTTCCAGTTTACAGAAAAGTCAGCATTAAATAAAAATTCCCTGTCTATTTTGTAAATGCATGTTATAGATCTTATTGTGTGAACAATTAATCCATGTTTAATCACAATGTCATAACTTAGTCTTAGACCTCCACCTCTCTACAACCGACTATAAAGCTCAAATTAATTTTTGAACGTGATGCACATCTCACAATCACTTACCAATACATAAAACTTTAAGTCTTTGCCCTGCATGTTACTTTATTTTTTGATAATCTGGTATATTTAAATGTGAGTCACAATATTGAAGAAAAAAATTCTCTCTACTTTTATTTAATTGCAATTTTACGCTGTCTGAAGAAAAGAGTCAACTGTATTAAACCCCTTTCAAAAGCGTCCGAGTACAGGTACAGAATGCACTATGACTTCACAAAATAATACCAGGACTAAAAATGAATTTAATTTGCACCTGCGTCACCTCTGCTATAACATTCTCAGAGCATTTCTTATCGGTTCTGTCTGGCATTTAAAAAAAGGTCAGAAAAGAATGCACTCTGTAGACTGTAAGACTGTTCTGCACAAGCCCAAATCGCAGCTTTACTCCCCAGCTTTGTGTCCCCGCATCCTGAAACATTTAACCAACGTTGGAGCATTTCAATGCACAATGGAACAAGGCTGTTTTAGGAGTGGAGAATGTGAGTGTGTGCTGCTAGTTTTCATGTTCTGTATATATGAAAGACATAAACTGACCTCCATGACAACAAGCATCTGCTGCACTTTTATTAATTACCGTAAACACGTATTTGTGTGTGTGTGTGTGTGCGCACATTTGTCAATAGGGTCTCGCTGACTTCATTCAGTGGGGCTTTGTGAACTTGTGAGTCATAATTCTGACGTTGAGTGTCTTTCCACCGGAACAAACGACATAAGGAACAAAAAAGAACAGAGCAGTCCTCCTTTCTTCTACAGCTTCTTATACAAAAGCACTCACAAACTTACACTTTCTTGGTTCTTGCACAGTTCAGCTGTAACATGATTTTGGGGGGCTCAAATGTGCTGTTAAATAAATCGGAGGTTTAATCTGAAACTAACACCACTGAGATTTATGTGGCTGTGATTTTGAATCTCTCGGGGACTGTATATCTTTGAACATGCTTGTATGTGAAGAGTGATAGTGCTGTACTGGAATATTCTTCTTGACAAATAGATTAAATATTTATCATTTTCATTGCCAAGACACATATATGCCAGGCTAAATATTAGGACTTGCCATTTAAACATACTACCAGCATATCTAGGTCAGGTTAACGCAATAACATAAGAGAATTTTCACTGTAACCGCTGACCAATGTTGATGGACGCTATTCTAATAACACACAGTAATGGTAGATTTTCCACTGATGGACTAACTAGTTTCTTAACAATTATAGCAGAGGCTTTGAATTTCATTTCATCATAGTAAGTAAAATAAATCAATGTATGTAAAACATGATGATATAAAAATATGATTCTTAAGAACCTTCTCTGTTGTTCACACAGGATTCATGCACAAACACACATTCCGAGGCAAGCCAGATTCACAAATTACTCTAATGAGCTGATTTTTTTTGTGTATCAAAAACATATAGTGGAATTAGTGTAGTCTGATTCCCAAAATTAATAACTCTTCTCAGTTAGTTTTTTTTTTTTTAGAAAAAGTCTTAAGCTCTTTTAAAAAGATGGGTTACCAGTTTGAATCCTTTTGAAACACTGACGTGTTGCAATTAACAGCACATTTATATTAATACATCTTGTTGTATGTACATTCTGATTTTGCCAAGTTTGATGTATCTCTAGGTCAACATATTTTGTTGACCATAGAACACCATATCGATGCAAAAACATAGCCTTGAGCATATCTCTACATCTTTTTTTTCTAGCTCTATAGATTTAATGATAGATGACTGACACTGATGTACAAGCACCAAACATTGATTGTAAACCTAAACTTCACAAATTCTATAAACTGTTTCTTTAAAACTGATTGGTTAATCACAATGTTGTTCCAGGGTCAACCAAGATGTTGTAAAATCAGGTTAGCATCTAGGGTTAGTACGATTTTTTTTTATTTTTGAAGGAAGTCACCTAGGCTACATTTATTTGAAATAAATAAATAAATAAATAAATAAAAGTAATGCATTTATGTAAAGGCCAAGTTGAATTTTCAGCAGCCATTACTCCAGTCTTCAGTGTCACATGATCCAGAAATCCTTCTAATATGCTGGCTGGTGCTCAATAAAGTTTTTTTTCCCCATTTCTTTAAAAATGTCTTCTTTTCAGTGCTAAAAACAGCTGACCTATTAGCTTACTATTTTCTAGAAACCTGCAACATTTTTCTGCCAGGATTCTTTAATAAGCAGAAAGTTAAAAAGAACATTTTAGAATTTTTCTATAACATTACAAATATCTTTCCTGTCACTTAGCAATTTAAAGCTTTCTCTGTGAATATAAATTTTAATTTCTAAACAAAAATCACACTGATCTCAAACTTTTGAATGGTAGCATATAAAATATACAGCTATTATATAAAGCTTGATATAATTTTCATTTTTATTTATTTATAAAAGAGTTTGTGTTTTAATACCCTTACCTAATTCAGATGACAAGTGCAAAACATATCAAAAACGTATATGTTTTTTTTCGCCTGATTTCAGCACATTGAACAGACTGCATCCCATGCAGCCTCATTTTTGCGTGCATCAAATTACTGTCCGTTAAAGTCCGATGGACAGAGCATGAGGCTTGCGTAAAAAACCCTCACTCTACTGACTCATACATTTATGATTACATTGTAAATCAGTATTGACCAAGTACGCATTACGAAAAGACCATTTATGCTGATTCTGAATGAGTTTTCCTGTGAATTTGCACAGTCAAGTGTGTGTGAGAGGAGAAAGTGAAATATTTCAGAGTAGATGCAGATCTGTCTGTGGTTTTCTCACAGATCTACAAAGACAAGCAGTGCAATACATATCCTCTTACTGTCTCACATACAAACGCACGTCACTAGGAATGAGGTGCCTTGTTACACAAGCCCCCATTGGAAACAGGATGCTGCCTTATCACACACATACACTCAATGAGTAAACACCTTCACCAACAAATTTAGAAGTCTGTATCTAAACCCTGTCACCGCATTTGAGAGAGAGTGTGTGGCGTCGACGAATGTGTTAAAAGTTAACACAGAGAGCTGTTATTCACAGTATGAATCAGCAGAGAGGAAAAAGGAGAAGGAAACGTTTTGGTTGAGCACGTACGTTAACACACTCTTCCATACAAGCACACACACATTTTATATGTACATATATGTATATATAAGTGTGTGTCTGTGTATGCACTCAATTGTGCACAAAAATAGCTCAGTCAGCTTAAACACATTTCATTCATAAAAAGCAACTCAGTCTCCGCCCATACATGGTCTGTCATCATCGAGTCATGTGACCTCTAACCGCACAGAGCAGAAACAGAGCGACATATGCCCTGAAAGGGAAAGGAGTGAGAATAGAAAACTAGAGAGATAGAGAAAAGTATAGAGATGAGGATGTTAACGGTTCTCTCGTCATCGCTGGTTGCAGTTCCTTGGTTGGTGAATGTAGGAAATACCACAAAAACGTCACGTGGACAGAGTTCACTTTCCATTGTGCGCAACCCACCCCCTCACACACGCTCATACACACATACACATTTGGCAATTGTACACTAGAGTCACCAGCTGCCTTTCTCTCCACCCACGAATTTCACCATTGCAACAAACAACTTTCCATATTTCGCACAAACACTTAGACAATTACAGCATGACAGCTGCATCCATGATGGGCTGCACATCACAAAAGACCGCGTTTGTGTGTGTTTGTGTATGAGAGAGATTCACAATTCGTGTCAGATGGAGTATTGTTTCTTTGGTCTATATTCAGTTCTACGTTTATTTTTGTGACAGGGGAACTAAAGGCATTTATTCTTGGCAAGTTGACGCATAACGCATCCATTGACTTTTTTTCTATATTAAAATCAAGATTTTGGAGTCACATGTATAAGGGGAAGTGTGCATCTTAGGTCCTGAAACAATTAATTGGAAGTTGGTCACCATTTTTATTTACCTCTTGTTTTCACTAGTTCTTTTTAAATGGTCACATGAAATGATTTTTCTTTTACAAGTACAAACATCCCATGCAGTCTATCGATATCATGCATCACAGAACATGCTATGCATATACTCAACCCAACTCAAACTCCAAAATGATATTTTTTCACAATTACACAGAAAAGTAAAACATTCAATTATATGTGAGATTTGTAAGTTTTAATGTGTCCTTGTTACAGTGCAATTATACATTTATGTACCAAGTAATATTAATTATCTAGCCTATACATTACAATACAGTAAGGGTTAGGATTAGGGTTCGGCTTAGGATTTCTTGCATGTAATTATGCACAATTTATTGCCACTTTAATAGTAGCTGCTTGTAACATGTTTAACAAGGACACTGTTAAATATAAATTGCTATCTAATTTTTAAAAGAAATCTGAAAAAGCATTTTATTGAATAAAACAACAACTTTATTTTAAGCACTACTTCAAACACACACACACACACACAAACACACTTGACATCAACAGAACATGTGCTTTTCCTTGTTTGTGATGCAACTCTCCAGACAGTGTCTGTGTTTGAGTGAAACAGAGATATTTCACTTCCATTGTAACTCATGATAGAGAGCGAAAATGCGTAGGTAACCTGCAGGTGTGTGGGTGTGTCACCAAAGACTCATGACCAGCCACTTCCTCTTTCTACAGGTATATACTGGTCACATGGGAGGCTGGAACTAGATTGGTCAGGCGGTCAACCAGACTGAGGTAGGCTAGGCATGACTTCCATAAAAGGACATCTATAACTGGCATTAGAAAGCACTTGCAAAGCATTTTCTTGATTGAGAAAATAATTGATGTAACTGTCATTTACTATTATAGAACAGACTCCAACATGACAAACAGCGTAACCTACCAGTCAGTCAGTCCAAAATAATCCTTAGATGACATCTTTAAACCAATTTAAATCCAGAAACATGCTCAAATTTAGAAACCAAGTCATTAAACGCGCATGTAAATGAGGTGGAAAATAGGCATCCTAGTATTGTGACAAAATTAAACAGGGCAGCACTCCGTAAACAAGGCCATGCTATTGCATAAATCACAGTTCTGTAATTAGACTGTTTCTCTAACAGCCCTTGTGTTTTACCAACATACACACATATGCACACACGCAAACATCCGTGCTCGCAAACACACAAAGATGCATTTTGGGCAGCCGTGCGTAGGAGATCATTGCGTGTTTGGTACGGAACCAGGCTGTTGAAGGCCTGAGTTGTCATGGCGATGATAGTTTGATTCACCATGGCGACTAATGAGTGAAAGAGAAAGGGAAAGACAGACATGTGCAAGGGAGATTGCATCATAGGAAGAGAGAGAGAAAGAGAGAGAGAGATCCAACTTGAGCATCATCCACCCAACAGTTACATGAAACCTGCCAACGCTGGCTAAGAAAAACTGTAAATATGAAGATGATTCAAATGGTGTGAAAACAGTGAGAAAATCAAAACAGAAAAGCAAGCGCATGATTGCTCATATTCTTTTATACCTAATTGAATTCAGCCATCCACAGGCATGGAAATTAATTCTTTCCATGCTCTCCTGTGAGACAGTAGTATTTATTATGCATACTATATACAGTATGCAGTTTTTGGTGTAAATGAAATACTCAGATAACCACATTTGCCAAAATACATAGGCCTACTGTGCTATACCGTATCCCACAATGCACTCATGCATTTCAAGTTTTACAGATATCATATTGACTGATAAATTTGCAATAACTGTGACCAGTCAACAAAGCTAAACTGTGGTGGCTCGTGACAAGTTGTAAGTCAGGACTGGGTCTCAGTATTGAGAACTTGTTTCGATTTTTGAAACAAATTCAATTTTAATTGATTTTAATATGATTTTAATGGGGGATGAGGTTGGGGGTGTTAAACTCAAAGTTGAGTCAAGCCGCAGGTTGGATTTTGTTTACTATTAACCATTAAAGTAGAAAAATAGTTCACCCAAAATGTAACATTCTGTCAATATTTACTCACCCTCATGTCGCTTCAAATTTGTATAGTAAAGTTTCTGTTACGTTGAACATAAAAGAAGATATTCTGACGAATTCACATTAGTCATTTAAAGAGGGGTTCTCACCAGTACCCTCTTTACAGTCATGCACACATTCACGCAGCTTTTACCCAACAGTCTGTGTGGCATCACATCACCAAAATGTTGAGGAAAGGGCAAAAAGTAAGCTAGTATTTCATTTTGAACATAACCAGTTACACAACGTCCTCTGTGAACATCTAAGTGGGGGCTGAAAGTCTACGACGAGACTGTGTAATAGTTTATTTCTAGCAGCATAGTAAGATCTAAAAGGGAAGAACCCTTAATACATTCCTCACATTTTCAAATGGTGAAACAGCTCCTAAATACCAAGTTCTCCTGTGTCTCCAGGCCTCTCTCTCTCACTCCACTGCCGACTCTCCAGCAAATATAAACAGACCCGCTCCACTTATTCAACTTGTAACAAACATTAAGTCCCTAATATGTAACCACTGGGGAAGGAACAGAGCATGACTATGTTGGTCAGAATATAAACAGTGAGTAGCCAGTATTATAAGAGAGAGCCTGATCCATCACAGTTGGTGATAGCTAGCTATGCTGTATGTTGGAGATGACCTCATCCCTCTGTGACAGTCCACACAGAGCATATTTGAATACAGGGTTTGAATGAAATACCATTCCAGTGGTAAAGGAACTCATTAGCAATGGCACGGTTGCCATGACCTAAGGGCTGATGGACATTCATAGTACTACCTGAGAGATTTGAATACTGTTTCTGTTAATAGTGCAGATAGGGCTCTGTTGCGTAGGTTGTGGTGTGAGCGTAATAGTCATAGTACTGTATGCCTCTGGCCATTTGACCTGGATATTGACTGTAAACAGGCAAACAAATATAGACTGACCGATATATATTCAATAGCTATTTATGGATGGTTTCCATATCAGAGTAGAGTATAAAAAGAACAGAGAAAGTTTAAAGTAAGAAATAAAGGCACAATCTTGTGTAAAAATAAATATAAATCACAATTACAAAATGCAAAGCTGCAACTGTAAGAGATACATAAAAAAACCAATTATGAATACCGAAGTCATAATTGTTAGAAAAAGGCTGCAATTGTTAACAATGACATGATTAAGTAAATCAACTGCTAGAAGCACATTTATATATATATATATATATATACATATATATACACACATATACATACATATTTAGATACATTTATATACATATTTATATTAATAAAATTAAACATTGTGAGAGAAAAAACATTATCATAATTGTGTGAAATATTATAATAAAAGTTAATAAGAATAAATAAATGTAATAATAAAAAATAATTAATAATCATAATAATAATAAAAAATAAAGTCACAAATCAAGTCTCAGTTATGACACAATAACTGGGCTTCCATTACACTTAAAATTGTGCAAATTGCAATTGCGAATTAAAAATACACTTAAAGTGCCCCTATAATGCCATTTTAAAGGTTGCTAATATTGCTTTATGAGTCTCTTAAAACAGGTTTACACGTATTCAAGGTCAAAAAACACTTTAGTTTTCTCCAAAAATAGATTAAATTTTATCCCATTTCTAAATGATTCATAAACAACT
>JAUCMT010000032.1:12511448-12551698 GCA_032357475.1 Enteromius thamalakanensis
CAAAAATAATAGAAGATAAATGATTGTTATGAGGGAATTGTATTGGTTTTAATGGTAAATTAAGTATAAAAATGTCTATTGGTATATAATGGATTCTTTTGGTGGGTGGGATGGTAAATCCTATTGGAAAAGCGCCCAAAATTCACTACAATAAGAAATTTTGTAATAGTTTAACTGGAAAAAGTTAAGAGAGACCATTACCACTTCTGCGCTGGTATGTACATTAGTTTTATTGTGTGTGTTTTAGCAAGGTAGGTAAGCATAGCAAGCACCTGTCCGGCCGTGCCTAAAACCGCCACTGCACCTTTGTATATTATATATATATATGTATATATATCCAAAATCCACCAAAATTTGTTGCTATGACTTATTGCGAGAGGCAAAAGTTTACATTTTAGCTGCATAACGTTGGTTAATGGAAATGCTGTCAAATATATAACATCAAATATTGACTAAGTTTTGCGCAAGTCTGTAATGGAAACGCAGCTACTGTGAGAAAGTAGCAACTGAGAGGACTGTGAGAGTCACATAAGACCTCAAGTTGCATTTATCAGACATAAAGTCACAATTTGAGAAATATCAAAAGACAAACTGTGACAAAATTCACAAAACAAGACAATAAAAAAACGTGAGATTTAAAGTCTAGGTTATTACAAAACTTTCATTATATCAATATTAGTCTTTTTACAATTACAATTAAATTGTTTTATTTTAATGTTGAGGCATGCATCAACAGTTACCAGCTCTGTATAATGGAAGACAAATAGGACTTCTGAGCAGATGAACAGATAAGTGGTTGCGTGGGGTTTGGCAGTAGGACCATTGCACACTCAACTCGTTTGAATTTTCCAGTGCATAGAGATTCAGGTTAGTGGAATTCACCTGTTTCGCAGGCTAATGATTTAAAATGGTTGATTTATTCCACTTCTATTTTCTTCTCTACTTACTTTCATGGCTGCATTGATCTAGAATGACAATAATCTATGTGTCTTGTTTCTTCACCCTTTTTTAACCTTTTAGCAGCACTAAGAGCATATGTGAGAAAGAGAAAGAGCATGTAACTGGATATTTTTGGCTTCTTTTAAGGCTCTCCTCTATTTAGGAACTTCCATGACCAGTACTCCACTTGGAAAATAAAAGAGAACAATCTACTCTTACTGTTCCATTAACATACACATATATGTAGTCACAGTTTAAAGTCATCTCTAATAGAGATTTTGTCTACCCATTAGCTATACATCCAACCGCCCTTCGAAGATACAGATTTTCTGTGACCATTTAACCCAGAATGCAACACCACTATACCTGTAACTTAAACCACCCATGGGCTGCACACTCGGCTGGCCCACTGTGTTTAATTCATTCATCAGCCGCCAATCAAACCTGACCCTGACCCCAGCCAATGGCCAACAGCGTCTACATTAACAAAACAGTCTGCAGGCACTACTTTGTTCATATTATTGAGGAAATTACATGTTAATTATTTCCTAAATTAAAATAAAATAAAAAAAATTCAGAAAAAACAGTAGTTCAAGCTATTGAGCATGCATAAAGAGTAAAGGCATTAGAAAGAAGTAACAGTGTGTATGAAATAAAAGTAATAAACAGAGTGCAGATTGACTGATGTAAACACTTGACCATACGTCTACAGTCAATGAAAATCAGATAAAGCCTGCATGGAAATACAAGAAAAAAAAGAATTTAGGAAGAAGTGAAAGTGAAGGAGTGTTGATAAAGGTGCTTATGCGAGATAGAGCAGCTCTTAGCTCTCTTATACCGTGTTCTAAACCACTGGAGCCAAATCACACACAAAAGCCCCACTGTTTCAAACTTCCTGTGTGTGTGTGTGTGTGTGTGTATGTGTGTCAGAGCACCCAGGTTGTGTTTGTATCTTTGAGTGTGTGAGAGTACACTTAAATTAAAAAACTTCAAAAAGATATTACATACAAGTGTAGTAAATATAGTCAAACCAATCACAATGACTAAACAAAAGATAAGCTGAGTTTTTACAGCTGTAGTTAGAGTTTAATGCCTCAGTCAGTTCTCTATAAAACATCACCACAGGCACGTGTTTATGGGCAGACCACAGGACAGGTGATATGAATTGCCCTTTTAGCCAATCAGGCCTGAGGGTTGCATGCAGAGGATCCAATCAGGCTGCAGGCTGCTGAATATCAGGCAATAAGAAATGAGTTTGACCCCATGTCCGGCCTCAAACACCTTCAAGGACTAAACATTACGTCAGTCTGGCTATAACTAGAAGTGTGCCAACAATAGTTGCTTCACATTCACATTAGAGTTTGCCTACTGTACATGAGCAGCCAAAAAATTCCAGCCATACATTCTGATTGATTTTCTGGGGTCAGCAGTAAGCGGATGATTCTCAATAAGCTCAGAGTAATTCTGATGTGTTCCTATAAAATAAAAAATAAAATAAAAACATTTATTTTATTTTTAATTTACAAAGTAAACCTATAAGAGGCATGGTTTTGTGAGAAAAAAAAAAAATTAGCATTTTAATGGTTTTGTGATCACTTGAAGAAAAAACTAAAGATCTGAAATTTTTTAACAATATGTCTCAATAGACGCAAGGATGTGTCTTCTTTGTGTATTTACACTTTGATTTGAATGAAAACAGCGCATCTGTGTTTCGCGGCTGACACAGAACAGCGTATGCTATTTACATGAAGCAAAACTATGCTACAGTAACGTTACAGAGCCAAATTTGTTTAATAAAATCATTGATTTTCTTTTCTTTCCATACAAAAAGTATTCTCGTTGCTTTATAGCGCTACGGTTAAATCACTGATGGCAGATGGAGCATTCGGATGATGTCTTTCATACTTTTCTGGACCATGACAGCGTTATTTACATGGCAGTCAATGGGATAGTCACAATCTTCCCGGTTTTCATCCAAAATATCTTCAATTGTGTTCCGGGGATGAGCAAAGCTTTCACATATAAGAGGTAAGCGATTAATGACAAACTTTTCATTTTGAGATGGAGTAACCCCTTTAAATGCCAGGTCCATTGGGCACAATAGATTATGATGCTTTTGCATTATACAAATGACAACTGTATTTAAAGTGACCAACTTTGAATTTAACGTGTATATTTTAGTCTTTCATGGGAATATAATGCACTTTGATGTTATTAGCGCTACTATTTGAAGAGTATTTGGCCTCAGCTCGCATGTTGCACTTACCTAAGTGCTTTGAATGAGTATTCACTGTTGTAATGGAGTCAGATGGGGAAGTCCCTCTCTCTCTTGAGTGAAGATCATTTTGATTCACACTGTAACCACTGTACTTCAAGCTTGGCGACCGTCCAGCTCTCCACTGATCCAGCACTGAAGGACCCATCGCATCACTAAACTCAGGAAACATCAGATAGCTTATTACATTTTTGTCCTCTCTTAACTCTACATTAATATGAAAGAGGTTTATGTTTGGAAGCGTTTGCTAATACATAGTATTCTCTGTGTATTAGAGATAAAGAGTCTGATAAGCTAATGACCTTCCTTCTTCACACAGAAGCACTAAATAAAGAGCCTATTGGTTCCCAAAACCTCCAGCAATCACAAGACAAGAAGAAGTATAGAGTGTTTGCGTGTGTCTTTCTTTCCACAAAACCCATCTCTGACGTTAAGTTGTCAGTTTTGAACCGCTGTCTGTCACAGCCAGATTGTGATGATTCCAATCCACTTATATCTACTTGATAAAACTGCAGTTCAATCTTAGGTGCCATAAATTCATTAAACACGCAAAGCAGTATGCTAGGTGTACTGACCTAGTCCTGACCTATTTTTATTGGCCCTTTAAAATCAGGACAGGGCTGCAGGTTTTGCTGTAATGTGGTTTATTGGTGAATGCAGTCATGGTGGAGGAACCGGCATGGCGGTGTGACGCTTAATGTGATTATTTATTATACAAAAACGTCTCTGTCCAAACATTTAGATAAGACCATCCCCTTTCTACTCTCGAATGAGCACATCTGAATCATATCCTCTTAGAAAACTACAAACACACATACACCCCCATACATTAGCTCAACAGGCCTATAAATGCAACTATAAGATATATTGCCTAAAAACAGCCCCGCTTTGTTGCCACCATCAGTGGACAAGCTAACATGGGTAACTTAGTTGCCTAAATCATTAGAGACAAATTTTCTCACACACAAACTCTATGTCACTAACCCTAAAAATGATATACACATGCAGTTAAAAGAAGATAATATGTTTCAATTCAATGTATGTTAAAGACATGAATTATCTAAAAAGAGAGAAATATCACAAATCCATTAATACACCGATTTCTCATGCCACTTTATCACTCTTATATTTACAAATGTATGTTTAAACACATAAACATAATGCATGAGTGAAAAATAACTGTCAGACTGTCAAAAGCTTAAAAGGACCATCTAACCAATCACTTTCTACTTATGTCATACTATATCTAACTGACATTTTATTTTTATATAAGAAGCTGATATGTCATAATTGTAAACTCAAAATTCTGGAAAATGGGGCATACCCGAGCAAACAATGAAATATGCATTCAATAATTAAACAACAAAAAAAAAACTGAATTTCACCATAAAAATGTATTACAATTCATTTATTTTCTGACCTGGCTATGATCATACTGTAAACCTACTCTTATATCAGCCCTGTTCTAGTTTATTACATTCTGCTTTATATACATGCATAAGTGTACAAGAAAAATATGCTTATGCTGTATATCCAAAGACGTTCTGCGAGGCTGTTTTAAAGGGTTTGGGGAATCCTTGTCTGAACATGAGCTTGACCCTCTGAGTCATTTGTTAAACTGAAAGTATTTGTTTTCTCAAGCACTAGTATTCCACAACCCCTGTATGTTTGTGTGTGGGTTTAACAGAATGAAAATGTGTGCGTGCGTGTGTGTGTTACACACACAGTAACTAAATGACATCTTCTACAATTCCTGAGGCCTTCAGGCAAACACAGACATTTGTTCAGAATGCAGCTGTAATTTCATAATTCTTCAACCTTATCAGAAATCCTTTGAATGAAGTTGAATAAAAGAGGCAACTATTATGCAATCAATGGCTTAATGACAACTTCCCACACGTAGACATTGCTTAGCATCGTGGTGTGTCAAAAAGAAGGTGTGGCACAGGTTTAGCATGAAACTCAACAAGAAAGAGTGATTCCCGAATATGACGAACACTGTTGGGACTCTGTTGGGTAATCTCATTTAAAAAAAAAAAAATCAGGGGGCCGTTTTCCTTTACCTGTTGCCAGTAACAGGTAGATCTTCAAAACCCACACAATTTATGAAAGTTTGAGAATCTATTTGATCATAATCGAAACTCTTCTCACAACTTTGATGATGAATATATCAAAACGGTGAGTAATATGCCCTTCTTAAGTATAAATGTATCATTTAGAGTGACCCCAGATTTAAAGGTCAAGATGCCACTATGCTGATTCACGACTATGACGGAAAGTCAGCAGACATGAGACAACTTTTTCCACTCGATTTCATGGACCTCAAGTACCTTGTGTGTCCTTGCATCCAAAAAGGTGAAAATGTGGGTGTCGGAAAGTATGCTACTCCAAACATTGACATTATCAGTTTAATTCTGCATCCCTTTTTACAAAAATGGAATGCATCTTGAGAAAAGGAGTGCAAGCTACACGAAAAACTCTCAGGGCCTAAAATAATTCAGATTAAGTCATGAAAGCCACGAAAGGTCAAATGTCAATGTGATGCTACCACGAAATAAGGGGTGTTCTTTGCCACTGACTGAAGCATATGCAGAGCTTAAAAAAAAACTTTCATAAAACAGTTACATTTATTTCCACTTGACAAGCAATGCAACAACTCGGCACATTAATACTGAACCGTAACGTAACAACTTTCTACATTAAAATCTGATTGCAAAAGTTCTAACTATATAAATATATATTTTTTCAGTATTCAGTATTAATATTGCAAGTTGTTACATCACAATTCAGTATTAAAGTGAGAATTTTTAGTTTATAAATCTCTTTCAACGCTAAACTATTTTTTTTAACAAAATGTTTGCCAGTTATACTGTTGTGATCAATGTTTCTGTGTAACTTTATTATTCAAAATCACACAAAGATCATTCAGTTACTAAATAATTTGATAATATTGAAAAAAAAACCTAACAAAAATAAATAAATAAATTCTAAAGGCTTATCAAAAAAGTACAAAATGTCCAAATCATCCTAAAAAGAAATTATAAATATTTATAAGAAAAATAACTGTATTATAGGAAAAATAAGAAAACATTTGGGAAAAGATGCCCTAAAATATAAATAATTTAACAAGTTAACAATTGATTTTATTTTTGTGCTGTAACAACAAGCCAATATTGTCTCCATCTTCAATTCATCATCTACAGTAGATGTCATGTGATTAATCAGTGTTTATAGCTAAAGTCAGTTTAATAAAGGTGAAGAACACCAACGCACTGACATTTAAAACTAAACCTTGCAACATGCATCAAGAAGTAATCTGTTTGATAACATTCTGTAAAGAGTTGTTATCTTAAGAGAAAGCAGGTGTCTGTCTTTCTTTCTATCTTGCCTACCTTGTCTTTCAGGAACTCGTTTACCTGACCGAAAGACAGAAGTCATGGTCTAGTCCTCTGAAAAGTTCAACACAACCACGCACACAAAAACAACAATGCATGCATTCCAAGAGGTTTACGCATGGGTATCCCTTCATATGCTCACATGCAAAGTACAATATGCTGCAAGGACTTACAAAAAAACTAATCTTGCTTACTCACTGGGAAATCCTCATTCATAAATCAACAATGCATTTGTTTATAGTATTTTGGAGCACTGTATATATATATATCGTTTTTTTTTTACTGTGACAGGACTAATTTTTTTATCATATTAAATGATAAATATGTCTGTACGGTTAAAAGATCATATTTGCAACTTATGAATCTCATCAGTCACACACACATTACAAAATATATACTGTATGATCAGCACGGATCAATTGATCAAAACTTTCAGTTATCCATTTAATTTATCTCACTGTCACGATGGCATGCTCAAAACAAAAGCAGTCTGCATATTTTACCTCTGAACACCTGCTAAACTCTCAGTTTGAATTCCTGTACAATTGTTCTGACACCCCACACAGTGGGTCAACTCAAATATTGAGGAGTGGTAAGAGGAACAGATGCACGCATACACTCACAAGCTTCATGAACTGTGAAAATCCTCCAATTTACGGTTAAAAACTGACAGGTGTGACTGCTAGATATTCACTGTAAAACAAACAAAAACAATGACATTACAAGAAAGCTTTTTGTGCCTTTTGATGTACATACCTGTCACTATAAAAACATATTTGGGGACCTGACAACTTAATAATACATGGTTGCTATCATTTTATTGATTTGATTTTTAAGCAGCAAACATTATTTTGATGAGATTTGGTGACATACATTAGCGACTAATGCCAGTAACAAGTAATATCTTACTTCTTAGCTAAATAAGTTACATTTAGCATGTTGTTTTTAAACTTTTTAAAAAAGGTAAGATTAATGGCTTCCAGGGAAACAACACATAAATAAAGATTTATTGATTTATTTGTTGAGCAACTGACTTAAAAAATTTGCACTATAATTTAGGTGCCTCTAACTCTAGTTTAGTTTGTTGGTTGAACACAATTTTATCAGAAGTTGTCATGAAGATATATATAATGTTGCTATACTAAACCTGTCCTACCAAACAACTTTATTTAGCATTAATATGTTCCAATTAAGTATTATGCACACATACAATCATCATATTAAAGTCATAAAATGCCTTTAATATTGAACAAAATTGTGCTTAAGTAGTGCTGTCAAACAATCAATAACGATTAGTCACATTTTATTTACATAATATATATTTCTGTAATGTGTATATTATGTATATATAAATACAGATATTGTATATAAATAATATATAAACATAACATTTTTCTAAATATATACATGCATGGATGTGCATTTATATATACATTATAAATATACACAGCACACACACATATACCATGTAAGCAGTGTATTTTTTTAAGATATGACTGTGATTAATTGTTTGATAGAAAGTATTCTAATTTACACCATCAAAGGGTTTAGCTGACAAAAGAAAAAAGTTTTATTTATGTGCTGTACTTACTGTGATGTATCCGTTTGGCCATATTGACAGGAAATGATGATCACCTTATAGATATAAAAAAAGATGCAAATCGGTCAAAAAACAACCTCAATGACTCGGCCTGAATATTTGAGTATGAAGAGAAACTACACAAAATGTAATGAAGTATTTGTTCAAATCTTCACCTCAATAATTGCTCTTCAAGAAGCCTAAAGAAACATAAGACTTCTGTATATGCAAACTACGCATTTTTAATCAACAAGTATTAATAAATGCTGTATGCTCTAGTTTACATATGTACATCATTATAGCAATTAATAGTTTTTAATTTAAGTGCATTAAACAGGTTTGCAAGTAGGCTTTCTTGTCCTAGTAGCCTATTCTTTCCTTTCACCTTATTCACATGAGTATTATCTAACAAATTTGGAATTATTTTTTCCCTCTTATTTTTTCTTCTACCAGCACTTAATGTACAGAAGTGAAAGGACATTTATATCCATTCCTTGAAACTGACCTTTTCTGCTACTATAGTTTAGTTGATTTTGAAGAATGACTCACATTTCCCAATAAGAGTGAGTGAAACGTGCAAAACTGACTTTGATAATTTCTCTCACATCCAGGTCAGCACTTTAGTGTAGTAAACATACAAGCACAAACACCCACTCACAAACACAAGAAAAACTAACAAATAGTTTTTACCACACATGACCTTTAGCTTGTCAACCTGTGTTACGGTTGGTTTAACACTTATACAATAAAATAACAGTCACTCTGTAGTTTAAGTAGGAATATGTGAATCTAAATCACATTGTTGCTCATTTTTAGTAATGTGTGGTTTATGGTCAGACATAATTGAGCCATCACTACTGGACTGTGCTAATATACGTTTATCTTAAATAATTGTAGTTATCATGTGACTATTACTGACTGCATTCACCTTTCTCATCCCTTTTGATGAGTCAGTGTTGTAAAAGCCATTTGGATATCTGTCACTCACACATATCCATTATACAATCACTGCCGGAAAACGTAGGAGTTTAAGGAAGATCACTGCCCTTTCATTGCAAAGAGCAAAGTTCAAGCCCTTCATGAATAAATTATATATATATATATATATATATATCTTCTAGCAGATGTGTGATCACTTTGATTTCAGAATTTAAAAAAAAAGTGATAAAATGTTGTGGTTAGTGTAAGACTCTCCAAAAAGTATGTTATCATGATATACTTACTAGTTTCAGTGGGGAGCCATATTTTGTTTTCTAGAGAAACCAATGTGTAGGGGTAAAAAGCGTGCCATCAAAAGACAGAACATCCCCACCCTTTTAAACCAATGAATTTTCATGACCTTTACAGCCATTCATAGTTAAAGGATAGGATTTATTTTGTATTGTATTGTTTTGTTTTATTTAAAAAAATATATTTTTTTACATTTTTATAAACGGTCTTTCCTCCCCAAGTCATACACTTTTTATGACACTAACATGGGCTTGTTTTGTTTTCTTTCAATGCCTCTTTCACTCAATGTTAACCTTTGTGTATTTTTAGACCCATAATACGTCGGTTTTTGGTTCTTTAAAAAGTGTGTCAAGTGATATTTAACCAGTTGCCTCTAACCACTCCAAGCTGAACCCGTCTTGTCACAAACGAGGCTAATATCACTTGACCCGGTTTACCCTCTCCCTCCTTAAGCGTCTAAAGAGGCGGGGGAAGGTCACGGAGAGGGGATTCCCCGTGACGGCAAAGCAGCCGCGCTAAAAGCAAGTTTCCCTCCGCGCGTGCACCGTTTCCATGCCTAGCCCCGAGGTCTCGCGCCACGGAACATGTTCCCCACCACTACAGACCACTGGACTTCTTGAAGTTGAGAAATGAACAAAATGTAAACAAACATTTTGTATTTTTGGCTAACTTGAAAGCTTTTTCCAAAAGGCATTTAACCTATACGCCTTACTTTTAGAGAAGTAACCCTGATGCACGTGCTGCGCGTGTTTAGAATTATTTTCAACTTCTTTGCAACAGCGTTTCATGAGCTGTGGAAAATGATTGTCTGTAACTACCGTCTGTTACTGCTACCTGTTGTATCAAGATTCTTAGCGACATGTTGGCTAAGTAACTTATTCTCGTTCAAACGGTTGCTTTTAAACTACAACAACATTTAACGTAGCACAACAACCGAAACCTGTTTGGTGTCCTCGGGCCGCCCGCGCTTAATACTATCCTGCTTTTCCAGAGATCCGAGCGAGTTAAACAACACAATTAAGATGGAGAAACCAGCGAAAAAGCTTCATTCTGCGCCAATGGGCGAAATTACCAGAGGCTACCGGTTCTCCACTTTCTCCCATTACAGTATGGGGATATCATAAGGTTGTTCCCTGGTAAGAGGTAACGGGGACACGCTTCCGCTAAAAATACCTGTCTACGACTATATTTGGATTGGCTGGAACACAATCAAATGTCTAAAATAAACGGACCCGCCCCGGCGCAATGAATGAAGGATCTGCTATCTCACACCGCCGGGCCGCCCGCTGCTAAATTTAGTAACATCGCTTGCGTCAATCACGCGCCTCAGTGCGTCAAGCCCTCACCCCGCCTCCAAGAGCTGATCATTGGCCAGAATTAGAACGTGGCCAAGAAATTACGCGTCTTGTGATTGGCTATGGGTTTTTTTTTTTGTAGTATTGGGTGCGCGAGCTACATTTAATAATTTGTTTAGTGGGCACGGCGGAAGCAAACTGAGGATTTAAATCCACAGCCATGTAATTTTATTTCGCTAATTCAATAATATTTAGTTTGCTTTGTTTATTTTGTTTGTACGATAAAATGTTCAATGTAAGCTTGCATATCAGTCTTTATTTTAGGTAAATATTCACAACCACATACACTCATCTATAAAGCGTGTACACATTTTAATAACGTTTGTAACCACTAAATATGTTTACAGTGAATATTACATATAAGGGAAAATAACTATGTAGACCACACTTGTATGTATGATGCACTTATCAATTATATTTTATAAATTGGCCCCTTTTAATAAAATAAAAACATGTAATAGTTTAAAGTAAATAGTTTAATTATCTCTGGAATTTTTTTAACACGAATAATTATAGCCCAATTTTTCTCCAGCATAACACTTGGCCTACCGCGCGATTTCAAACAACTCATGACAAATAACCAGAAGATCAAGCCTCCTCCCACCGTTCTCTCTCTCTCTCCTGGCATGGACTGTACGACTTGTGTATACTGTACCACTGAGGCCGGGGAGCTACAGTGCTCGACGTCACCTCTCCCATGGCGTCACATTGACGTCACGCATTCCAGGCTTGCTATGTAGAAAGCAGGGACGGATAAATGTGCTATTAGACTTTCTCTCGCTCAGCGCGCCACATAAACAAAGGCACATTGCAACTTACGCTCAGCGCATCCTCTCCGTTACTAACGCCGACACTTATAGTGGAGCTGACAGAACCACGGAGTACTTTTTTCTTCTTAGCTTAGAGGAAAATAAGTCAAATAATATTTTTTTAAATGAAAAACTATCAACTTTTGCGACTTTGAAACCAACTTCCATTTAACTACTTTTTCAGTTTTTACAAATTTTTGTTGGATATGCACAAGGAATTATTAAGGCTTTATAAACATATGTAAAGACGGAACCTCAACAGAAATCAAGTAAGTGGGAATTTTTATTTAATACGCTTTATAGAAACAGCTCGCATTGTGCGTATTGAAATGTAAAAATACTGCCAACATGCTTTGTCTTATTTATGTCGTTTTTCTTCGTTCTCCATTCACATTCTGCATGGCAGTATGTAATAAAGAACTTATGGTCCGGACCTGTTGAATGCTCGTTCCCCACCGCGTAAAGACAAACGAACTGTGTTGTGTGCGACGTCTTTGTAGATGGATGGGCTGAATCCGAATTCAATTTGCGAAACGTATAATATTCTCTCAGGTTGTCATGGAAATGGGATGCCTCTTTCTCACCCCGGTGAATCCGCTGTGAGCTCGCGCGGCGCCGGTAGAGAGTCTTCTGAGATGCGCCTTATAGACGGAGTGAGTGTCGCGAGCTGCGCGTTTCTCAAAAGCGCGACTTAATATTGCGCGACTGTTTGTTTATTTGTTGGTAGCAGTATCTGCGTTAAGATTACTTTCAGTTATTTCGTCTATAATCATATCAATATTGATTTGCCACGTTTAAGTTAGATGACAACACGAGCTTCATTCATTCTGTCTTGAAGCTACGGAAGGACCGGAGGCGAACATAACACTTTGAAATACACATTTGCAAAGTAATCAAATACAAATGTACACAGACTGTCACAGTGTCGTCACAATTAGCTAACTAATTACATTTTATTTGCATATTTACAACTCCACTTGTTCTGGCCAGTGTTCTAATAAACAGCTAAATGTCCTGACATGTAGACTTTCCCTGCTTTCAGAAGACTTTAATTTCTGAACGAACAGCAATATACTGAGTCCACACAATGTGACTGTGTAGCCTGTACTGGGAGTAACTGTATGGTGTTTACATTCTTGATAATGAAGTCACACCTACAAGCAACGTGCTCCTGTTATACTTTTTTTAAAAAGTATTTGCTTTCACTAGGCTATGGTTTGGTGTAAATTTGAGGTCAGCAAGAATCAAAGCACATGATTATTATTGACCTGCACACCTTTATGGGCATCAATGACAAAGTAAAGATTTGTAATACTATAGCAGCCCATTTAAGTAGGCTATTTCACTGGAAGTGGCCGTGTCAATAGTGAGAGTGGTGACAGAGCCGGCTTTAATAGGTGTATGATACAACAGTATATTGATCAGGGCAACCGTCCAAGTACTAAAGTTTTATTGCAGTGCACGCGAGATCGGGTCAGTGAGTACAGAGCCTGTCTCTTTCCCTCAGGTCTCTGTCCCCGTCGGATGTCAAATCCCGTTCTCTAAGCTAATTTACTGTACTTGTATTTTTCCATCCCTTTATCTCCACTCTCTCCCTTTCTTTTGTGTTTGCTGGAAAGCCTCTATCTCGCGCGCTTATTGAACGCAGACCGGAGCGCCTCTACAAAGCGCGTGCTTCAGTGCTCTCTCGCGGTTCTCTAGGTTACCGGGGCACAAGCGGACCGGCGGCTCCATGCGTACACACTGAAACACGCTCTGTCAAAATCACACATAACCACAGAAAGACAAACAGCTGAACTCAAAAATAAACATAATAAAGTCTACAGAACGCTGCTGCTTCGTTGCATCGTGTGTGTAAAGCAAAAAAAAGCGTAAATATGAGAAAACTCAAAAAAAAAAAATTTTGCTGGCCTGTGTTTCCCTGTCCATATCACAGCTGTCAATTAAAAGTGATTTAGTGTATGCAGTCTATATATATCCACACCATGAAGGTTTTGGGATTTATTTCTAGTAGTTTGGGGGTCGAGAAAGACAGTGCTCAGTAACTAGTGTCGAGGGTTGGCTTTGTGTGAGCGCGCATCTGTCAGGGAGGGGGCGCTAGTCGCTTTTAAAAACTCCTCGGTTGCGCGCTTGAGTTTATTTGACCGAAGACGGGGATAGTCGGACTTTGGTGAGTGCCCAGATGAATATTGTACCACTGTCACTGAGATTGTCATTATTATGAGCTCGTGGAACAAAAAACTGCAAGGCAATATCTTGTATTAGACGCCCAGAACTGTTCTAACATGCTCGAAAACAGGAACAGAAGGGAGAAAAATAATTATTCCGTTAGCCATTGTATTTATAGACGTGTGAGATTCTGAGGGTTTTTTGTGCCTAAAAATGTATAATACCTATTGAAGTTAATGCACCTTTTCACTTGTTATTTGCTTTTCCATCGAGTGTGATATTTATTTGACAATCATGTCAAATGCTTTTTCTGCTTGGGGTTTTCTTACTTACTTTTTTTCTGATCAATGTTGGTTTGTTTCCAAAGGCTACAATTTGTATCGCTGTCGGTAAAAAAGAAAAAAGAAAAAAGTAGTAGCATTTCAATATTTGTGAATAGTAGGCTATTTAACCAGTAGCCTAACATTATTTCTTATATTTAGTGTGATTTTCTGACAAAATATCAGTGAAAGAAATTTGTTTGACCTTATGCATCTACTTTACAATTTACAACTTTAGCATACAATGTTTAAAGGGTTGGATTTTTATTTTTATATAAAAGTCTTAGTTGCTTATTGAGTGGAACCCGAATCATCTTGTAACCTTTAACCCTTGTTTATTAGTTTGCACACTTGTAAGTACTGTACAAATAATTATCTAAAAATATGTTTAACCTACTTAATTTACACTACCAGAAAATCCTGCGTATGATTATTTTCCCAGTTCCCCGTATGAGTGTGTGTGTGTGTGTGTGTGTGTGTGTGTGTGTGTGTGTGTGTGACCTTATGTCGTTGTGAACTAAATCATTCTGTGCTCCCGATTCCAGACACCGGTTCGGAAGAGCGCCTGCAGCCCAGGTCTGAGTCCCGGCTACCGGATACCTCGCCCGCCGCGTGTGCTGAAGCAGCCCCGAACCCCAGACGCGTGCAGCCTCCACCCGAGAAACCGACCACGATTCAGCGAGCAAAAGGCCAATCAGGTACCACAAGTCTCTGTAAAAAAAAAAATCCCTCTTGATTCCGACGAGCTTTTAGACATTACTACTTTGTGTAAGACTGCATATTTAAACCTTTCATATTAAGCTATGATAATTTAGTAGTTTTAAGAACACCATATTTATTCTACTAAATGTAAACCAACTTAAGTAAGATAATACACGTTTGTCGCTTTTTTTGGTAACTCTATGCCGGTGAACTTTTGCTGTTAGCCTATATCATTTTGGTTTGTCTAACTTTGGAAACTTGGAAATTTCAGGAAGGCTCACTGACGTTGTAAATTTTGTACCTGTGAAAATTATTAAAAAACACAGTTTTTGGTTTGTATCATTAAAGCAACAATTTACTCGTATGGCTAGATATGTTTGATAGGGGTAGTTTTAACCAAAAGATTCCTCTTTTTTTTCCTCAGAGTTTTGTTTGTTTTTGTAATTGTCCCGGAAATAAATGCAAATTACCGGAATAATAACTGATTTGACAGGCATTGTCGTTTCTCTGTACAACACTCCTCAGCAAATTGCATTTAATTCTGTTTAAAACATGAGTCTCGCAGATGGTGGTTTGACATTTATATGGCAGAAAAAGCATGCATTTGTGTTCCAGTTGGAACGAGCGCAGTCTATATTAAAGCTCTTTAATTTTATATTTGCTTCCTACCAATAGTATCATAACATACTTTCTTCTTCATGGCCAGAGCAACCTCGTGTGCTGCTGTTAGAATACATTGTCTTTGTTGTCTTGTTTGGAAAGTGAAAGTTTGCGCAAATGTATTTGTGCCGCCTGTGTTCCATTGATGCTTGTTAGTTTCAAGAGCAAATGCATACTGGCTAGCGTGTCATGTACATCTATTTATTTTTTTATGTCGTTGATTTTTGTTTGTTTGTTAGATCTATGGCACTCTGACAATGAACAAGCGATCACAGTTATTGGAACAGCTGCATTTTGTCCATCTAAAATGCACACCTCGAGGTTAGCAACTGTTTCATCCATCTAAAGCGCTTTCTATAAGCCTAAGTGTGTATTTGTGTGAGCCTCTCTCTGTCTGGTGCACGCACACGCACACGCACACGCACACACACTAGAGCTGTAAAGCATCGTTTCAGTATGACTTTATGTGGTCGGGACCTTTTTAATAATTCGACTTTTTACTTTAGGTTGGCTGCGTTTTCATTTTTATTATCCGTGTCATGGTGAAATGTGGAGCTGAGGTAGAAAAACGACGTGCACTTGGGGTTTGCACGTGCACAAACAAACCATAAACGGATACACACAAGAGATACGGAGTCAGACAGAAATTCGAGTCCTGCTTTTTTTCAATAAGGATATGCCTAGTCTTGCATAATTTGAGCTGGCCTTATCTGCGTCAAAAATACACCAAAATCTTTGATTGGATAAATGTCATTATGTGCTGTCTTCAAATTCCAAAACTACACAATTAACTTATCAGTGCCTATGTCTCTCTGACTGATTTTTACTGAGTGGTTTTTAGTTAAAAAATGTTTAAAAATATTGCAATTTTAAAATTAGAACGCCAAAAAAAGAAAGAAATACTAATGTATATATCAAGTGCACGTTATGCATATGTGTTTGTGTGGTGACAGTGATGTAAGATATAAGACAGTTTGACTCACATTTGCTCCATCCAGCACAGGAGAGATGTACCTCAAACCATTCGTTCCTTCATTAGAATCCATGGCAATGAAGGGGTCCACCTTATCCAACCCACTCACTCACTCACTTTGACTTAAGACTTTCCTCCTTCAAGGTGTGAGCCTATGGGAATATTAGGCCTGCAAATTACTCAAAACAATGTTAAACTACCTCCAAAATAAAGTTAGCGTTAGAACTAGCTTAAATATTTTCTTTTTATAAAAGGTTGTTACTTTTATACAGGCTTCACCAAATAGGAAACAGTATCTACAAGTTAGATTACTAGTCAATTAGAGTGCACCTAAAGCTTGTTATATGCTTGTAAAAGAGGAGGCAGCCATAACAGTCTGTAGCGAACGCTAACGTTACATGGACAAAACGTAACTACTGGAAATATTTAACAGGTTTGTTTCAGATTTCTAAATGTACACATTTAAAGTATTTAATAAAAATAATTCCTGTTTAAAACGTCTTTAATATAGGCCTAGTTAATGACTAGTGCATGATATGCGCTAGGGGCGCTAAAACACTAATTGGTTCGCGCGCGACTGTGACATTTTACTCACCCCCGAAAGTCGTTTAAAAGTAGTAACTTGGGCTACACTCAAACATATAGAATAGAATAAAACATTTTATTCTTTAACTACTTTGTCTTGGCATCCAGTTTGGTTTACAGGTTCATACATAATCATTTAATAATACATGGAGAAAATACAGCAGCATTAACTTTTAGTAGACGTAATAAAGTAAGCTGGGCAAAAAGGATGTTTACTGCTTTTGAATAAAAGTAACCTACTTCAATTCTAAAAGAAAGCTGAATTGGAGCAAAACAACAAAAACAAACAAACAAAATGTTTACTTGAGGTAAGCCCCCGTCTGGTCATGTGCCAATGAGTCCACTGTTGTGACAGAAATGTCTACTGACATTAAACTCACTGTTATCCATATGCGTTTGTATGCATAGCCAGCAATGTGCGTATGAAGGGAACGCACGCGCACCGGTCTGAGTCATCACAGGTAAAGAGGCGTTCATAATTGATAAGCCTCTTGATTTCACTAAACATACATGACGTGTTGGAGGCGCAAGTATTACGGAGTCACTACACGACAGCGTCAATCCGACGTCGGGTCTGTGTACACTTCCCCACCTAGAGAAAATAAGCAAACAAAGGACACGCACACACTTCTCCTCACGGACTCAGGTAGCTCTGCACCGATGCACTTAAACAGCTGTGTCAAGACGCACAGTAGGTTATATAACTCTGGGAGTGCGCGCTGGCAATATGGTTTTCCTAGAGCGCAGAGCTGGCTCAAGATAAATACTACGAATAACGAGGGAGTTCCTCGTGGATTTAACACTATCATTTTATTTCAACAGGTGCATGGTGCACATTAAATGAAAAGAGTTGAAACCATCCTGAATATTTATCTTCAGCGTTATGATTTGAATATAAGCGACTAAACTCATCTTTCTCTGTGCATGTTTACTTGCATATATATTTATGAAATAAGGACCGATGATGGATAATCAATGGATTATTTGAAGTGTAGGTATGTGTAGAATAGTTAAACGGTGTTTGCGCTCAAGAGTGGCATGGAATATAAAACCAGAAAGAAAACTAAAGCTGTTTAATGCATTGCTGCATGTTGATTTAGAAATGATCATTCTGTCATTATTTTATCACTCTCATAGTAATTTATTTCTTCAGTGGAGATGTCAGCCTCACTCACTTTCATTGTATGTTTTTTTTCTTTTAAATGATGCATTAGAATAACTTTGAAGAAGCCTAAATGATGACATAATTTGCTTTAATTCAGAATCCAAGTCAGGAATGAGGCGTGCATTTTTTATTTAGTTAGTTTTTGCATGTATGCCCACTAGCTCACGGCCTAACCCATGTTTCCAGGTGAATGGTTTATCTACTAACTTGGTACTAACAAAACAGTACTGAAATGCTATGGTTGGCATCACATCCTTTGTACACCTGACGAAATTCAGCCAAAAGGCAATATAATAAGTCTCTTTTTTCTTCCTCTCTCTCTGGCTCTATAGACATGCCCTGCGTTCAGGCCCAGTACGGCCCTGCACCTCATGGGTCCAGCTACTCCGCCCAGTCCTTTGGTTACCATGGTGACTACAGTGCTGACCTCATGGCGACAGACTACTCGAAGTGTGATCTCGGAGGGGGGGAGATCTCGGCGGCGGCTGCCACCACTTCCCTACCCAGTTTTAATGTGTTTGTGGAGGGCGGCTTTGAGCCGAAACCGTCCTGTTTGTATCAACTCCCTCATCAACGCCCTATTATCAAAAAGGAGGAGGAGTCTTACTCATCCATGGCACCATCTGACGAAGCAATAGCTGGGAGCTCCATGTACTTTAAGCAGTCACCCCCTTCGACGCCCCCCACGCCGCTTCACTCCGGCCCACCCAGCAGCTCTTTCTTGTGGGATGAACACAATCTTCCCCCTGTGCCCCAGCCCTGCCTGATTGAAGGCCCATTGAAGAGCCCTCGCTTCTCTCATTTCTACGAGCAGACAGCACCACCCTCCACCAGCAGCTACGACAGTGCCATCGGCCTTCCACTGCGCACTGAACGCTCTCCTTCCTCATCCTCTTCGTCTTCACATTTGCCACCCAGCCTGGACACGCACACACACTCACATGTGCACTCCCATACGCACTCACACATGTACCCACTGAACATGGGTAAGCCTGGAGGCCTGGCGTTCCGCTCTCTGGGCATGGGCCCATGCCCGCCACTTCTGGGAGAGGGTTTGCCATCGCCGCCCTGTCGCACCAGCTCCGGAGAGGGTACCTGTGCGGTGTGTGGAGACAATGCGGCCTGTCAGCACTACGGTGTGCGCACCTGTGAGGGCTGCAAGGGCTTCTTTAAGGTAAGAGTTCAGCATCCCAGCAGCACTTTCACTTTCTAATAACTCTCAATCAGATCTCGAATACAGACGCACCCACGTTCCATCACTGTCACTGCTGTTTACGTGAGTGTGCTATTGCAAATACATAATAATCCTTATTGACACACATTTTCACTGAAAGAATCGAACAAGAAGTTCTGTTTAATGTAAATATTAGGATCATAGGCAAGGAGATTTTACTTTAATATCTTAACCTATAAGATTCCACTGCACACTAGCTGCCACGTGTGTACTTGGGCCTTTAAAGTAGTAGTTCACGAAAGAGAATATTCTCATAATTTACTCACCTTCATGTCCCAAACCTGTACGACTTTCTACTCTGGAACACTAAAGATGATATTTAAAAAAAAAAAAAAATTCATGTTGTTCATACAATAACAATTAGTGTAACCAGTGGTTCGCAGATATTATGACAAAGCTGCCTGTTTTTAATCTGGTTTTATTATCAGCATATTGATTAACTACTTTAACCAAGATTATTATTATTTTTTTTAACAGTGTTGAGTTTAAATCCATATTTCATCTGATTTTAGACTTAGATTATTTTAATATGTAAATAATAATTTATTACATTTAAATACTTTTAAGTTATCCTGCAACCTTTCTGGATTTTTATTGAAGCCCCCAGTCAGCCTCCGATCCACTGTTTTAGTCAACATTGACTTTTACTGTATTGGTTGAAGTTTCTCTTTAAGACACATCATAATAAACTATTGAAAGAACTAAACAACTGAGGTTAACTAATGCTGACTGGGAGTGCTTACTGGAGGTAGTCTCCCAAATTTGGATTTCCCTTAATGCTTTAGATTTATTCATGTTATTGCAAATGACTGCAGTATTGTAGAAGCTGACATAGGAGTTTGCAGTTTGTTTTGATTGATATGTGTTCTTCAGTGTGTGCTTAATTTGAATAGCATGTCTCATTGTGTATCTGAGTGTGTCTGTCATTAAATAGAGTGTAAGAGGATTGTACTTGCGCTTTATTGTATAGTGTGTTGGTCAGTGTGTTTTTTTTTGTGTAGCAGTGTGGCCTGGGTAGTGTTTGTTAATGGTGTATTCATTAGTGGTCATTAGTTTTGTTCTTGGTTTGAAAGGAGCTCTTGGCTGAAGAGCCTCACGCTGCTCTACACCGATCGCACCTCATTCTCTGAGTGTGAGGCTCAGGGTTAACCAACCATTGTAACGCACTCCGCGGGCGTTTGAACCAAGGTTAAAACCCACCGTGTGAATAGCAATTCTTTACTGAGCTGTGTGTGTTTTTGTTGTTTATTTGAAGAAGGGGATGGGATACAGTCTGTATGACCATTTGAGGCGGTGCAGAAAATAATTTGTGCACAAAAATTGAAAAAATGTTTAGTTTCAGTTTCAGAGGTGCGACTGTGACAGGTTTGCTCAGCCTTTTCATGAAAGCATTGGCTTGTGTGTACTAAGTGTGAATGTGTGTGTGCATCTTTGAGTGCTCTCACAAATCGTCTGAGCGGCGGTTGCCACGGCGTCTGTGAGGGTCGTTTCCCTCGGTGACCAGTGAGAGGTGTGACAGCGGCGCACACTTAAAATACAGCAGCTTGGAGCTTTAGCCAGAAACATACACACACACACACACACACACGCACACACACAGACTGAAGAGTAAAGATTTAATTTAACACCTACAATGAATTTAACATATATATATGGCAGTTATTTTGCATTTTGGAATTTAATTTGCTCAGAAACTGCGAGAAGACTCAAAATAGTCTGTGATGAAAGACTGACAATGAAAGTGAAGGAGCGAGAGTGGCAGAGCTGAAATAATTGGAAATGGCCTGTGGTCTGGTGCAGAAATAAATTATGCCTCTTTTCAATTAGTTTCACAATTAGTTTTTATTTAGTAATTAATAAAAGCAGGGGTTGGTAAGCCTGAGGCTTTGTAGCCATTACTGCAACGCTGGCACACATGCACACACACAAATGACATCCACAAACAATGACATATGCACACTGGCAAGTCTTAGACCATCAGCGTGCTTGTTTTTATGCATACACACACTCGTACTCACCCCAACTCACAAAACACACTCGCCATTTAATTATCTCAGGCAACTCATTAACTCACAATATAAATATTAGCAGGTGAATTTTAATGCAAGATGGTGCATTGTGTGGGAGTGTATATCCTTTGTCAGACTGCGAACTCGCTTTTTAAATATCTTATAAATGTTTTTATACAATAAGCCTATTATATTATATTTATGCACAATGATTCTTAGTACATTAGTTTTTTAAATAAGTGTGCATGCATTTATCCACCAAAATTATTCAGATTTTCCCTCCAGCTTTAGTTTTAGATTCATTAACAGGCACTAAATCATTTCACTTATGGTTCTGTTTTACATCTGAATACAAACTGTTGTGCTGTTTCACAATGAAAAATAGTAAGTGACTGACCAATTTCAGCACACAAAATCTATTCTTTCCGTCTTGCTCATTCGCTCACACTGCTTATTTTCACACCATTTATTTGGTTTGTAATTTTCTCTGTGACTCATAACATGCTCAGAGTGAGAATATTTATTTGGAATATTTACCTAATGGAGGGTCAAGACAGGCTCGCTCATTCACAAAACCTCCACATACAACCCACTCCTCTGAAATAAAAGTTTAACAGCTCTTAACTGAATTCGAACTCATCTCCAGCCCTTTTCTTTAGCTTACATTGATGAAATCAGTTGCAACAAAGATAAATGTGCTTTTGTGCCAGCATTATGGCATTTAGAGTGTTGAATAATAAACACACTAAAATGTGCTTCATTCACCAACATAGTCGTCTTGTAATAGTATAAGTGCGCAATACACGTAGACACACACACTTAACCAATTAATGGTGACCCAGTTCCACCTCTCCTACTGAACAGCCATACACACACGTCTAATTACACACCCAGAGGAGAGGGCGAGATAAGATAGTCTGATCATCTCTGATTAGGGGAGGAGAGGACGAGGAGAGGGGGATATAGGTTCCCTAAGGGGTTTTAATGTGTGACAGGGCCATTAGCACATGTTACATGTCATGAATCCACAACTGCTTGTCTTTACCGACCCTACGGACCCTGCTGTTCACTGGACCGCAACTCTGTGTGTGTGCGTTTGTATGTTTATGTGCTTGCTTGCATGAGAGAATTATGGTAGTTAGACAATAGCTGATTGTAGTTTTTTTTCTAGTCATAGACTCTTAAAGGTTCTTTATTTGCATCAATAATTCAGTGAAGAACCTTTAAAATCCATGGAATCTTGTAAATGCACAAACAGTTATTTGTAGTGAAAAAGGGTCCTTTTGATTATTGAAATATTCTTTACATTAAATGGTTCTTCTACAGCACCGCTGTAAAAAAAAAAAAACATTCAGAACCTATATTTATTAAGAGTGCAGTGTTTTATTTTCAGGCTTTTTGTCATTTGTTTGCGGGCAGAAATTGACAGACATATTCATAAAAGTTACAATATAACCCAAGATGTCCTTTTTCGTTTAAATAAAAGTCAGGAAACTGTTGTAGCCATGACAGTTTTGAGCATAAATAAATACAAATACACATGCATCTACATGCACAGAAACGGTTTTAGTTACCTAATAGACATCATATGTACAGCTGTTTATATTATTTTATGAACATCACGAGATGTCTATTCATCTAGCGAGGTCCTGCAGCAATAAAACCTGTTTTGACTGTGGCCAAACAGACACAGTCTGAACCGGCTATAAAGTATAAAACGGAGTTGCACTCAGATAACTTGTGCATGTGGTGCAGGGGGAAACGTCGAGGCGGTGTATGTTTTTTCTGACTTTGCCCAGGGTGCTTTCGAGATGATGGGCTCCACAGGTTGTATTTTAATCAAGTCATACTGAATCAGTGTGAATGTAGCTGTAACTGAGTAGACTCCGCTAGCTAACAAGTGCATTTTGTGCCCACTGGGAGATTAGTCCACTCTACCGCGGCCGCTGTGGTAGTTTTATGTTCAATTTAAGTGAAATATGAGAAACTGTGCAAATCACACGGATAACGTATGTGGGTGGGTGTTTTACCCTTGCCTTATGGTAAAATCCCAGCTTCCTGGGAAACGCAGGTGGTTTGATTTGATTTTCATTTACACCTGTTGTAAACAGTATTGTGTATTATGACGTTTTTTTTCTTTTTCATTTTATTGAAAGCGTTTTAATACAAATCAAAAATGAAAGTTAGATAAACTTTAAAAACAAAAAACAAAAAGACACAGAAGGTTTTCATGATAGCATTAGCTGCTAGCAAGTTGACATACAAAGGCATGATTAAACTTTCAAAATATTTATGAAAGATAATGATAAAGTAACCAAACACCTAACATGCTTGCTGTAGTTTGTTTGTTTTTTCTCCATTTTAACAACTGGCAGCTTTCCTAATTGAATAACTGCACAATGAAACAACATTGCTGGAGAACTATTAAGTTGACCGCAGTTGTAACGTTAGCTAGTTAAAGGATTGTTTTTGTTTGTTTTGGATATTAGGCTACCTTAATGAAGGAACTTACCGGTCTCACGCAACTGCTTAATCTTTTGACTTACCGTTAGCACGTGCATTTGATGTCTGAACCTTAGCGTTGTCAAGTCTTTCCCTCTTTTCTGCGGTTTTTAACCGCGCGAGTACTCGCAGATCGTTTTTATTTCATTTTAATAAGGTCAGCAATAATCGCGCATATCCAGCCGAGGAGAAAACAACTCCAGGGGGGTTTATTGCAGAGGCACGATCCGCCAAAACCCTGAGGTGCCGTGAGGTGACCCGCGAGTTTCACAAACAATTTTATCACGCAGCGCGGGATGTCTCGCGGGAGCGGCCTCAGCACGCTTTGCACTGATCTTCCTTGTCAGTAGCTTGCGCTAATAAAATTGTCCCTCCTGCAGGCAAGGCATGTTGGGAAATTAATTTTATCTAATTATCCTGATGGAGCCGGAGCTTTTTCACATTGTAATTAAAATCTGACCTGCAAGCTTCCTTTTTAATTCTTAGCCAAAAACGGGATCAAATTAAATAAATAATATGTTTAGACCTGTTAGCTTATTGTTTTTTTTCTCTCTCCCTTTTCTCTTTGTATTGTTGTGGCTGCAGAGGACGGTGCAGAAGAATGCGAAGTACGTGTGTTTGGCCAGTAAAAACTGCCCTGTGGACAAAAGGAGAAGAAATCGCTGCCAGTACTGCCGCTTCCAGAAGTGTCTCAGTGTAGGCATGGTGAAAGAAGGTATCGAACACACACACACACACACACCTATAATATGTCTGGCTAGGCCTATTATCACACAATAGGCCCTGGTGCATATGACCCCGGCCGGACCTCTGGTTAGAGACTGATGCAAAGGAGATAGACACTCTTTATCTTAATGACTTAAAACCCACAGATGCACACGCTACTTTCAAGAAGCGCTATGGATTAATTCAGATTTGGTGCGTAGCTGGTTTGGTTGGTTAGTATGAATGCATGAATTAAACTATAATGGGGTTGTTTACCGGCAGTACTTTGCCTCTGTAATCACAGCCTATCAGCAGCGTCAGAACCGGTAATAACACAACACACAGGACAGTCACAGGCACGTGTGTTCATGGGGATATTTAATTCTTGTAGAATTTAAGCATGAATACCATGTGATTTAAAAAGATCACACCTCTGATCATCTTATCCATCTCATCCAGAGATTGGGACAGACATATATTGTTCTTATTATATCTCACCTTCACTCACCCCTTCCTTCTGAGACCTGCAATCATGCAGATTTCAGCTGCCCCCTACTGGCCAGTCCAGCATTGTTGAGTGACATAGAGGGAAAGAAACTACTAAACAAACATGCAAAATGATTGGTATAATGAATATGAAGGATAATTCATCAACACGTCATTGCTCACAGGTGTTCAAATACACTGTCGCTGTTTTGCATGTATGGAACTGAATCATATGGTCTGAATAATATGAATCCATGATAATATTTAGATGTTATAACTGCTTGTGAAGAATTTGCATTACCTAAAATATGTTTGTGTCTTTGACACAGTGGTGCGCACAGACAACCTGAAGGGGAGGAGAGGTCGCTTGCCATCTAAACCAAAGAGTCCCCTGCAGCCAGAGCCCTCACCCCCATCACCTCCCCTCAGCCTGCTGAATGCTGTAGTGAGGGCCTATTCCCAGTCTACACCACGAGAACTAGACTACAGTCAGGTATCTAAGTGGAGAGATCCTTTATGAATTTTGGTGTAGTTATTCATTATTTGACAATTTACTACATAAATGATAAAATTATGAAAACAAAAACTTACACATGTCAAAACAACAATATAACCATTCACATTATTTTATTTAGTTTTATTGATTTGTGTGGCATACTCACGTCTCTCACTTCCTGCAGTTTAGTGTGGTGGAGCCAGTGGGTCTATCTGAGTCTCAGCAGATCCAGATGTTCTACAGAGTACTAACCGGCTCCATGGAGGTGACACGCTGCTGGGCAGAACGGCTGCCTGGATTCTCTGAGCTTCACCATGATGACCAGAACCTGCTCATTGACTCTGCCTTCCTTGAGCTTTTCGTGCTTCGCCTCGCCAACAGGTACGTGCAATCACACACAGATCTCACATTAGAGATTTTAGGGCACTGAAAACATTGAAAAGTACACCATCTTCGGCGTACACTAAAACCTCCATAATAATAGAGCTGGGCACTATAGCACAAATTAAATTAATAAAAACGTATACGCTGTATACAGTATATTATGCATTTATCTAATATTGCTTGTAACATAGCCAGTTACTTTAGCCACGTAAATGTAGAATGTATAATATTATCAATGCAGTATATTTGTTTCAGAGATTCATTTTATTTATTATTAAATGGATTCTCCCAAAATATGTATTTTTTTAAATCAGAAGAACAATCACTGTAGCCAAGAGCCAAGATTTTAAAATGTTTCATGTAAGATGTAAAATGCAAAAGAAATCTAGTCAAAAATGTCTTCACTATTTTTTGCTAAATGAACACAAGAAAGATTGATATTCAATGTCATTCTAATTTTATTAGACATTTAATATTTCAACATTTTAATATATTTAACTGCCACATGGAGATTTCTTTGAACATTTCTAATGAATCACTGAATCCGGTTTATGAATCAATTTGTTGAAACAAACTGTTTTAAGGGATTCACAGGAATTCATCGAACTCAACTAATCTCGTTTTTGCTACTAAAGTTTAATCAGAGACACCAAACAGTGCATCGCAATCATCACAGTATTCACAATGTTGCTTAATAAAATATTTCCAGTAATATATCAATCAAATACTTTGTCTGAAATACATTACAGAGAAAAGAACCTGTAAGAATATCCTTATTGGACATTTTCTGCTGTCATCTGAATGACTACAGCCGTGGGAGGAAACGATAGTTATAGCAATTACACTCTGACTTTACACTTATAATATCTCATTGCAACTGTCAAATTTTTCTATGACTTGCTATTAGTGATGTCTCATATGTCTCTTAGGATTTTCTTCTGGTTTAAAAATTAGCATGAGGTGTAAAGTATCATTATGACTGTGGAAGAAGTCATTCACAGACAGTCATGATTTATATTGTGCAATATGCTGCAGTCGCTGCTAGTTACTTGTGACTTTCTATACAACAACGAGTATGTGTGTTCTTGCTCTTTATTCAGCACTTTAGGGTTACTATGGGCACTGTGTGGAAGATCCTGTGGAATTCACTTATTTAAGTTTATTGGTTAACAGCCCGGCTTAACCACCTCCTCCTCCCAAGACATTATGTGTGGCAGAAACAGCTCTGTTTTGATGATCGCTTACATTTTATTTTCCCTATATTATGTTGCATTTCTGTTTTACTCGCTAGGTCGGAACGCTTTGCGTCCAGACTAGAAGTAACCTGTTGTTTCTTGACTTTAAGTAGAAGCGTGCGTGTGTGGATGTGTCCCTGTGACTCAGTGACATTCTGATGTTGCTTTAACAGGAAGTGGATTTTTGTCTCAGCTCAGCTGCTCCCTGTTTAACTAGCTCTGGTGCTCTTTCTGCGCTTCTCTCTCCCTCTCTGATGGTGTAGGAGCAGGTGCGGGGAGGGAGGGCAGTGGGTGGTGGCGTCACAGCCTCAGTAGGGAGCTGCAGACTTGGGTTCTGACTCATTTAAGTGGGGGGATTCATCCGGGCTTACGTCACAGACAAACTCACAAGATACGCGTTCAGAATGTGTGGAGACTTCACAATAAGGGCAAACCTGCACATTTTCCGCTTCACAGTTCTCGCATGTTTTGAGAATAGACTCTACTCCACCAAAACACAACAGATAATGGTATCTGGTGTGGCTCGCACTTGCACATATTCTTACCCCATGCGGCCGCGCTGAGGTTAATGAATGAACGGACGCAAAGAGAGCGACTCACTCTGACGCAGATTTAATAGGAATGTGTGCGTTTCTCTACTCTCTTGTTAATTTTGTGCTATAATGAGGAGCTTTCACTCGTTCTGTATTTACTCTTTTGCTGTTTTCCCTCCTTCTCTATGCCAGCGGTAGATAATAGACTGATTGCAAACAGCATTTTTAAACCCTTCATGAAAGGGCCTACTACGTGGCTGTTAGTGAAGGATATATGCAAGAAAGCAATTCCACCGTTTATGATCATGTGATCCTGCATTCTCATTATTACTTTTAAAACATGAAATGAATCTTACAAGACATTTATCAATAAGCTCAGCATCTGATGATTGCGCCATAACATAAAATGATCATAAAATGAAAAGTAAAATGTGAATTGCAAAGTTTGTCTATTATTAATATGAATTTCATAATGACCCTTACTCCATTAAGTAGCAGAAGTGAAATGTGCATATATTATTGGGGTGAATTAAATGCAAGGCTAATGTTTATAACAGGCATTGCTCACCCTCAAACTGTCAAAACTAATATTCCTATCAATAAATAAATATACATGAACAATAAATACATTAATTTAGCATGCACATTATTAGTTGTTAGCCTAAACATAATGTTAGCATAAAATAACAGTCATGTACATCTTCATGTTAAGTGTTCCAGACGCCCACATGCAAGTGCACTGCTCCTTTCATAGTACTCACTTCAAGTGCTCTCCTTTAGTGAATAGGGCTAAATGATGCACACTTTCCAATATAACATCACCAGTGGATTCTGTATATGTGCATTCATATGTAGGGGCGTAAAACCATTAGACCGCATTAATTAAGCACACATTTTGATTATTTACCCCTCCGGGCTTCAAAAACAGCTCAGAAGATGACTCTCGAATATTCCTCCTCGCCGTTTTCCCTTCATCCTCTTTCCATTACTCCTCGTCTATACGAGTGTGTGTTTTCGGGCAGACTAATGAAGAACAGTTCACACAGCAGAAGCCAGCACTCTACGGGAAAAACGAGAGGAAGTTTTTCTTCCTAAATTGCAGGGTTGAGAGCAAAGGGCTGAAGACAAACCAAAAGAGAGAGAGGATGAGTGGATTGAGAAGAGTGCAGAGCAAGTGCAGAGCAAGTGTTTGGGTGTTTCGCTGCAATTACACACGAGCGATTTTCGTGAGAATACATGAAGATACAACTTTACTGCTTTGACCCAGAACCCTCCAACCCTGAAAGGGCAGAGCTGAGAAAGAGAGAGAGAAAGAAAGAAAGAAAGAAAGAAAGAAAGAAAGAAAGAAAGAGTATAATCTCAGGAATGTTTTAAAAGCTTTAATTGGGAAAGCTTGGCATAATTAGGTCCATTCCTATCTTTGATGTGCTCTTCCCTGTACTGGCTTTCATTTGTCGCTATGGTAATTGTTTCCGTGCAGTATGCCTTAAACACAGATTCGACAGCCAATCCAAAGGCAGATCATCATCACATGAATCAGAGAGAGGTGATAATCAGCGTGTGTGTGTGTCACAGCAGCAACTGTGTGTGCTTTCTGATAGCATGTGTGGCTATGTACAGAATTAGAGGCTTGCTAAATTGAAACAGGTACCTGTTCTGAAGGGAACGAGAAGAACGGTGATTAATTAAAAGATGAAAGGCTGCGACTGTGCTCGTGGCTTCAAACGGCACCTTGAAGCAGTATAAATAACAACAGTTCTTCATCTAAACCTCTTCTCCCTCTTTTTTGCTCAGGTCTTTGCTGGCGGATGAGAAGTTTGTGTTTTGCACAGGCCTGGTTCTTCACCGGCAGCAGTGCCTGCGTGGCTTCGGCGAGTGGCTGGACTCCATCCGAGACTTCAGCAATCGCCTGCTGAGTCTCAACCTTGACATGCCTGCGTTCTCCTGCTTGTGCGCCCTAGTGCTGCTCACAGGTAACACGCAACCTCTGGAAAACACTCTGAAATCCCTTTCTATGCATTTCACACACTTGTCACTTCCTGTTGTCGTTCTTTTATTTGTGTATTTATACCTCGTTTTGTCCCGCTGCTAGCAGTTGTCACAGTGATCACAGGTGTGGGGCAGGTGCTGACAGAGATTAGGTTTACCTGGACAGCAGAAATAATCCCCATTAATCACACACACACACACACACACACACACACACACTGCAAAGACACAGAGATGGTATGAGGTTTGTGTGCATCTCCTCTTTGAGTGCAGGTGGAGATAGTTGATTATTGGTTGACAAAGTAGGACAGTGTGTGTGTGTATATGTGTGTGTGGTTGGGTCAGCAGGTGCTCCAGTCTTACCATGCATTATTAACACAGAGGCTAAACAGCAGGTCGACCTATATGCAGATAAACACACTTTGTGCCACACACACAGAAACACGGGCACATTCAGTTGGGTTTCTATCAAAGTATTTTGGAGTATTGCCCAAAATAATATAGGGATGCAAATCAAATTTCAAGAATGTGCGTAGAAAAAGGTTTATGCTAAACGAGAGATGGATGTGCATAAATTATGATGGAAACAAGTTTATTGACTACATAGATGAATGTAGATGAATATGCAACTGTCATGTGACTGCAGTAGAAAATATCACATGGATGGAAACACTACTTTATTTGCAAAAATTCAGGTTTTTAAAAGATTTTTGGCATTATGATATTAATTATGTAATATTATGATAGGAAAGATCAGGATGAGGAACTCATGAAGCTCGTAGTGCAGTGGCACCAAGCATATTCAGATGTTTTGAATAAATTAAATTCAAAATCATAGAACTTACACTTACAGAAATATTACATAGAAAAAGAACGCTGCATACATTTAATTCACTGTGATAAAAACCACATGCTGCTGTTTTTATGTTGCTTTATTTGTAAAAAAAAAAATAGAAGCATGCTAATGTTGGGGAAAACATTTCAAAAAGATCAAAGCAGGAATAATTTTAATCTTAAGCTAACTTTAAAGACAGCAAGTGTGAATAAAAACAGAGAGATAGCTGTCAATCAGTCGCTCAGTTGGCCCAAGCTTTACCTCCCTTTTTTCAGCCACAATCTACAGTGTTGTGTGTAGGGATGTATGTGCATGTGTGTTTGTTTGGTAGCCCCCACGGAGCAGCACTTAACTCTGTAGAGGAATTGAGCGCTACTTAGCAGAGCTCGGGTCCCTACTTCTCTTCTCTTCCTAGCTCGCTCTCTCTCTCTCTCTCTCTCTCCCTCTCTCCACTCTTCCACTCAGTCTATCGACCCTCTAAAAGTGTCTGCGGTGAAAGAGCGCCATCGATCATCCCCCAGGAGAGAGCGAGAGGCACAGGGAGAGCAAGAAAAAAAAAACAGTGCGAGTGAGAGAGGCTGTAGGCTGAATGCAGTGACAATGGAGCTGCTCCAGACACATAGATTTGGAACATACACACACAGATATATCCAAAGCAAACCAGCATCCCTTTGCACTTCTATGGCTATTTTACCATACTGTAGACACTTAACACACACATAAAGTTGTTTAAAGTGTGATACAAAGACACACTAGCCTGCTGATTGACGATGAGAATTGTTAGAATTTTTTTTTATTGAAATATATTATTGTGGCCCAGATTTGCTATTCGCTTGCTTCTCTGCAAGCTTTGATTTGGCATTAAAGAACTACTGTCAGGTTTAGTAAAGACAAAAATTGAGAAATTCATCCTGAATAAGCACAAACACAGTTATATTTGTGACTCACCTTACTGATATCACCTTATTGCATTTGTAGTAGTTTCCCTTTTGGTAAATCACCTGTAAATTTATCACGCAATGTGATTTACAAAGATTTTTACTTGTCAGTTCACTGGTATTTGTGTAATTATTAAACTCGTGGGGAAATTTGCACTGCTCTTGGTAGATTGCACTGGTCATTATGGAAATTAGATGTTGCGTCCCTGTTCTTTAAATAAATCACCCAAAGAACTGTCCCCTCCCTTCAATATATTTTAGCAAAAACACTCAAATTCATTCCTCTCATTTCAGAACAATGTCCCGGTCTGAAGGAGCCTAAAAAAGTGGAAGAACTGCAATCCAAACTAATCTGCTGCCTGCGAGATCACCTGAGCTCAGTCAGCACAGGAGGCGTGGCTTCAACCGGCAAGGCCCCGCCCCCACTGGGAGGTGTGCTGGGCTTGAGGGCGGAGCTTCGAACTCAGCGTACGCAAGGCTTACAGAGGATCTTCTACCTGAAGCTTGAGGACCTGGTCCCACCCCCTCCCCTCATCGATAGGTTTCTGGACACCTTGCCCTATTGATGATCACGCCCCCCTTTTTTTGCACACCACTGACACGCCCACAAGCTCACTCAGACACGCCCACAGTGGCTAAAAACTCACCCTGGGAGGGACAGAGCCAGTAGCTAACAGTGACACTGAACTCGATTTCCCATGAGTCCCCAAATCCTCACAGGAAACAAATGTGTCTGAGGAGAAACCAATCATATAAGCGCTTTTTATCTCTGCTCTGCGCCTGATAGTGTAGATACGAGGCAGGGTTTGAGCGTATCTGACGTAACTTGCCCTGGGAATGAGCGCAATGCCTATAGCTCAGCGTGCCACGTCAGGAGAAGTATTACCGTGCGAGAATGTGTGTATGTGCGTGTGTGTGAGTACGCACACTTATCGGCTTCTTTGCAGGCGGTCCAAAAGTTCCACCACAATCCACCTCAATGACAGCAGTTGTGTTCATCACAAACATACACTCACAAACACACAAGTGCACGCGAACTGTCCTTTCACACATACGCACGGATCCAAAACGCCAGCTTCAGATGCCAGATTATGACATATCAACTGTCGTTGGCAGAAACTAAGTGGATGTGTGTGTGAAAACATGTAGGAGTGTCTCTGAGGGAGGCTTTCGCCACACAGACCGAACGACAGAGTGCATTAATGTCCAGAATCACAGTTGATCACACCCCAGAAACCTGCAAACAAGTGCAATTTACTAAGTGCTATTGTAAACGAAGAGAGACAGAGGGGAGAGAACGAGAGAGTGTGTGTTTGTTCCAGTCCTATTTCAAACTCTAAATTATTTTAATACTAAGACTCATCTTGTAAGGTAACGGTTTCAATTGAGATGATTTAGCCCGGTCTGCGCACTAACTTTAAACGACGAAGTTCAACAGACTTGAAATTACTGTAGTTTTTACTATTATTATTATTATTATGAATAAAAACCAAGGGATTTTAGTGGTAGGGTTACAGACTAAAAAGGGTAGAATTGGGCTTTGAGCACTTAAAAATAAACAGGAGTTTAAGAGAAGGCAGGTGAGACGCAGGTGCAGAGAGAGGATGGAAGGAATGAAACATTCCATGTTCATGCTCATTTTTGTATGTTTATACTGTCTACGCCATTTATTAATATGGAGGACATTGGTGCAAAAATGTCTTTTATATGTACAAAAAAAAACAGATTATATGCATGGTTTTCTCCTTCTCGCCTCTGCTTGTATTTATTTTGCAAAGACTGCCGGCTCCACAAGGGCTTGAACACACTTACTGACTGGGCGTTCTCGCTTACTTTATCATACGGCAGCAGTTTGAACAGATGAGAAAGTACAAATTATATAAATATATATATATATATACACAATACAAAACTAATATTTTGAAGTGTTTTTATCTGATAGCTTTTTCAAATCTTGTGGTACAAGTTGTGCATTGTTTTTGAAGAAGAAATATGAAAAAAGGAAAAAAAAACATGTTTTTCAATGTCTCTTTTGGTTTATTTAGTTTTTTTTTTCTCTTTGGTTCACTGGAGGCTCTGTTCAGCACTTTGAAATCATAAAAAAACCCTTCTGATTATTTGAGTGGAAGTGTCGTTTTTCTGTTCACCTCTGTGTAAAAGCATCAGAAGTGTTTTTCTCTTGAAGCTTGTGTTTGTTGTCACGACTCAGGATGAGGCCGAGGGACTCCCCCTTTGTGAAGTTCAAAAAGTGTCAACGTGCAGGTGTCTTTATAGCCCAATACCATCTAGTACCCTAATATGTGCGTATCGGGGTAGTTCTGGTCAGAGTCCCCACTGCATTGAGCTTTTGGTATGGGATTGAGCTGGGGGACAGATTCAGATCATTTTGGGGGATTCTGACCACATCAAGTCTGCGGTCCTCGTTAAGCCGCATCGATCCATGCTGTGACATTTCGGTGCAGACGCACCCTAGCACACATGCACACTGACACGACTGCTCTGTCTCTGTCTTCCTCCATCACTCTTCTAATTTGTCTGGGATTGTCGAGAGCAAAGCTCACCATGCATGGGCATACATGAATGTGTATACACACACACACACACACACTTGTATATGTGGTTTTTATGGGGATTCTCATATTGATACTATATATTTTTTACCATAACACTGTACCTAATAGACTACTAGCATTTCTGTAATTTTAAAAACAGAGAGAGAGTGAGAGAGAGAGTGGGATTGTGCATGTGTGTATTTTAGTTATTTTAGTTAAAAAAAACATTTAGTACTCTAAATAAATAAATAAACATAAACTGAAATCAAGTAAAATATAAAAAGCTTTTTATTTTACCTCTCTGCTTTAGTAAAATAACTGAAACTAAAACTGAAATAAGAATCTAAAAAAACAAAAACTAATAAAAATGACAAAAACAAAATTATGAAAACTAATGGAAAATATATATAAAAACACATTCTAAGTTCAAACATAGTTTGTCAATGATTCTAAATAATGTGTGTGCGTGTATATATATATATATACAGTGCCCTCCACTAATATTGGCACCCTTGGTAAATCTGGGCAAAGGTGGCTGTGAAAATAAATCTGCATTGATTATCCTTTTGTTCTTTCATTTAAAAAATTACAAAATTCAAACCTTTCATTGAAGTAAAATAATTAAAATGGGGAGAAAATCTCATTGTGAAATAATTTGTTTTCTCCAATACTTTCTGGCCACAATTATTGGCACCCATAGAATTTTAGAGTAAATTCTCTGAAGAAATTCTCTAAAGTATATTCCCATTCATATTCACAATTTTGAATATTCATATTGATATCCCCAAATCCCTTAATCATAAACACAATGAGAAAAACCAAAGAATATATTTCTCATATGCTGCAAAAGATAATTGAGCTTCTCAAATTAGTGTAGTGGGCTTTAGAAAAGAGCTAGAGCAGTGAAAATTTCTATTTCCACCATCAGGGAAATAATTAAGAATTTCAAATCAACATAAAATGTTACGAAGCTGCCTGAAAGAGGATGTGTGTCTATATCATCATAATACACGTCGAGGAGTAGAGTTTGAGTGGCTAAAGACAGCTGGAGAATTGCAGAAAATAGTCTCAGGGTCAGAAAACATTTTAAAAAATAGCATCTACATCAGCACAAGTTATTTTGGAGGGTTTAAGAAAGATTCTCCTCAATCATCCAAAAACAATCTCCAGCATGTTCATTTGATGAACAGGACTCGAACTACAAATGGTACTGGCCTCTATATGATCAGATGAAACAAAAAAAAAATGTTTTTTTTAGCAGCAATCACTCAAGATGTGTTTGGTGAACACAGGGATAAAAAGTACTCCATGTGTATAATGAAGTATAATGCTGTGTTTTTGATGTTGTGGGTCTATATTTCTGCTGGAGGTCCTGGACATCTTGTTTAGACACGTGGCATCATGGATTTTATCAAATACCAACAGATAACAAATCTCAAACTGACTGACTCTGTTAGAAATCTTATAATGGGCCATGGTTGGGTCTTCCATTGGGACAATAATGCAAACACAAACATTAAAATAAACACAAGAATTAGTCACTGAGCATAAAATAAAGCTTTGCCATGGCTGTCCCAGTCCTCTGACCTGAACCCTGTGTAAGGTGAACTAAAGAAGAGAACCAACATGAAGCTGGTATTCTGAACGATTTAAAGTGATTCTGGATGAAGGAATGGTCTCTTTTCTCTTATCAGGTGTTTTCCAAACTCTTCAAGCATTACAGGAGAAAACTCAGAGGTGTTATCTTGGGGAAAGGACGTTGCAATAATTGGGTGCTAATAATTGTGGCCGACATGCATTGGAGAAAAACATTTATTTCATTATGAGTTTTTCTCCCCATTTTCAAATGGCTTACTTCAACGATAGGTTAGAATTTTGTCAATGTTTTGAACAAAAGATCAAAAGGATAAACAATGCAGATTTATTTTCACAGCCACCTTTGCACAGATTTACCAAGGGTGCCAATATTAGTGGAGGGCACTATTTATATGGGTATGACATTTCAATGTGTCCTATGGTGTGACAGAAAAATGTAAATAATAATAATAATAATAATAAAATAAATAAATTAGCATTGAAGATAAACCTCTGTCTTGTTTTTTCTTATATACATATATACATGCATGTCTTTGTATTTATCTATTCATAATAAATATACACATTATACCCACATTATGTAAAAAACAAAAAAGAATCATGATGTGATTAATCATGATAAAGAGGCGTTATTGAGAATCATTGATAAACTATAGTATAATATGTTTTTACTATATTAAGCTTTCAGAGGATGTTATAAACACTCTCACGGTGGCACACACACTTAGACAGGTGGATGGTAGGTTGGTGAAGCTGTCAGTCTGGGGGAGGGCAGATCGATTCAGAGTGACAGGTAGCCAACCCCCCTGGAGTCTTCATTAAAACCCTGTATTAGAGCAGCAGGGGAGGGGCACACACACACACACACACACACAACACACACCTCATTTCCCTGTAAGTATGGTGTGGTGTGTTTGTGTGGCTCATGATATATTGATTGGCTGTTAGCGAGTGTGTTGAGGAGATCAGCAGGGCTGGACTCACACAGTGTGGACTGGAAACAAAGCTTAAGCGGAAGAGCGAGAAGATTTTTTCACACACATGCAAATCATGTCTGATGCCGAAGTGCACATTTGCATTGGCTATAATCTAGAATTATTCCAAAAATATAAATTCAATAAAAATTAAAATTAAATTAAATACAAAATTTCCTTACAAACCTTGTATTTCATAATATTGAATAATAATTTCATATATTTTATATATTTAAATGAATACAATTAGAAAAAGATGACAAACATAAATAAACACTTGAGCCCTAAAACAAATCTTAGTATTGATCTGTAATCCAGTTTAAAACCAAGAATAAGTTTAAAATGCATTTAATTGATTGTTGGTCTATGTGAAAGAGTTCCTGGGATAAAAATAGGTAGCTTTTTGGTAGCTCAAAGATAAAGAAATAAAGATAAAAATAAAGAAGTTCAAACTCATTCAAATCTAAAGGCAATATACAATCTTAATACAATACCACTATTCCTCATTAATTATAACAAGTGTTGGTTTCTAAAGAAAGCAAAACTCTAATCACATATGTATCCTGTTTGAGCTGAAACTTTCATTTTAACGCAGCTTGCATGGCTTATTGAAATGATGTGTAACCTAGTAAAGTGGGTGAAAGATGATAAAGTGGTTGAAAGATGAAATAGACTTGTAACGAAAGAACAACCTGATTATCTAAGTTAAGTAACTTTGGAATGAACCGTTTTAACTATGAGTTAGCAACCACCCAGAACACCAAAGCAAACATATACTGTAGCAACATAAAAACACCTGGCAAACATCTTAGCACACCACTCGCATTTTCTTCAGAAAAGGTACGAATTTTGCAGATTTTTTTAAACAGGATCTCTGTCTAATTTCAGTTTTAGTCTCATATTGTTTTGGTATGAAGCACGGGTGTAGGCTGCACTGGCCTGTTTGATCTGTGAAGGGGGTATTCCAGATTCTAATCTCATTGAATAATGTGGTCTGGCCTTTTGGGTTTTACCTTTGGGTGATGGGGTTGAAGTGAAGATGATGGTGATATAATAAAGACTGGTCCTTTCACAGACACGTGGTATTACCCCACTACAGTGGGACTCCCCCTCGGTCAGGATGGATGAGGGCGGTATGGGAGGGACAGTCTGGATAGATGGAGAACTCTGCTTCACGTCAGAAGTTGAGACTGATTGGATGAACGTACTGCAGCTTGCAAGGTTCTTGGGTTCATATTCTCCCCTCGAAAGCCTTTTTTAGATTCTACCACAAACACTTTCAGTTTTTCCATCCTCCCACTCTTTCTTTGGTCTTTATGTATCTCACACTCTTTTTTTATTTCTCTTGCTCAATCAGTGTTTTGCTGATTTTTAAGATAATAAATTTGTGTCAGATTTTTTGGTGGCATGTTATTGAAAAAAATCTCTCATGCTGATCAAGGCTGTATTTATTTGATAAAGTAAAACAGTAATAATATTGTGAAATATGATCACAATTCGAAATAACTCTATTTTTCTATTGTTGTAATGAGTCAGAAGCGTTCAAATCTATTGGCGGTAGCTTTAATCAGAGGTGTCAGGCAGGGTCAGAAACACAGTAAACAGAGCAATGCAGACAAGACTGGTTTTTTTTTTAAATACAAGGCAGTGATCGGAGCAGGCAGAAATCGAACACAAACATAGGCAGGCAGAATAGTCAAGGCAGACAGCAAACAATTGTAATAGAGTCAGCAGTCCAGGGTTATACACAGATAGCAGAAATCGCTGTAGAGAATGCTCAGAAATGTCGCTGGGGTATACAAGATTTCGTGTCCAACTAGTCCGGAAGTATGGGCTCTCTCAACGAGGTACGCCTGGGCCAGTAATTACCGCTAGGCACGGGGGTTGTGGGAAATGCAGTCCGATAAGGAGTTAGTACTGAGGGTTCCCTCTGGTGGCGATCTGAGAGTGCCACAGAGGCACTGTTTCTGACAGAGCCCCCTCTCTGCGAGCGGCTCCTGTAGCAAGGGTCGCTCTGATGCAGAGGCCGTCCACGAGACCTGGAAGCTGGTTTCTTAGGATGGTTTCGATGGAAATCAAAAGTAAGTGTGGGATCCAGGATGTCCTGGGAATTAACCCAAGATCATTCCTCTGGACCGTAGCCTTCCCAATCAATGAGGTATTGCAATAGTCGGCCTCTGTGTTTGGAGTCGAGAATTTCATGGACTCGGTAGGCCTACTCGCCATCGATGATCAATGGAGGGGTATTGCTCTCCGTGGCCTCGTCCTGGTCCCTCTCTCCTCTTGGTCCACCAGCGGGTTTAAGCAGTGACACATGGAAAGTAGGAGAAATACGGTAAGTAGCTGGCGGTTCAAAACGATAGGAAACAGACGTAATTTGTTTTAATATTTTGAACGGACTCACATACCTAGGCTGAGTTTTTTGCATGGCAGACGAAGACTTAAATCTCGGGAGGACAACTAGACCCACGCTCGTAGTTGGGATCCCGATGACTCTGCGTACTGCCCTGTGGAGGTAAGTGTGGGTGGTCTCCCATGTCTCCTCACTTCATCTTAGTCAGGGAGGTTAGAAGGTTCCACTGACCACAGAAACTTTGGTGTCTGGTATCCGAGGATGCATTGGAATGGGTCATTTTTCATAGGGAGTTTTGTGCAGAAAGTGTGCCAAAGACGGGATATGAATATGGGTCCCCGGTCCGAGACAATGTCATCAGTTAATTCATAAAAAAAGAAACACTTGCTCTAGCATGACCTCTGCGGTTTCGAGGGCTGTGGATAGCTTGGTTAAGGGAATGAGGCTACAAGCTTAAGAGAAATGATCAATCACAGTGATTATGGTGGTATAGTTTCTGGATGCTGGCAAGTCGGTGACGAAATCAATGGCTATATGGGACCAGGGTCGTTGAATGGTTGGAGAAGGCCTCCTCGGAATGAATGCCCTCCTCGGAATGAATATGAAATAGTGACTGAAATGCACCCCATTATTAGGTTAAACTAGCTCTAATAGAGTTAGCAGCAACATAATATCTACTTTCAGTGTGCGACACTGCCAGATACTGGCTAAGGTTTGTCCAAGAAGTCGCTAGATTTGTCACTTATCATTTTTTTGGAAAAATGTCGCCAAAGGGGTCTGAAAAGTCGCTAAATCTAGCGACAAAGTCGCTAAGTTAGCAACACTGGAAGTGCGTCTGACGTTTACTGAAGGCTGGTTTAATGAAAAGGCAGATTTTTTCTTAAAAACTACTGCAATGTTTGTTATGTTTTTTACAGTCGAGTCACTCTCTCTCTGTCACGAAGATCTTGTAGGTAGTGAGGGGTCGTTCTTGAATGATTTGTTCATTTTGAACGAATCTTTCATGTTACTCGGCAAGAACGAGTCGTCTCGTGGGAGTGATTCGTTCAGTCATGCATGCACATTTCTTGGAATTATTGATTCACCTGTTTCGGGTACTGAGCCGGTAAGTGCCAAGTGGTCCCAAGACAAAAGAATGAACGACTCGAACCCAAATCGCTTACTTCTCTACTATAAACAGCATGCGAGACGAGTAGTATGTCCGAATTCATAGCATTTGAAATTCAGTAGGCGAGAAGTACCCGGATGACCTACTACTTCCGGCCGAATTCTG
>JAUCMT010000032.1:12551798-12563554 GCA_032357475.1 Enteromius thamalakanensis
AGGGCACTACTATTTTTGAGAGTAATATGTAATATGTAATATATTACTTTTTTGAGTAACTAGCCCCAACACTGGTTGTGATTAAATTGTTTAACACAATCTAAATAAACGGATCACTTATTGAAAGTTTAAACTTTCGGGCTGTTCTGACGACACGTGACAACATCAATAAGGCGGATGTAGTACGTCCGAATTCCATTCCTACTACTCACATTCATACTATAAAGTACCTACTGTTTTAACGGTCGAGTAGTATGTTCAATTTTAAATGTAGTACCTACTTAAGCAGTATGCGATTACGGACGCAGCAAAAGACTCGAGAGATGAACTAATCAATTCTGTTTCCGAATGTCGCCCATGGTTAGAAGTCATGGAAGTCAGTGGAGCAGCAGTCTGGCTGAAATTACAAATTAACCTGCGATAGAAGTTGGCTAAACCCAGGAAGCGCTGAAGTTTCCTTACAGTCTGAGGTTGTGGCAAGTTAACCACTGCTTGAACTTTCTGATCATCCATAGTCACCCCCTCTGCGCTGATAATGTATCCCAGCAAGGCAATCTTTGTTTGATTTTGGGATTTTTGCGTAGAGTAGGGATGTGTATGAACGTGAGATTCATAATCCTCGGAATAAATAAGAATGTTATCAATGTAAATGATGAGTCAAGGCAGTCAAGGCAGGCAGCAAACAATTGTAATAGAGCCAACAGTCCAGGGTAATACAGGGATAGGGGAATCGCTTTAGAGAACGCTCAGAAATGTCCCCAGGGCAAACAACACTTTGCGTCTAGCTAGTCTAGAAGTGTGGCTTATAAGGGCGCTGTCAACAAGGTACACCTGGGCTGGTAATTAGCGCTAGGCATAGGAGTTGTGGGAAATGCAGTCCGATAAGGGGTGCTCAGGTGAGGGTTCCCTCTGGAGTCGATCGTAGTGAGCTTGTGACAAGTGATGTTGTTAAACAAGTTTCGGGAGGAGTGCCGACCAATGATTCACCACGGCTGGCACCGCATTAATTAATCAATCTATTTTCTACTCCATCCAATCAAAACTAGAAGCCTCCTCCTTAAATAAGCTCACTTCCTTCCCTATCTCGTTTCGCATTACGTGATCTTGCTCTTTGCCAGTCAAGCTGTCTAAACTTTTGAAACATGTGTCTGAGCTCGATCAAGAGATTCCATTTTTCTTAGAACAAAGCCCAGTGTTGCCATCCTCTTCAATCGAAACAGCAAGCCAGCTCGTTCACGCTAGACGTCACTGATGACGTCATATTTTACTTCTCTGTGGTCACTCAACATATTTAATACACTCAAAATCTCAACATAATGTTTCATTGATAAAAGTATTTATCGACTACTGTGAATATTAATAATCTGTCCACCAAATTATCATTATTTATTAAACCAGAAATTAGGTGCTGAGTGTCCAGCCAGAGGAAAACTGGCCCCAACTAAAGCCTGATTTTCCTAAGGTTTTTTCCCTATTCTCTCATGGATGGGGTTTTGGTTTCTATCGTCATCTTTACTACAGAGACCATTTCTGCATTTGATAATTAAATAGTTTAATCTTGTCGTTATACATTACCATGACTCTGTTCTGCATTTGAGAATGCTCAGTACTTTTCTACAATCTGTATTGTTGAAAGCGCTGTAGTGAACAGACAAAGATGTCGAAGGACAACATTCCAAAAAGAATCTTGAAATCTTCTTCTAAATGGTTCATGAGTCGTAAAACTGATCGATGACCAGCTTCGACGCCTGAAGGTCTGATAAACCCCCAGTGACCATCACTTGGGGCGGGACCGAATTCCACATGTTAAAAAAGGATGCACGCAAAACATCTGTGTGCTTGGACCATTTTGCAATGATGTGAAGAAAACATCTTGGTGATCTTTCCCCACAACAAAGACCACCATTCATCCAACGCATCAAGGAGAAGCGACCGCGGCAACCAGCGAAGCAATTCAGAGAAACTTAGGAGACTCAAGAAGAGTGCAACTCAGTCTGCTCGACCACACACCGCACAATCCATCTGTGCCCTTTTTTCTTTCAAGAACTCATCTCATCTGGACTGCTGAAGTCTTCAACATCAACTCACAACAACTTCTAAGAAATGCGTGCAAGGACATCAGAAAGCCAACCCTCCAACCAGAGACCACAGAAGACGACGCGTCATCTGACCAGCTCAGAGCGGTAAACACAACCGTTTCCCTTTACTCGCGGAATGATGCAAATTAAACTTAAGGCTATAAGCTAAACTTCTCCTGGTTGGTTTCTCACGGGTTATGGTTCTAGAAACTAGCAGCAAGTGTTTGAATCTCAGCAAATCTCATAACTTTACATCCTTAGAACGTAGTGAGAATGTGTGTGTGTGAATGTGTTTGTGTGTTTACGTAATCCTACGTTTAGTGTGTACAGTTGATTAGTGGACAATAAAAGTGTATTCTCATTATTAAGAAACATCTGCTTGTTTATTGTGTTTTGAAAAGGTCAAATATTGCTTAGATTCGAGCTACCCCGCTCTTAGAACTAAAACACTAAACTTTTGTTTTAATTCACTGATCACGAGTCAAGCAAACTGCTTAAAATATGCTTATTGTGCTAAACGCTAGACGTATTGGTCCAATAGTGTATTTCATATTTCAAAATGAACTATATCTGGAGGTTCATTTACGTAGATTAACCAAAGAAATTAAACATAAGGTTATTTCCCAAAGTGGATTAATAAATGTATTTATTAATACCTTAATATTCCTTACAAGTGTTTGATTATTTCCTGTTCCTTATTTTACCTTTTATCAGGTTTGACGCGCTTCAGCCAAGCCACTTTCTTTCCCCAGCTCAGCCTCCACAGATGCTTAAACCTTTGCACTGCTCCTTTTCTCTCACTGCCCCCTCCCCCAAAGTCCTTCTTTTCTCCTTCCCCTCCCTCCTCTCCACAGAAGCCTCCCCTCTACTCCTCCTACTCTGTATTTCCTATCCCCTTCTGTCTCACCTCATCAGAGGTCTTGCCCAGCTTGCCCTGCCTCTATCAGAGGCCTCACCCAGCCCCGCCTCCACAGAGGCTTTCCCACCCCGCCTCCATCAGAGGCTTCCTCCGTCTTGTTATCCAGCCTCTGCAGAAGCATCTTTCCACTTTCTCTCAACCTCCACAGATGTCTTGCTCAGCTATCACCCCACCTCCATCAGAGGCTTCACCTCAGCTCCGCCTCCGCAGAGGCTTCCTTCTCTTTGCTATCCCGCCTCAGCAAAGGTTCTCCCCTTCCCCCCGCCTCCGCAGAGGCACCTTTTCTGCTTCTTTCTACCTCCTCAGAGGTCTTTTCCAGCTTAGCCCCTGCCTCCATCAGAGGCCTCACCACTGCCTGCCTCTGTAGAGGCACTCCCAGAAGTTTTCCTACTGCACTCCTTACACACCTCTGATATTACCTTTTTTGAATGGAATGTTCACGTTATGACTGAAATTAAGCCCTGTCAAGACCTTTTAACCCACTTTTCACCCAGCCCTAGCAAAGTGATCCGGAGATCGCTCTCTCCATGGCCACCTCCCTTATGCCTCACAAGACCTCAGAATAATACAAGGACCTGTGTGTTAAAGTGATCAGAAGATCGATCTTAAAGGAACTCATTCCAAAGCAGCTTACCGGTTTATGATTTATTGTTGAACCTCTTTGTCGAATTATTGACTAGAACTTTCTGTTTCAAATAAACCCTGTCCATGTCCTTCAATCAATTTAATGCATCCTTGGTACAAAACAACAACAAAAAATTTAACAGTAGTGTGTTTAAGAAAATATATGTATTTTTATATATATATATAAATTGCATAAAGAAAGTAGCTAAATTAAGATACGTAATTGTTCTGTGAAGATTTTATTTATTAATTTAATTTTGATAGTAATCAGTCAATTGGAGAGCAGAGGAGTGATTATCAGTCATGTAAATATGGTGGTTAGTACCTGTAAAAAAGGCTTATGAAACTTGTTGTCAGCAGTGTGGTTTTTCACGCTGGTTGCCTTGTTGTGTGGGTGAATTCTTTGTACGCTCTTTATGAACTAAAATGGTGGTTACATCTCTTTCTGTTTATGTATGTGTGTGGCTGCAAAATAAACCTAGAGCTTTACAAAAAGCCTTTGGGAGATATATAAACAAAGATACCCAGAGAGACATAGGAGGGAGAGCACACAGTGGGCTTCGGTTGGATCTCAGTGCTCACATGTGGTTAATCCGTCGGTGTTCCCTAAAGCCGGAAACACTGATGATTGGGGTGCTGAGGGAAGAGCAGGTGTGTGTGGTGTGTCTGAACCTTAATCACCATATATTTACATAGCCTACCTACACAGAATGCTTAAACGTTTTAAAATATGTGATACAATTCTGTAATCATTATCTAATCACTTTCTCATAACTCCAAAGCTCAGGACAAATTAGTTTTAGACTTTCTTTGGATAGGGCAATAGATATGTGCTGTTGTCTGTACACAACTCGTTGAACGTAATGATTTGTAAAAAAAAAAAAAAAAATGTAAGAAGCTTAGAAACAGTTAGGGTACATGAGAAAGACACTCTGTATATTTGACACCAGACATGAAATGTCTAGGCCCATATATTTTTAATTATCTAAAATATATGTGCACATTGGACATTATAAAATGTTATTGTTATGAAAATGTGAAAACAGAAAACAGTTTCTCTCTCTATAGAAGTATTAAAATTCCGAAAACAAGTCCAAATGTGCATATTAAATAGCATACCTCTCCCAGGAAAACTCTGCTATTTCAAATTCAACAATAGGCATTTTTCCTACCTAAACACTGTTTGAAAAAAAGTGCGTTAAAAAAGTGTTTTATCCCCTGGATGATAAAGTTGCCAGGCACGTTCACTCTTTTAAATCATTTTTAGTTCCGCTCAGAGCCATAGACTGACGGACACATTTTGTAGATGCACACAGCAAAAAGCGAAACCACTGTTTACAAACACAAAGTTAGTGACAGCGACTAAAATCACCGACAGCAGGGCTTCGCTGGTTACCGTTTTCACGAGAGGTAAGGAAAGACTGAACCTGGAAAAGGCAGTTTCAGTATATGTGGTTTACAATCAGAGATCTGAATAAAGCCTCTGTTGAGAGAGTGTAGCAAGCTAGCTGAACTTCTACACATTTAATTTCCCTGGGGATTTTATTGTTTTGGTGTAACTTATTAAAAGTATAACGTTGAATGTGAATGTAAAAACACTGACCTGATTTGTCAGGAAAAATTGAAAGTGTAATAGTAACAGTCTCATCACGTTATAGACGTGTTGATTAAGATCTGACATAATGCAGTGACACCTGCACTTTAGTATCTTTGGTTTTACCATGTTTTCCACACATATAACATAGTAATAGTAATGCTGTGTTGTTGGACTATATTCTTCGAAGTATAATAGAGCACAATGTAAATACCATAGTACAAAATTATGCATTCAGTGCCAATATCAGCCAAAAATACCATATTGTTATCATCTGTTTATATTATATTAACCCTATTTTACTAATTAGCAGAGCATTTTTCCACCCACCCCCTCAACTTACTACTGTTACTCACAACTTACTAACTTATTACTCACAATTAACTGCATTCACAATAATAGTTTTTGTTTAAATAATAATATATAAACACATACAGTATGTATATTATGTTATTTATATATTTAAACTTATTTTCTTAAATATATTTATCCATGTATGTGTATTTATATGTAGATAATAAATATAAACAGTACACATACATATATAACGTACACACAATTTTTTTTTTTTATTTTGGATGCGATTAATAGCAATGAATCATTGCCCAGTACTATTTTTTATCTATCAATTTTTTATTTATTATCTAACTTTCATATTGTCTCCTACTGTCTTTTAGAAAAATACTAAGTATGGATTTGTTAAGTCTTTGACCTTATAATAGAGGTCATAAAGAGACGGTCATGATGGCAGAAGAGGCTGGAAAGCTTCCACTTCGACGCCTGGAGCTCCCCATTCAGAAATTCATTAAAGTGGCCATTCCCACTGACCTGGAGAGACTGCACCAGCACCAACACAACATAGAAAAGGTACAAACACACACACACATGAACAGCAAAGCCCTGCGCATCACACCCAAAACTCAGCATATGGTCAACAGAGAGAGCCATGTGTCTTTGTGTGTGGTCACCATAGGGAGCCGAGTGCTGAGTCTGAAATCTCTCCCGGTTAGCCTGCTTGAGGAACAAATAATAGGATAATAGGGTTTGGTTGATCTTGGATAGGCATGGAAACCTAGATAATTGTGAATTACCAGGCTGTAATCATGAGAAGATTTGACTAAATATGCATAAACAGTTAAAGCGGTGAAATTTTTGTTGTTGTAGTTTCAGAGGAGCTGTCAGTGGGACAAACTGCATCAAGAGCACATCAACTCCAGCCGCACTGTCCAGGTACAACAAACTCGTAATGTAGCAATTTTTGCATTTTAGAAGTTATGATGATTGACAGTAATAACTGTTGATACATTTATTAAGCAAGGATGCATTCAATTGATCGAAAGTGACAATAAAGACATTAATAATGTTATTAAAAAAAATAACATTTAAAAAATCCTTATGCTTATGCAAATGACTGGAAAATCTCAATGTGTGGGACCAATACCATTAAAGACTAGAGAAATTTGGGTTCATATGTGTTGTTTCGGTTTAAAATAAAATCTCTCCATTTTATTGTTGGTTTTGTTGGTTTTCTCAGGGTAGTGACCTGGTTTCAAAATATTCCCATGTGCCATAAAACACTGTGGAATTCTGCTCAGACAAAACATTCTTAGTGATGTAAGAGGCTGTTGCCATGGTTAAAATGCATAATAAATCTTAATATAATATGGGCACAGGCAAAAATGGAAGTTATCCTTAATTCACCCGGTACAATGTTTTTTTTCAATGGAACTTAAAAGCAGACATCAAGCAGGATCTATCTGTCTATTTGAGCTGCTGCCTTCCATACAATCACAGTGGTTTGCGTTTGAAATTGAAAATCATAGTTAACTTAAAAACCAGTTTGAAAGCTGAGATCACTATTCACTTTCATTGTATTCTTGCACATTCTGATATAAATATATATTATTTTTAATATAAATAACGTTTGCTGAAAATATATTAACCCTCAGGCCATCTGAGAGGTAGGTGAGTTTTTCGTCGGAACACATTTGGAGAAATGTAGCATTACTTCACCTGCTCACCAATGGGTGCCGTCAGAATAAGAGCTGATCAAAACATCACAATAATCCACAAATAATTCAGACCACTCCAGTTCATAAATATCTTAATGATAAATTTGTTGATTACAAACACACAGATTTTCATTATAGATACAATAATTGATCTACTGGAGTGGTGTGGATTATTGTGATGTTTTACAGGTGTTTGGACTTCCATTGTAGCAGCAAACTCATCTACATCTTGCAAGGCCTGAGGGCAAGTGTATCTTAATCAAATATTTTGTGTTTGGGTGAACTTCTCCTCATGGTTCAATGCAGGTAAAAACAAAAACTAGAAGAAAGTAATCTTTGCATTCACTTATTTCTATGAAAATGCTAAAAAGATGCCTTCATCCTGTTCTGATACAGCTGTGAGACGTGTCTATATATATATATATATTAACTAATGTTTGACTCAGCTCTCCTGTGCACAGGATGGTGTACGTGTGATGTCTTTTCTCTACCTAATGGCCAGACAAGCATGTAACCTGTGTGTTAATGTCTCTGAGAGTCTGTCCGGGTCTCTCATGGGGCAGTCCTTGGAGTGTGTTATATGCGGTGAGTGTGTGTGTGTGGGTGACCTTAGCACCCAGGTCTGGTCCCCCCAGAGATGCCAGAGAGCTTTCCTGTGTCCACCACGGCAGAGAGCCTGTGTGAGAGCCTGCAAGTGTTTCTGTGTCAGCGAGATGTGGACGACTGACAATAGACGGAAACAAGACAGACATTGTTAAAGTAGCTCCCAGGGGACAGAAAGAGAGAGAGAGAGCAAGAGAGGGAAGACCCTAAGATTGCTCTCATCACACACCTATAGAAGGAGCTTTTGGGGGGGGGTTGGCTGGACTGACCCAGATTAAGATTTATTTCATCTTTTTGAGTTCCTCAGTGTCCCCAACCTATATTCTATGTTCTGTGTGTGTGTGAACTGGTTAGGAGGGATGATCCTCAGTATGATTATTCAGAGTGTAAAATAAGAGCAGTTGAGTGGAACGCTTTGATTGGCCGGCTGTTAGTTCTGACCTCTGTTCAATACATATGAATTGATCTGTAATCCCTGCTAGATGTTTGCTTCCGGGCGTGAGCTGATGGGAATCAACGGGCTTTGACAAAGCACCAGTTCTTTTTTATGTATATCCTAAGGTTTTCATCTACACCTGCTTCATAATTAATGAGATAAAACATAATCACAGGGTGCGTCTGCTCAAGATAAACCTAGAAAAAAATATATATATATTTTTTTTATTGTGATGTCCAGGTTTGAATAATGATCTAGAATATTTTTTTTCTGGATAAATCGTGTGTGTTTCTGTAATTTTTTTTTTATGATAATAATATTTTATTTATTAAATATTATAAAGACAATAAAGAGTATACAGTAGTTGGAGTTGTCATTACAAAATAAATATGTAAATAATAATAATGATTGAAATGAAATATTGACATGCCATATCCAAAGCTTTCCCAGCATTTTCTGTACAATTATTTCTTTAAAAGAATTAAAAATAATAACTTATCCAGTAAACATAATCCACTGTAAAGGTAATGGAACAGGAAATCTGATTTAAAATCTTTATTTGACCAACTCTTTTTGCAAACTCACAAAGATACTTATTTAACTTACATACTCAAACAAACTTAAGGAGAACTTAAGGAGATGTTGGCATTCATCTAAAAAAGGGAAAAAATGGGTTTTAGATTTCAAAATTTGACAGTACTTAGGGTCTAAGACGTTAAACTGTCACAATCATTCACAGTGTTATATATTGCGTTTTGCAGAACTTTTCATTCACTTGAACGTATCATATTTGTATAGAAGGTTTTGAATGAAACGGTGGATCCTATTATCACAAAATCTTTCACTTTTCATCCTTGCAGCAATTGCGATCGAACCTGCGGGAGATGGAGAAGTTGTGTGGGCGGGTCCGCACTGCTGATGCTGAAGCTCTGGAGAAACTTGTTCAGCCAATCAGAGATCGAGCCTCCGCTGCCATTCAGGAGTTCCTCCAGATTCACTCGGATTCAATCAATAGGCCTGATGCTCTCAGCGCTCACGAAACTCTCAGCACTGCCTCAGAGACATTGCACAGTATGTGTTTCTGAGTGTGTCTAGATTGTTATAAAGTTATTCAAGGTGTCTTTTTATTATTATTATAGTTTGCTAGCATTTTCACTTTCGTGTGATGGGTTAGGCGATGGTGATACAGGTTTGCCCGGTTCCCCTGTCACTCAAACACAGCTGCTACTGCCTGAAATTCCTCCAGAACAGAACGCTGCTGAGTCCTGGGACTCTTTAGCTGAGGTAATAAACACACTTACACTTACAGACACATAAATATATTTGAATGCACAGATTTTCAGTGTGTGTGACTGCTGTGGTATGTTTGTTTAGGACCTACTGGAGTTAAATGGTTTAGTAAACGAGTTCTCCACTCTTGTTCATGTAAGTATCACACAGATATGGATACGATTCATTCTTTGTTTTGTTTTTTCACTGTCTTTTCAAGAGACAGTGAGAGACAGCATGTGTGGTATGTTTGTTGATAAAAGGTGGTGACCAAAACCCTTAGGTTTGGCAGAGCTGTCAGACAAATGGCTTTGTCTCCTGAGAGCCAACAAGGTGGTATTGATCCCAGCAGTGTGTGTGTGTGTGTGTGTGTGTGTGATTGAGAAGACATAAAGAGATTGGTGACAGTCTGTCAGCCATGTGCTAACCAGCGAGGATTAATGAGAAGACATGCCATATAGCAGCCATTATTAGAACAATGTGCAGTTGGAAAACTGGTGGAGGAGAGATCATTCGTCTCTCTCACTCTCAAAAGGATTGTTCACCCAAAATATGTAATTCTGTGATCGTTTACTCACCCCAATGTTATTCAGAGTTTCAGATTACAAAATAAGATATTTTGAAGAAACCGAATTAAGTGACTTTCCCCATTTTTTTATGTTTATTCAATGGAAGTCAATGGGAATTAAATTTTGCGGTTTGGTTACTAAACACCAAAGTAAGAAAATCATACTGTGTTTGCAGTGACAGAACACTAATAGTAAACCTAAGGGGAAAATGCTTCAAAAAGGCTTGAGTATCTTGAGTATGTCATTCTGCTTCAGATGTATCTACAAGCTTCTTCAGCTTATTCAGGGCTGCAAAACAAAAGCTTAATATCAGTAACAGTTGATCGTGACTGTCAGTAATCACTTCACACTCTTGGGGAACGATGATGGGATTCTGGTTGGTGTTAAGTATAATATGATGATAGCCAGCCTTATTAGCGCTGGCCTCTCAGTAGAGGACACCCACAGTATAGTTTATTCGGTTAACACTGAGCCAAAGATGACCCCAGGAGGTCTGCGTGTGTGACTGTGTGTTCTCTTGAGCATCCACACAGCTTGTGAGCAGACGGTGCTGATTATCGTCTACTCCTGAGGGGAGGGAGGGAGAGAAAAAGAAAACCATCAATAGCTTTCGTACCCAGTCATTAGTGAGTGTCTTAAAATAGTCTGTTTACAGGGTTAGGTGGCAAGGTGTGTGTGGATGACTAATAAATAAGTGCTTATAGGATTTTGATTTGTGATGAGTGTTTTGCCTGTCCTCCTCCACTGATGATGATGAATCGTGCTGTTATTTAACCAACAGAAGGGCTTTATTCTAAAAGTGAAATTATATTTTACTAAAACTATTTCATTCTCACAGGCTCCACTACCAAAATATGTATAAATAAAGTGCACAAACTACTACTTCATCAAACTAAAACTTTATTTGATCCATTTAAATCCACAGAATTCACTGCAGCAATGTCCTATACATGTCACAAAAACACATGTTTTAAATCTGCAAGACATAAAAACATATATACAGGATCAACAAATGTTAGATTTAGTGGCAGTGAAGCACCAGTCAGATAGAGACAGTTTATCAGCTGACCTGAAACTCTCTCAGACTGGCCCTGGGCCAACTGGACATCCTTATTGTTGGGCCCTGAGAAAGCACACTCGAGACACATTTACATACACACAAATTATTTCAAAATCAAGCGGAAAAGGAACACTAATTTTACAGTCGCCATGAGCTGCAAAGAGCAATGCAAATACAGATTTCCTTTCACACAAACACAGGCTGCACAGGGGCAGGTGCCAGGCTCATGTAACTCTGTGCTGGAGAGTTACAGAAGATTTTTCCAGCCGTCTCTATTGTGTATGTGTGTGTGTTTATGTGTGTGTAGTGATTACTTAGAGCTCACACTGATTTAGACAGAGAGACAGCTGCCACTCTTTGAATATTTCATAAGCTTCCGACAGACCACCCAGTTACCCCCGACAACCAGCCCCCTCCCATTCACCCTTCTGCCCCAGCACTCAAACCCCTAGCTATCCACAATAAAGATTACTGAGCAGGTCTTTGTCTGCTTTTTACTATGATTAGATTTTTTTCATCTTTCTATCTATCTATCTATCTATCTATCTATCTATCTATCTATCTATCTATCTATCTATCTATCTATCTATCT
>JAUCMT010000032.1:12563587-12575085 GCA_032357475.1 Enteromius thamalakanensis
TATCTATCTATCTATCTATCTATCTATCTATCTATCTATCTATCTATATCTATATCTATATCTATATCTATATCTATGCTGTCAAATCGTGATCTCGTCAAATCGTTTACTGTCAATAATTATTATCATCATGTTTTTTATGTTTAAAAAGCGTATTCGCCTCTATATACAGTAGTCAACATTTGAAATAGATAAGAAAACTTAATCAAAGTTGTCCAAAAACACAAGCACATTTTGGTTTAAGGTTTCAGGACAACTTTGATGAAAGGTTTTGATCCACTTCAAATGTTGACTACTGTGTATATACATATCTCACAGTATATATATATATTATCAACTACTCCTATGTATTGCTCCTACTCTGGAGCATTATGTAGTTTGTGTGTATGACCATTCTGTAACTTGCGTCTTTCTGTCTTAGGCTCAGCAGGAGAAGATTGACAGCATTGAAGCCAATGTTAGCATAGCAGCCGCTAATGTGGAGGAGGGGACCCAGAGCCTCGGGAAGGTAAGGGGAGAGGGGACACTCCTGCTAGGGGATCGATTCCACTCTACCCCCCTGCTTCACTCGGCCTACCCTGCCATCAGCTTATTGATCCACCTTAGAGCGCAAGGAAACCACAATTAAGAGAGAGAGGGGAGAGAGAGGGGTGGCGATGGTGGCGGAAGGGATGGAGTGGAGAGGGATCGATGTGTGTTGGTTGGCCCCTCGCAGGGAGTCGATGTGTGCGCGAGCGCATGGAAGTCTAAAGAGTGTAAAAGAGAGTCTATAAACAGCATTCAAGTTCCTGCTGGGGGTTCGATACATATACACACACATACTCACGCCAACTTTCGACAGAGAAATCAAGGGAAGGGTGAAACATGGAGGCATGGGCCGTGTGTGTTTGCGTGCAAACGAGAGTTTGTATGTGTTTTATTGATCGAGTCTCAATTGAAATGTTTCTCTTTTTTGGAGTTGAGAGTTAATGCAGTTCTATTGAGTATTTTGTCTGATGCCTGTGTTAGAGAGTGGACCCACCTCTGGGACTGCTGAAAAGGACAGGGGGTGGTCAACACACATGCACACACACACAACGCTAAAGACATAGATATTCGGACACACACACACACACACACACACGCACAAAGTCAGTCCTTAAAGTGCTGGTTCAGGCATATATGAATAACATGAGTTATTTCTTCAATCTCTCTCTCCACACATTATTAATTGCTCGGTTAACCCTGCCTTGTGAAGATGATTAGATGACAGAGAACGAGAGCATGAGAAAGGGTGAAAGAGAGATGAGAAGAGAGGAAAGGTGGCATTTGATGGTCGACCCTGCCTTTAAAGTTTACATATCTTCACTGAAATGAAATTAGGTGTGTGCACGCTGGGGGGCTTGTTTCGTTTGGCCAATTAAAGAATAATCTGGCTAAGGGATTTTTTTTTTTACCTGATATCAAATTAATTTACCAGGTCTGGTTTGATCTGCACGCGTTCAATTTCATCATTTTTTATAGATCTCTGATTAATATTGTGTGTGTGTGTGTTTACATACGACTGCATATGTTTCTGTTTTTCTGGAAACTGCACATGAAAGACTTTATAATTGTTTGGTTATCAGAAAAACAGCACATGAAAAGTGTGTTAGTTCAAACAACGTTTTGGGACATTGATGCCACCTAAATGATTCATTTCTCAACTGTTTGATGTATTCATGCACATTGCATGTGGGTCAGCGACATGAGGCTCCTTTTTATTAAAAATACATATAAAACACAGATACAACGACTTTAAATTTTTATTTTAAAATGTATTTATTTTTTTGCCATTAAGTCAAAAATATCAGGAGGATAATCGTCCTGAAATAATAAGGGGAAAAAAATAATAATTAAAATAATAAAACAAATTAATAATAATAATAGTAATTAATACATCTCTTTAAATTGCTATTATCATCATTATTATTATTATATTTTTTAAGTTTCAAAAAAATAATGCACTGCTCATTAATATTTAAACAGGTTATGTGATACAACAAACATGCTGTAATATGTAAAAAAAATAAAAATAGGAAATTTTGTTATAGGATAATTAAAACAAAATGTTATTGTTGTCATTAAATAATATTTAACAATTAATTATGTTAATTATCATAACAAGTAAACTAATAATAATATTTTTTATATTGTTCAAATCATTATTATTGTTATTATTAAATTATATTTATGATTTAAATATTGCACAAAACACATTACATAGTAAATAATAATTATTTTCCCCTTTGTTAACATCCACAATGACTGTGTGCATATGTTGTCTGTCTGATTAAAAACAGATATAGATATGTGTGTATATGTGCTATTTCTCCACAGGCGGCCCGTGCGAAGCTGGCGGTTTTGCCCATGGCTGGTGCAGTGGTGGGGGGAGTGCTAGGGGGGCCGCTGGGACTCTTAGCAGGATTTAAAGTGGCGGGGGTGGTCGCTGCTGTGGGGGGTGGAGTGCTTGGTTTCGCTGGGGGCAACCTGATCCAACGGAAGAGGAAAGAACGAATCGACTTGCAGCTACAACAGCTTAAGAGCAACGACAACATTAAGAACGACTCTCTGTGACACACTCAAGCACATTTGTTTTTGTAGAGGAGGCCACGAGACGGCGGAGTTACCGACCCACGCGCGTTCTGAAATAAACACCAGACGCTCAACGTACATAAAACAACCACAACTGCAGAACAACTCCTACACGCAGTGCAAACATGCACAAGTGGACCTGCTAATTTTCTTTTTGCCTTAATTCATCACTAAGTTCTATGCCAAAGCGAACAATGCCTTATTCCATCATCTGACGTGCCGCTGAACAGCTGATTGACCTTTGTAGCAGTTATGTGACTGTAGGTGTTAGAGGTGGTTAACGATTATAGGTGATTGTTGTATGAACTATATAACAGTAAAATTTGCATACTGAGGGTCTGCAGTAAGTGACATGGTTCTGTTTACTATAGTCATGTAAGTTATGTTGTGGCAAAATTACAGAATTCTCTCAGAATTTCAGGATAAACACTTAAAGTGGTATTGTAACTAATGCATTTCTTTTTTTGTATTTGTTCATGGGTTATGGGTGGATATGAAAACATTGATTCTATGTTAAATACTTCATAAGGTTTATATGCATCACAGTTATAAGAAAGGAGGCAATGCAGAGTAGTGAGCAACTCACACAGCTTTATTAATGGCAAATTATGAAGTTCAAATTATGACATAGTTTCCATATTCTGCGGAGCCCATGAATGCCTATTTTGCATTAACTTTTGATGAATTCAACATTTCAGATATCTTATAATAACCCAGGCTGCTAAAATAAATACCATTAAAAAGCCATTAATTAAAATACAAATTTAATGATTTTATTATATATGACAGAATAGATCCTTAATATGGAAGTACTTACAGATTATGGCTTATAAATATAGAAGACAAGTTAAATAAATTATAATTGCCTCTTTAAATTGCTGTAATTGTGAAAATACCAGTGCTTCACGTATGATTTGTTAAGATCTTTAGTGTTTTTTCTTAGCATTTAGGGTGTTTCTGAAAAACAATGCTCAGGTTTAGATAAAGCATCCTTTTAAACTGGGTGTATCTCATGTGTCTTTCTATGTTCTGCCTGGGTGGCTGATAGATTTGGCTGAGGTTTCCCTGTAAGGCTTTGATAACACAAGTCTCAGAGAGGCAAATCTAATACTGAAATCAATGCACTGTGAGACCTCCTTCAGCACAAACAACATTTGAATGTTATTTGATTACGATCCCGAAGGGCCCGCAGAAAAGAACAATGGCCTTTTATGGTTTATCCACCCCTTATTTTAATCTCATACATGTCAAAAATAAAGAAAAATAAAAATGGTCTGTTATCAAACTCTTGTTCTTGGTCCTTTTGCAGTACTGATTCTGATTCTGACACAAACTGGCCTTCAGGAACCAAAACAAACACTTTATTTCTTTAAAAACCAACTTCTCACTTTTAAAAGTAACTGTTTTAGATTGTTTTTGTCCTTACTTGTGCTGCCCCCGGTCTCACGCGTTGTTTTTTGGGGTGAGCGGGGGCATCCCCTCACAAACACGGAGCTGGGTCTGAGACGCACACTGGCCCCCACGCCTTCCTCATAACACAACACACTGGACTTCCCCTAAGAAGGGGCGAATGAACGTCTCCAAGAGCACATGCAAGCCACTCAGTGTGTGATGCACGAGAGATAGCCCGAGTGCTGAGCACTGCATGTGTTTGGAGGGAAAGTCCCAGAGAACTGACCTACACATAGCCGAGTGGCAGACACGTTGCACTTTCCATATTCTCTGCGAACACGCTCGCGCACTCAAACGGAAAATATAGCAGGCCATCTGTGGCGCTCTGTGATGTAATCTCCATAGGTGTCGTGATGTCATGGGTTCCTGCTGTGGGTGGGAAGATGTTTCATTACATCAGAGACCCTTTTTTTTGTGTCTCCTTTAAACACCCACTTCAGATCATTTCCATTTTACTATAAAGACGTAGCTGAAAGAAGATAAAAGTGTTCTTTGATGTCTGAAGATAAGGATGGTGGAGGAGAAACTGTAGTCACTTTAGGTCAGCTTCCCTAGAAGTTTATAATTAGAAATAGTTGTAAATATTATTGAATAATTATTGTATTAAGTGTTTGTAGACTGTCATTTGAATATTCTTCATATTAAAAGATGTTTTTCATTTAATGAGCAACTTGTGGCCGTAATATTAGAAAAGTTAAAAACGTTAAACTAAATGCATGATATTTAGAAGCAAAATACTACGCAGGTTATTAAGACTTTAACATTTTTAAGGTATAGTTCACCCAAAACGTATAATTCTGTCATCGTGTACTCACCGTTGTCATTCTGTGTGACTGTCTTTGTGTCAAACAAACAAGACAATACTTACTTTTTTTGTTGTTTGATAAAAAAAAAAATATCCTAATGGGATAGTTGAAACATTCACATTGCGTTTAGATGTTACTACACTTGAGGTGAAGTGAACCTGTGGCAAATTCATTTGTATGGGTATGATTTGGAAAGGCACACACATCTTTGTCTAGCAGCTGATAATGCATAACAGAGCAAAACCATGCATTGAAGTCGAAAGGAACTACCTCAAGAGCTGAGAAACAGGTTTGCGCCAAGCCACACATCTGTGAAAAAAATGCTGCTTCATTAAAGCGCCACAGAAGCATGTAGTCTTTGTTAACCTTGATAAAAGAAGTTTGAAACAACCAGGACTCTTCCTAAATCTAGACTCCTCGCCAAACTGAGCAACTGATGGAGAAGGCCTTTGGTTACTGTGGTGACCAAGAACCTGATGGTCACTCTAGTTGAGCACCATGATCATATGTGAACAAAAATCTACAGAAAGACAAACATCACTGCAACGCTTTATGTTTTATGGTGGTGTGGCAAAACTTGATCCTCTTTTCAGTTAAAAAAAGGACCCTCAGAATCAAGATTATCTAGTCTGATCAACCTCAAATCTAAGCATCGTGTTTGAAGGAATCCAGCTCTGTTCATCATCTGAAGAGTAGCATCCTAAAAGGAAAGTGTGCAGGTAGCAGCCTCATGCTGTGGGGCTGTTTTTCAGCAGGAGAGACTGAGGGTAGGGTAGAAGGAACGCTCAGTGCGTTCAGAAACTCGGACTGGGCACACAGGGAACGTGGCTTTTTCTGGACAAACCTGAGCTTGCGCATCTGCCCCCCATCAAAGCTGATAATTGCTGATGAGTAAAGCTTGTCGCATCAAACAAAAAAGATTTAAGGCTAAAAAGATGCTTCACCTAAATAATTAGAAATGGAATAATTTTGCTTTTGCTATCAGTGGATGAGTAGCTTGGGTCTCTAAAAAAACTGAATTTAACAACATTTTAAATAAACAAGAGTTTTTATTTTAAAACTATTCATATTCTAGTTTTTATTCATATTTTGAGGTTTATTTTACAGTTTGAGTCATTTAGTTTTGTGCTGAAAAAAAAAGAATAATTTTAATAGTTTTAGTTAACAGTAACAATAAAATGCGGACTGTAGGTCATTTTCAATAATTTCATCCGAGAAATGTAATCACTTTATTGAGTACTTACGAATGGCAATAATTCTTCAAATAAGTCTTTGAAACTCGGCCTCAGTGTAGTTTCTTATGATTAAAGTAGCAGATGTTGCTGCATGCACTGTTTAGTAAGGTCTGTGAGGCCTGTCAGTGATATTTGAAGGATGCAACTGCCCCACAACTCAAAAATAAACCTAAATTGTTCCTTTATCTTTTTAGTACAATAAGGTAAAATTTTAAATAAAAATTTAAGTACAAGTGATAAACTGAAGCTTTCTTAATGTATGATTTTTTACTTCGCATGTCTGTTTACACCACCTGTTGACTTAGGGACATGCTAAGTTTTGTTACATTATAAGATCAAATGAATACTGACAAATTTAAAGAAAACACAACTGATTAGATCAGGCCTTTTTGAGCAATTGCATCCTTTGTGCACGCTTTTTTGATGTTATCTTAAATCTAAAAACCTTTATTTTAATCTCAGTTTAGTCATCTGAGTCTGCCACAGTTAAAGGGGTAGCCCAGTGTTGGTGGGCAGAGGGGGTATGAAGTGCTCAAGGCAATATTTTGTCTTTGTGACATTGGGGAGCAATGTTAGATCATTAGAACAGAACATTTCAGTTAAAAAGTCTTTTCATCATACAACTTTGGAAGAGCATAATGGTGACTTTTTTTTCAGTGGACTGTCCTGGTCTGTGAGGTGATGCTCATTTTATTTAGAATAATGTAACATAAAAAGAACCTTGGATACTTAAAATAATTTTGATTGAGATTATCTTTTCAAATTTGCTGAAGACGGATATTAACTACACGTGTAGTAAGTAACCTAGTAAGTGCAAATCGATACAACGAAACATGTTTAATGAAAGACAGACAACATAGAATCTTGTAAAATGTTTTTTAATTTACTTTACTTTTTTTGGTTTCCTTGTCCCCTCCGAGATGACAGATTTACAAATAATCCCCACCCCTCTAAACCCGACCCCCACATTACCCCTCCCCTGACCACTCCCCCTGGTGGAATGGGATGATATGAGACTAGCGAGTCTGGATCTTAACGAGCGTGAATTTAAACAAGTCTGGAACGGTACAGTACATGAATACAGACTAATAAGCACATGTAACATACATGTGCATGCACACACACTCTCAATCACTCTTCCTCACACACACACACACACACACAGGGCACGCTCTGTTGAGTACTGGAGTGAAACACCACAGGTTGACTGCAGGTTTGCTCTTTTTACCCCCCATGATTCCACATGCTCGCACTTAAGATCCATAATAAACTCAATTTGCTTTCCAACAAAGAGGACCATCAATGTACCAATGGTTTTTTCTACAAAAAAGGGATTTGGGAAGACAAAACAGGGGCAAAAAAAAAAAGAGAGAGAAAAAAAAAAATTCTGATTCTTAATTTAGACAAGACCCACAGAGCACAAACATATTTACAAGCTCCAAAAACAAAAGTAAAAACGCTCCTCTTCATTCCCCACCCCAAAAAAAGCTCAGGGGTATACCTTCTCATTTTTTTTTTATCTAAAATAAAAATTATGAAAATAGACGTCGCGCAGGCAACGGCAGTGCCGGGTGGGCACCAGCTGACTGCTGGGTTCTGGGTTGGGTCTCGATGCGGTTGTGACATCACAGCTCGTCCCGGTCCCTGAGGATGGTGTAGCGCGTCTCGCTGGGGGCCAATTTCTGGAAGGAACTCTCTGGGGGATTACTGGCAACCTCTCCATTCTCCTCCTGCTAGAACAAACAAACAGGCCAATAAATAACCACAAAACCACCTGGATCAGTAAAGTGCCTGTTTACACAGTCATTATTTTCAGAAGCGCAACTAAAAGTATGTGTTCCTGTCAACAGATCGCTCTGCACCAAGGCCACTGGGTTCATTCGGCTGCGTCTGCATTCAAATGTCAGCGTGCACGCTTCATTCAGTCAAACTATTAATTAATGTATGCCTGCATTAATTAGTTGAGATGAACACATGCTTTTCAGAGATTTGGATCAGGAAGTGTGCTGAACTCACAACCTGAGTAAAGTGCCTGTCATAATGGGGTACTTTAATCAGCTGAAAAGTGGACAACACTGATTTTGAGCAAAATGTCATCTCGATATGTACAGGCCAAACAGAAGCTGATTAACTAACATCGCATAATGATGTGCTGTTACGTGCAGTTTGTTAATAATGGAATCACCATTCACCATCATCATTCAAAAGTTAGTAACAATATGTTTATTTATATGATGCCTTTGCGTATCTCAAGAATGCTTAAATGAATGCTTTAAATACATTAGTTTGATCTAAAGTGACAGAAAATATCTTTAACAATGTAAATCAATTTATTATCGCATCTTCTTTTGAACTTTCTATTTATTGAAGAACCTTAAAAAAAGATGTATTATGGTTTACACAAATATTAAGCCTTTTCAACAATTAAAAATGCTTCTTGAGTGCCAGATGAGCATATTAGAATGATTTCTGAATGATGTCAAAAGCAATCCCTTGCAGGACTTCGGTGAACTCTGACCTGTCCTGGAGTGCTGTCTGTGGGGTCTGGGCCGTGATGGAACTCTCTGTGCAACTTTCCTGAGTGCAGGTCCAAAACAAACTGCCTTAGCTTTCCTGGAACCCTGTTCATACACACAAGGCATCAGAAAACGGTCCAAAAAACAAACAAACAACACGAGCAGCATCATTGATTTAATGAGTGAACAGATAAGACCCAGAGAGAGCCGACAGTCTCCAAAACCACAGCATTTTAACAAGATAATGACATCATCTGTAATGCCCCAGACGCCACTGACCCCCTGGACAATCAGCTGTATCAAAGACTGACGAGAGGCAGGCTGATAAGGCCCTTATTGGATAATAGGATATACAGAGTGCTTAATAAAATAAGGCATGCGCTGAATTATGATGCTTTCTGTCATGCACGGCCTCTGGTGTCATAAATAATTATGATGCTGTAATAACAAGGTTATAATCCTACGAAAACTAAGCTACTGTGTTCACACGCATTGCAGGTATCAGTCAGGTGTTGCTAAATTGATTGGCATAACTAGCTGAGAGATGAAGCCCAAAGCCCGTTCACTATCAGTCTTCTCAGTGTGTGTTGCTGTGGGCCGAGTCTACAATCGTTGTTTAATTGGTGGGTGTCTGGAACAAGAGATAACCTGCAGAGAGGAGGCTGAAGGAATCTCTGCAATAAATACACAAGGACAAGTCCAATACTTACGCGAGGTCGCTGAATTCTGGGAAGACATACATGTGGCGGAAACTATCGATGGCAATAACAGGGCAGTCAGCGGGGGTCTTCTGAATGTGCAGCAAAGGGTGCCGGAACTTATCGCAATCGGCATGTAGAAAATTTATAGAACCTGAGAGAAAAGGTACATTTAGATGTGTTGTAAATCTAAACTGTCTAAATATTTTTGCATTTTCAACGGCATTTGCATCAGTGAGGAGAAAAAAACATTTTGAAACCCAACTATTTGGTGGATTTATTCATTAATTTTAATAATACATCACTTATGTCACTGGTAGTTCCTACAGAACCGTTTCAGACCCTACTCTGAAGTAGAAGCTAATTTAGTCTCGGGTAGCCAGACCTTCAGACTGACGGCTAAAGGTTTGAAATACATGGTAGGGTTAAATAACCAAGGCCCACCCATGAGACCGTTTGACAGAGATTTCAAACAACCAATCGCAGTTACTTTCATTCAGCGTTGCGTTTTGAAGCGTGAAAATGTTGCCACAATAAAAGACCTGTGTGTAAAATTCTCGGACGTATTTTAAAGATTCAATGCTGCGAAATTCTCATAAATACTCGTCGTCACTGACAACTTTCATCTTTCACGAGAGAGTTTGGCGTCACAGTATCTTTGTTTCCAGGTGGAACGTTACAGAATAGGACACACATGTCTCCTGGAAATCCTGTATAATTCAACCAATCTGACGACGACTTTGAAAGTCCTGAAGTGTTTCCAGATAAGTCTGACATGACGTCTAAGGTGGAGCTAATTTAGTTCCCTCTAACAGAGTTCCTAGAACTTAATACATTGCTAGTTCCTGCGGTGTGAACATGCCAAAAAACAGGTACTTCTGCAAACAGTTCCTCCAGTGCAATGCTGATGGTGTGAGCTGGTAGTTTTATTAAAATGACTAAATATTGACATGCCCATGACCCATTGTGATCCCTATAATTACCCTTTTCACTGATAAGCTGGCGAGCCACTTCTTGCTGAAATTTCTCAAGACTATCTGTGTCATCCTTCTGATGGAAAAGGATCAGGAACGGGATGCCCTCCTCCGTCAGTTCCTTCACACACACAAAAACAAATTCGAATCACAGATGAACATGAAAAGGCAGGGCAGTGAAAACAGTAAAAAGTCCCATTTCTGTTGTTCAATATATTAGCACTAATGGAAGATCGCTCTGATTTGAGGGCCAGAACTAAATGTGGTTGAATGAGTGTGTAGGATGTTTGGGTGAAGTGCAGTTGGGCAGAGGCGGGTCAGTGGAGCAGATTGTGTAGAATCTGAGCACCAAGCAACAGAGACAGAAGATATTCAAAATATGCGGTCAAGTAAATCAAAGAAAAAACCCACACCCACTAAAGGACATGGCATGCGGACGACTTTAAAAACACAAACACACTTGAAACATACACAGTCAGATGTTCTCGAGTGTGGGAAAAGTACACTGAGGGGGAGGGGACTTTTCTTATTCAAATGATGAACTCGTTGCTCGACTGTTAGATGTACACAAATAACAAATGCGGACAAAAAGTACATGTTACCTCTTAAACACACAAGAAGATATTCTGAGAAAGAAACGCATACCTCTCCATTTTCAAATGTGATTTCTCGGACTAGTGGCACACACTTGTCCTGTGTCCAGGCGTAGCTGAGGTCAAAATTTGTGAGTGAGCCCATGTAGACCATGTCAGGAGCATTCTCTCCCATTGGCTTATAAATAATATTATCACCACTGAACCGCTCAGGCTTAGAAACTTCCCTGTAAAAAATAATAATCAGATAGGAATAGAAAAATGAGGTAAAACTGAGGTAATCAAGTCTTACTTGATCTAAGGAAAGGTAAACACTTAGTTGATATCACCATCCTTCACCAGTTGATTATTCAAAGTACATTAAGACAACTTTTATATTAAAAGTTTTTTCTACTGTTATGTGTAAATACGCCAACAGTAACGCATTTGTTATGGAATACGCATTCATGTGCATAAATCTTAGTGCAGAGGAAAGGGTACGTGTTGTAATTGAAATCTATGGAGACAAACAGATGTTTGTGTACTAAAATAAACACATTACATTTACATTTACATTTATTCATTTAGCAGACGCTTTTATCCAAAGCGACGTACAAGTGGGGAAACAGCAA
>JAUCMT010000032.1:12581581-12602112 GCA_032357475.1 Enteromius thamalakanensis
TATGATCAGAGGAAAGTTAAGTTTAAAATAAAAATGTTTAAATGTTATATATTTTTCTCCTGGTCCTTATTTTAAATTGGTCCTAAAAACATCGATAATTATCGATATCTAACGAATATATGAAACACTGATATCGTGATACAGTTTTCAGCCATATCACCCAGCCCTAGTCCAGTTCATAAGTATTTTTCAATTGTATACTGAAGTCTCGGTTCACAGGTAAAACAAAATGTTGTTGAATGAATCAAGGCCCATTCACACAAAAAATTACAGCTACGTTAGTGTCCACAACAATAAAATTCAATGGAAATTTAATACAGTCGTGTATTATTATTAACGCTCACTGCAGATGATCTCTTGCTTTAGATACTAGAGCTTTTTTTTAAAAAAAACTTAAGAGTAACTTAAGAGAATTGCTCTGACAACGAACTATTGCTCCAGCTGTGGTTTGGACTTAACAGTTCTCAGGTAATTAAGTCGATATAGTTATGCTTATAATCTCTGGAGTGAATGGGCCTTTACTTTTATGTATCTTTTTATGCTTCACAAATGTAATCATTTTAATTGCTTATAGGCAAAAAATACTTTTATTTAAAAATGGCATGAAACTAAAAATCACCCTATTATGTTCTAAATTTATGTTATAGATATTTTCTTTTTGATAATCTGTTACACTTGAAATCAAAATATGGAAGAAATCATCTGTTGCTACGTACTTAAAATCTGACATCAAAGTAGTGTTATGTTGCTAGTGGATATTTGCGAGAATGATTTGTGATTTAATTTAATAAACTGGGTAAAAACAATAAACAAATTCTTCCCACTTTTTCACCCTTATTAGTGGGTTTATGTATTTATTGTATCATGAAGTTGCTTTGAATATAAATTAGATTAAGTACTATATGAAACGATTATGCACTGTGACAACATATAAATTGAAATTACACGCATATTAACTGTAAGGTAAAGAAAATGATTAATGACAGACAGAGAGGTTGTCAGAGGTCAATCTAAAGCTAACTACACCGCCTACTATGAGGAGTTAGAGTATATATTACTTTCATAAATTTGACTAAATTTGAAAACTCATTTGATCATGAAACAGTATGCTGGCTCTGCAAAAAATACAATTTAAGAGCAATTAAAAGCTTGTTTAAATGTCCAACACAGGCAGCAAAAATACCGCTGCTATGGTTTTCACACCATGCTGTTCTGCGCGGAGCAGCGCTGGCCACTTCCGGGTTTACAGCCAATAGAATTCGGCCACAACAGAGTAGTTCACCAACCGGTTTCTTTACTGCAAAGTCGGATGAAATGAATCTCGAAATATCCCTCTCTTTACTTTAGAGCTATAAAGATCACTGTCGACAACTGAAAATTCTATAGCTCCTATTGTATACCGATTTCGAGCGCTTAATTCGTTTGTTAAAGGACTTTCCGTATTGAATAGACTCACATGAAACGCTGTCGGCGGAACTTCACAACTTTGAATGAGAGTGAGATACTCAAACATTTGTTCAATTCAACAAGTTGAATTATTATTTAAAACTCGTGCAAACTTTCGCTGTTAAAGACAGCCTTCATATTAACCAAAAACTGATTTATTGCGTCATTATCTACAATAGGGAACAAAACTCTCCTGGCCCTTATAACACTGTATTTGAAAAGGCATAAAATAAAGGTTGTATGATTGAATGACTCTGAGTTTGCTTGCAGACACTCTAAATGATTCAAATAAGTTGGCATGTTTATATGAGAGTGTGGTTGAACATTAAACAAGAATAGTTGGCCAACAAGACTACAAACTCAAAACGTCCCATACTTGCAGCTGCAAGTCCGGTTACTCTAATAGCTGGTTAGCCACATTAGCCAGCTGTCTAGCACTTTCAGCAGCCAACCTACACTCATTACAGGCCATTTAACCTACTGACATATTCAGAAGTGACATAATTAAAGTCACCCGTTCTTCCAAATCTGGAGACCTAATTATAATAACCCATCAATTACCGAAGTAAATCAAGAACATCACATCAAGCCCATGAACCCCTTCTAATAGCTAGCGTTATATGAGCTAGCTATTCCAAGTAAACCTGAAGAAGTGTGCTACTGAAAGAGCGCGGGATTACTCAGCCACATACCAGCAGGAGGGTGAAGTAGTGCAGTTCGGGAGCGGGTATTATTGATGATAATTTCATTGTATAGTGGTGTTGGTTGAGGTTGCGATGTTGTTGGATTTTGCCAGTCTCTCGACACCACCTCCTTCTCCTTTGCTGCAGGAAACAGGCAGTACATACGGCCAGGACTACGGGAACTCTGATTCCGGGTTTTCTGGAATTGTGGGAAATGTAGTGTTTATACCGAGACGGGAGTCGTTAACTCAACTAGGTTTTGTTTCTTTAAAAACTACAAATCCCTTTAAAGGCCCTGTGGGGAGAAAGATGCCTATGGTATTTGTAGTTTTCTTTCCAGACGTGCCCAGATGTGTTTGCGGTCTCAAGATATTTTGAAGTATCATTGACCAAGAGCAAGACTTACGTTACAAAAAGTATGAAAGCACCGAAAATAGCGCAGTGCGTTGGAAAGGTTCTTGATGTTCAAAGTGAGAGATGGAACTTTGTTTCACAGTGAATGTGGTAAGTTGCATCATCGTTTCCCAACTGTATAACGGGAATTCTATTGCATGTAGCAGTCAAGCTAACGTTACATGCAAACACATTCAAAGTTATATACATTATTTAGTATATGAATCACTGACACAATCATGTGTTGTTGTTGATTTTTTTTTTTTACAACAGTTATGTAACATCGTTTGCATTTGTTAAAATTGTTTAATTATTTGCAGCTCGGTGTTCATAAAGATGTCAATGATTTCTGCAGCTGATTCATAGACTTTACTAGCAGTCCAAACCCACCACGTAGGAAATAAGCAAACTGTCAACACAGTTCTTTAGGCACAGTGTACATTAGTTTGAAGTAAAAAGGGTGTATGAGATGGTATATGAAATGGTTTCTTATTTTTGTACAGTTTTTGATTCATGCATAAGAAAGAAAAATCAAAAATGATATCCTAAAAAGACCCAGTAATGCATCTCATTTAGAGTTTGAAAAAGGATCTCTAGAATGAGTCGAACTGAGCCCAGATTTTGCTAAAGTTTGAGATATCAGTGAAATATTAAGATAGCTGAAACAAAAGACAATAATGTATCCTACAAAATGTTCATATTTAGGCTTCTTATCCAGATAATTATATCACAGTGTTACTTATTTGTGCCTCTTATGATTTCTTCTAAATGATTTAAATATAATGATGTGAGATAAAGTTGATATATTTAAATGTTATTCAATAACTTCAATTAAACGTCAATTGTGTTTTTTCAATTAAGGTTTTTTATTATTTTAACACATATTTCAAACATTGTGTGACTCAACAGACAACCAGGATGTTCAAATAAAATTAAATTATGTCGCATAACATTTCTATTAATCTTATAATATATTATATAGTGGTCAGAAGTATGTAGATATAAGATTTTATATGTCAGCATCTTGCATTTTTACAAGAAACAAGAAACACTTACAAGGCTTCTGGGTTATTTGACCATTTTATGTCAGTACACTCCTATAAGTCGGGCTTGGCATAGAGCACTGGCAGTGTTTGGCACAGTAGGTCAGAGCAGGTGGTTTGTGCTCTGTGTGTGAGTGATCCGCTCTCTCTCCTGCAGAACACTAGATCAGAGCTGCCAGGGGGATCTGCAGCTACGCCAAGCCCAGCAAGGCTTCACTTAGCTGGGTAACATCTGCTGAGGCCTCCCCTGCCTCCTGGACTTCACCATGGTAAGAGTCAGACAACAAGAACTGTGCTGAGATTTGGAAGGGATTATGAGTATTGTGCTATGTATGCAGAGCTTTTAATGCATATTTTAATGTTCTGTCATATAATTATTTTTAATTTTATTAATAAGAAACGTTGCTGAGAGTAGAAGCTTGTAAATGGCACATTAATGCACACAGAGATAAACATAACTTTTTGTGTATTTTGTCACATCAACAATTTTTTGCACACATTAAAAATTAATGTAAACATTGGACAATGTAAATGTAATGTACAGATAACATGTTTATTTTGTTACGAATAAGTTACAAATAGCAAGAGAGAGGGTTTTTTTCTTTACAATTTTGTTGTCACACCATAAGACACATTGATACATCAACTACCTATAGGCTACATGTACGAGTAATTTGTCTTCAGTAAAATCAGATACTGTTGTCACATAAGTTATTATATAGCATTATGAATCTACATGTGTGTATGTATGTGTGCGTGTATATATATATATATATTACTCCTACAGTCATGGACAAAAATATTGGCACCCTTGATCAAAGAAGGCTTTAAAAATTAATCTGTGTTCTTAATCCTTTTAATCTTTGATTAAAAAAATCACAAAAATCTACTATTTGAAAGTAAGAATTTAAAATTAAAATAAAAATTGGGAGAAATATCATTATAAAATACATTTCTTAATCTAAAACACATTGGCAGTTAACCTCACTCGTTTTCTAAAGGGTTCAGGTTTGAGGACTTGAAAGGCCATAGTAGAAGCTAGTTTTTTGGGGTTGAAGATCCAAACATGGACCATTATAAAATTTCTAACATAGTCAGTCACTTATTGATTTTTTTTTTCCATCTGTTGATATTTGTTCAAATTTATGATTCCATGGATGTCCAGGACCTCCAGCAGAAATATAGGCCCACAATATCAAAAATACAACAGTATATTTCATTGTATAAATGGGGTACTTTTCATCCATATGTTCACTAAACCCATCTTTAATGTTTGCTGCTAAAAAATGATGAAAAACATTTGATGCAGGTGCTGTTTGCCAAATTTTTAAAAAGGTTTTCTGACCCTGAAAATCAGCTATTTTCTAAAGTTCTCCAGCTTTGGTCCTTGGAGAGTCTTAAAGCCACTCAAACTCATATGGACACACGTCCTTTTCCAGGCAGTTGAGTAACATTTTGTGTTGATTAAAAAAAAGGTCTTAATTATTGCCGTTATGGTGGAAATGTGAAATTCCACTTCTCTAGTGTTTTTTTTTTTTTTTTTTTTTTTTTAAGCCACTTCTTTAACTTGCGAAGCTCAATTATCATTTGCTGCACATCAGAATTATTTTTTGGCTTTTCTTATTGTGTTGATGATTAAAAGAATTTGGGCTTTGTTTTCCCTCCCTTTTATATTCATGTGAAATAGAAAGCAATGGCTGAATAATATCATGTTCATAATCACCATGGAGTGCTCAAAATTATGAATATGAATGTGAATAAACTTTAGAGATATTTAACTTATAATTTCTAGGGGTGCCAATAATTGTGTCCAACGTGTATTTGAGAAAAATATTTATTTCATAATAAAATAAATGTTTTAAATTAATCTTATCCAATGAAAGGTTAGTTATTTGTAAATTTTTAAATGAAAATTCCTTTTTGATCATATTTACAGAGGGGGCCGGTATGTTTGGCCATGACTGTATGTAATGTATTTGTACACAATTATAAATGTATGCACATATTTATATGATATATAAACATATATTATATGTATAAGAGCCAAAAAAAATAATAATTTCATAATCACACTTATCAAACTTCTCAAATTCCACTTGGAGTGGAATAGAATAGAATAGACACCTCAGTGGTGGTGACATCTGACAGACTCTGGTCACTTTAGTCTGACCCTTCTGCGCTTAACCCTCAGCATGTACAGTATGAATGAGAACAATCTATTCAGTGGCCTCCATGTTTAATGTGACCCTTATATTAATATTTAATGAAGTGAAGGGTAAGTGAATGTTTCTGAGGGAGGTTTGGCTCTCTCCAGGGTTAAGTGAGCTGTTAATAATTGATGATGTGCTGATTTTTATGGTTCTTTGAGCGTGTTAATAGAATAATGTACTTACTGACTGCACGGATAGAATAATGCAGTTAACGTGTGTGTTTTGTGAATAATGTAATTAGCATGTGTTCAAGGGGTCATCGCTGAGGGAGACAGGGTTCTTGATACACACATCTACATGAGGAACCGCTGTATGTGTCGCTCATTGCTTTCTAACCTTATAAACACCCAACTGATTCAAATCTTGTTTCATCTTTTTCATTTCCGCTGTCTCTCTCTCTTCTTCTCGTTCCCCCTCTCTCGCTCTCTCTCATTGATTTTCTGTTTGTTTTTCAATCACATTATTTCCCGCACACAGCGGTGTAGCCAGCGGCTAAATGGCCCCTCTCCTACTAATTGGACGTTTAATTAGATCACAGATTTGGCCCAATTAGTCGCTGTAGGGAGGAGAGGGGATAGCCTGGGGGGGCAATGCGTGTTTATGTGAGTAGATGGTGAAGAGAGAAAGCGAGGAGTGTGGATACAGAGCAGGGGGAACGAGAGAGAAAGAATGGGAGGGTGGAAAAGAGATATCTCTCTCTAGGCTGCCTCATTAGAGATGTCAGAAAGGGTCTGCCATAATACCCCCCCTCACTACGAGTCTGGCCCCAAGAGACCTATCAGAGCAACCTGACCCAAGTGTGCTTCGGGGACGCAAACCGTGCCATCTCTCAGTTTTGGGATCCGTTCAAGACACCGCTGTCCTACCTGAGAGAGCCATCACCAGCCTCAGTTTATCAATGACTAATGCCATACCTTCATGAAAGCAAACAGACCAAGGGGAGTTTATTTGAGATGGCACTGAATCGTTTTGTACTAAACGTTAAGTACAGATTATGATATGAAATTTGACTTCCATCAGCTCGTTGTGGTCCTAAAGCAGGGCCTCCACATCACTGTGACTGCCAGTGAGATGATGACCATCTATCATGTTTACACCTGGCCTGTAAAATGATTCAAATGGCCTGAATGGGAACTTCCCTGGCTTTCTTTGTTAAAGTAACCTGCTCAGTTGTGACATTACAACTTTTGGTAAATTGTAAAAATGTCATTTTTAACTGTTAATTGGCTACCAGTTAAAATGATGGTTTGTGGACATGTAATAGAACAAGTCATTGTATAATTTAAAAAATTGACATTCCTAGAATTTCCTGCAATATTTAGTAGTATTAGTTGCTTTGAGTCATGTCACTTTCCCATCACCACCTGTTTTTGGTAGTTATCAGTGTATTACTATGGTATAAAACAGTACTTGAATAGCTTGGTATATTGACATTATATTATTATTATTATTATTATTATTATTTTTTAATAAAAAAAAATTAACTGTGAAATTAAGTTAAGTCTATAAAACCTAAATTGTTATACCATATTTTTTATGGTAAAGTTTTTCTTTTCTTTTTTACATATAAAAATACAAAATATGCTTGGACTGTATTATAAACTGTATTTTTGCTGCATTATTATACATATTATTACATTGTTTTAACCACTTGATGTGTGCTATTATAACTATAATGTAATATAAATAATAATTACGATAAAATGCAGAAAGAAATATTTTGTTTTGACTGACACCTTTGGAACTACATAATTGCATTAAATCGCCCACTGGAAGCCACACCTCCTTCACCAGAGGGGCTCATTTGTCGCTCGGCATTATGGGAGACCACGGCTAATGAGACACAAGGTGATCATGTCAGTCAAGACACACTACGGATGACATCCGCAGGGATGCTTGCATGCATCCACAGCATGGGGCCCTTTCTCCTTGGAGAAAGTATGGAGGATTTGCCCTCTGGGCATTAGATGAAAGGGCCGATGTCTCTCAGCGAGATACTGCTGTGTTTTTGGAAAGTGAGAGGAAGATGTGAATCATAAAGATCTGCAATTGCAATGCCAGACACTGCTTTACTGACAAATGTGCACACAGCTCAACTTCTGACCCTGTGGTTTGTTCTTCATTATTCTCTCTTTTTTCTTCTTCTCTGTCTCTCCTTCTCCCTAAATCCTGACTCAGCTGGTTGTTCAATAAGATGCTGGTGGGGAGTCATTTGGCTGGGCTAGACAAGCTGGATACTTGCCCACACACACACACACACACACATAAGACGAAGTGCTCTCCTTTTTGTGCACATTGCATGAATCCTAAATGTGTTCCAGAGTTTCAATGGAAAAATGTGAAAGTCAAAATCAGAGTTATTTTGTATCTCTATAACACATTCACTTGCTTCGTCTGATTATTTGATTTTTTTACATTTTTTTTCACTCGAGTATTTCTGTAAAATACAAAAACAGTTGATATGACAGATGCTGTACTTTTAAAATTATTATTAGTTATATAATTGAATCATTTGGTAGTTGAGTTGATTTGCACTTGAATTTGCAGCTGTAATAATCTACGGTTGCACAGGTAATTTAATTAGTCAAAAAATAAGCATGCGTCATTCAGCTTATTATCAGTATAATGTCGCTAATATTCATATTTGATTTCCTATCTTCAATTTTTCAAATTGAAAACCACAGTAACATGTTGAAAATTAGCAGCTCCTTTTTCAAAGTTTATTTCACGTTTGAGAGAAAGTCATTTGATTTGTATGCCAGGCATTTTTGTTCTTAAGCCCCAGTGTGTGTGTTTGCATGTATGTGTGCGTCCTAGTCTGGAGGAAATTGAGGAAAGCTTGTGGTCGATATGAGAGAAGCCTCCATAAAAACCTTCTCTCACGGAAAATGACTTCCCACGCGATCACGTAAACACACTAACTCTGTCGGACCCGAACGCACTTGAAAGTACGCGTTCAGATGGAGCTCTTCCCTTTCACCTTTCTCAAAGGCATCCATCCCCCTGCTGTCTTTTTTCCACATTGTGATTCCAAAAGCAGACTGTGTGTGCTTTTTTTGTTGGTGATGTCTGAGTTCCTTCGTTAAACTACGTGGAGTCAAATAAAGCTGAATTATAGTGTATCGGAGAGCATTTAAAGGCTTTAATCAGAACATACACACACAAACACACATTTTACTGAAGTAGTTGTAACTCTTAGTAGTTTTATGAGACTGCATTAACTAACCCCAATTACCCTCTCATGAGGTGCGTGAGAACAGAGCGGCTAATTAGTTGTGTGTGTGTGACGGGAAAGAATGGCAAAGACAAAAGGGAATTGCATGAATGGGTTCTAGCGCTCATTGAAAAAGTCATAAACATGCTTCACACACATTTATCGTGGATTTGTGTATGTAATTGATTTTTCTTCTCTTTTTTTTTTTAAATCTCTTGCAATATTGATGAGCATGAATAAGTTATGAGTTGGGCAGGGTGTGTCCCAGCAGGGGATTTGCCCCTTCCTGCTACTTCCTGTCTAAGGATTACCCAGCATTCCGGCTGAACCACTGCGAGTGGATGTAATGGTTGGTTTGGTCACCATTCAAAACTCATTTCAGAAAGAGTGAGTTTAGATTTTAGGCCTGTAATCTTGATGTTTGGCCTCTGACTCATTGCAGAAATGCTTGTGTGTGTATGTGTGTGTGTGTGTGTGTGTATAGGTTTATATGGTTAATGCGGAAATACATAAATGTGTATAATGATGACATAAGTATTACAACGTGAAAATGGTTTATGAATACTTCCTGTGTGCTCGTAAAGCTAATGGCTCAAAAAACAAACTGCTTTTTTTTCTTTTTTTAATAGAAATTGCTAAACCTTTTCGGTGAGGAGTAGGTTTAGGTGTATGGTTAGGGTATAAAAAGTCCCTGTGAACCACATACAAACATGTTTTTGTGTGTGTGTGTGTGTGTGTGCACCAGGCGATGATGATCCCCCAGAATCCATCTCAGGTGCATGCGGCTGCTGTGAATGGAGACAAAAACACCTTACAGAGACTGATCACAGGTATCACGCATATATCAGTGCTTGAATAGCTCCATACTCTTCACTTTGTATTCTTTGTAAGTATGTCTTTTAAAAAACACATTTTTTGTGTTTTATAAGTTTCATATTCAATAATAAAAATAATATAAGTAAATCTTGAAGTAAGTTTACAGTTTAAAATAATTTTTTTTTTATCTTAATATATTTAAAAATTTCAATTAAATTATTCCTGATTCAGAAACCATTCTAATAAGTTTATTAGGTGGTCAGAAAACATTTCTTCATATTATTAATGTTAAAAAAAAGTTGTGCTGTTTAATATTTTTGTAGAAATCATGACAAAAATAATGAAGCTGCTATTTTAAATGTAGAATTTTATTGTCAGTTTTGTTTAATTTTAATAAAAATATAGATCTCTAAAATCAAACTAAAACTGAACCTAGACTTTTGAACCTATATAAACATTAAATATCATCAAAAGGACATATGTATGTTCATTTTGAAAAACAATCAATGTTAACGATTTGTCATTTCATTTATACTACACACCATGCTTTTAAAGAATGAGCTGAATACTTACTAAATAAAAATGCCTTATTTGTTGGTCATTCTTGAATATAAAAATATTATCTGAAATGTTACACCTGCAGGGTTGTACTGTCCTAAGATCTACAATGTGCTAACTACAACCATGTAGATAATTTATTTGGCCACAAACAAGTACTATTTAGTAACTAATGAAAAAGAAAACTGTGAAAGAACCTATTCAGCTCATAATTCTCATATGTGTGCATTTAACTCCAAAGGCCTTATGGGACAGCAAAGTGTACACTAGTTAACACAAATCCTTAAAGATGCACATACAAAGAACCCCACTGAAATCATTGTGACTTAATTTTACACTTGTTGCAGAAATGTACCCTGAATATTCAATATATCACATATATTTTTTATTTTATTTTAATCACAGGTTATGGTAGATTTTTTTTGTATGTGTGCTTTGTGTCCGCAGCAGAGTCTCTTCTGCGAGACAGTGAGGATCAGTTTGGCCGAACTCCTTTGATGTATTGTGTCCTGGCCGACCGCTTGGACTGTGCAGAGGTGCTGCTTAAAGCCGGCACGGAAGTCAACAAGACTGACCACAGTCAGAGGACCGCACTGCACCTCGCAGCACAGAAGGTAACACACACACACACACACACACACACACACACTCTCTGATTCTGATTATGATAGGCACTTACAAAGGCTTGGTGTCGTTAGGGTTTACTGCCCTCTAGTGTTTGTGATGTTGACACATTTCTCTCTATAATCTGTATATGAGAGCGCTCGTATGTGTTATGTTAGTTTGACTTAATAAACGGGACAGTTTGACTGAGACGAGAAGAGGATTGGAAAGGAGAGCAAAGTGAAGAGGGAAGGAGATGGCAAGAGTGTGAGGAGAGGAAGACGGGGAGGGACGGGATTGATGGGTAACACTCTGACATCTAGATCAATAAGAGCTGTAGCTCAGGGATTAACACTCTAATTGGGCTGGGAATAGAGACTGAGAACCCTGACACACACACACACACACACACAAGGGCTCTCCCCGGAATGTTTTACACAGGAGCTAAGGAGGCCTGGGAGGATACTTGATGAGAGGGGAGGGCCATTAACACTCAGACACATTCAGACCCTTTAGATAGATAAACAGCCATCTCTACCTCAAACCGCGGCCCAAGAATAACATCCCTGGGTGACACCAAGCACTTTTTTCATCATTTTATTGTTGCTGGTTTATATGTTGCTGGTTTCGAATGCTTTGTCATTTTAGTGAAATCTAGATGAAATATGAGCTGAGATCAGTCTGTTGGCAATTAGTGCCAGATAATTTTTTGTACATCCAAGTTAAATGGGTTTTTGATAAAGAAAAATAGTAGGAGGGGACTTGGTTCTGGTTATCAGCTGTTGGTGGGATGGAGGTAGATCTGAATTCCAGCTTGAAGTTGAATTTAAGATGGGGCAAGGTTTAATGATTATGGTATATTTATCATGCGAGAGAGAAGTCTGTCATTTCAGTGAAAGGTTGAGACTAGGTTTTGATTCAAAATTAAGGTCACAATAACATTCACAATAAGATCAGTAACATGCATTTAGAGAACAGAGTGCATTTTCATTTAATTTTGACTTTAAAGGTAAAATGTGTATTTAATTTCTAGAGCAAAATGTATTTTTTCATTACTCCAGTCTTCAGAGGTTTTTTTTGTGGAAATTAACTTACAGCTAGCTGCCTTTGTATATTAAGTAATGGTATCCCTCAGAAGAGAATGCATAGAGCATGTTTCTTAGCTTTATCCAGTGGAGTAAAGCTAGCCAAACTGTAATTAGATTTTTGATGCTTTTGGGCTATGACTGAAGCCAGACTTATATTTTAATTGGTAGTGGGTTTACAGGTGTTGTCCGATGCATGACTGTTATGAGCCGGCTGTTTTAATGGGTTATTCAAATAGACTGGAGAACTGGAGCGTTACTGATTTCAATCAGTCTTCACAGCTGTCTTGGCATTCATCAACTGAAATATAGTTTAATAGTGCCATAAATTAATTTGAAAACATACAAATTCAGAGTTAATGGATTGTTATTCATACTTGGATCTGTGATCTTCCAATCCTTACAAACAGACAAGTGTCTAATTAAACTTAAAAGTTATGTTTTTTTTTTTCTTGTTTTTTTTTGCATAAACGCATGCATTTCAGGGCAATGTGCGTTTTATGAAACTCTTACTGTCACGCCACGCCGATTGGCGGTTAAAGGATCTGGAAGAAATGACCCCATTACACCTGGCAACCCGACACTCGAGCTCCAAACCTCTGTCTCTGCTCCTCAAGCACATGGCACCTGGTGAAGTGGACACGCAGGACAGGAATAAGGTACCAAACCTAAACACACACACTATACATGCTCACACACTCAGCAGCTCGTCTGTAGCTGGCTTGGGTGGGGAAAGGGGTGAACGTGAGGTTAGGTGGTGTGTGTATGTGTGCGTGTGTGTTTGTGGTTGTATATATGCCATAAAGCAGCAGGGGAGCTCTGCACCCTCTGATGTTTCTCTGGAGGATATGAGCTCTGTTTAAATTGTCTAATAAAAGATACTTTCTCAGAGCTGCTGCGAGAGCTTGCCAGGCGCCTACGAGGCTCAGGGTCTCATCGCAATGTTAACCTTATGTGTGTGTGTAAAGTGACAATCACTCTCTCGCTGCATGCCAAAGACGTCTTCCAGGAATCCAACACAATTTCACAACAAAAGCAATATGCATAGAAATTCTTAAAATAATAAATAAAAATCACAGTTATGAAAAGCAGTCACGTTTGGAAGATATAATGACATTTATTTCAAATAGACAATTACAAAATAAATAACAATTGCAATTACAATAAATTAAACTTTTGCAAACAGTCAAAATCATATATATACCTGCATTAATTTGATCAAAAATACAGATATTGTGAAATATTATTATAATTTAAAGTAATTTTTACCTGTTTTAAATATGTTTTAATAAAATTTATTCCTGTGATTGCAAAAATTAATTTTCTTTAGTCACATGATCCTTCAGAAATTTGGTCAACTTGCAGTGTTGCGATTCGATGCTTAAAATTTTTTTTGGAAACCCAAGATTAATTTTTTAGAATTGTTTGACAACATTCGAAATTATGGGTTTTATTTATATTTGTACTTAATAATATAACGTTTTTCTAAATGCCTTTGTCATTTTTTAATCTAAAATTAGAAATAAATTAATTTGATATAAATATAATAAATACTTTGGAAATAAATAAATAATGTTGTAATAGTGGGATATAAATCACATTGTGAAATTTTAAAGAAACTGGCTTTCACGAAAGGTTTAATAATTGTTGACAGGGCTGTTGTACTTTACTGTAATATTTGTAACATTGCTATATGAGCTATAACACAAGTAATAGTAGCAGCTGTGGTACTGCAGTTAGCATCAGTAAACACAGACACTTTAGAGAAGCTGATATGCGCTGTTCACCAAAGAGCAAAAGAAGAGTTTGGAGAGATGTGTATTCGGGCCCCGTGCTTTCCTGGGAAACTCTGCTATCAACTGCTCCAGATTACCAGACCACATGCAGCTTTATTCACTTTGGTTCCAATTACTCTAAACATTCACCCCAGTTTACTTTCCGATGATCTACGCACATACAGCGACTCTTTAGATACGCCGTCATTTAAAATCTCATTCCACAGACAAACTGCTCAAAGCTACCAGGGTTATTAAGGCTCCTGTTTTAAATCATTATTCTGTGTGTGTGTGTGTGTGTGTGTATGGTTGTGATTACGCTTACATGAGTGAGTATGTGTGTGAGTGTGTGTGCGCTGTGGTTGTATCAGTGCTTCTATTGAGTCGCATAAGGGAGTTTTGTTTTGTCTGTTGGTTTTGTAATAATTTGATAAGCAGAATCGTGATTTCTCGTGATGAGACTAGTTCTGCGGCCAGATGCAGAAAATAGCTCATCTAGTGCGTCTTTAGTCTTCACTGTCCACATTGGCTGTCTGCGTGTTTTGTGGATGGAGAAACTTGAGTGATGGATGAGAGAAGGGCCTGTGTGTCTTTTATTGTTGAGCAAGAACGTTTAGCTGGTAAAGCTTGTTAAAAGGCTGCAGCATATATTTACATGGAATAAATAAGCAGACATTTCATCTGAAGAGACTCTCAAATGAGGAAAAGCTCAAGCAATTTATCAAACAGAAGATGAAAATATTAGATATTCTACTGGTGAGGATTTTGGATGGAGTCTTGAACTGAGAGCCAAAGTCGCCTGACACGCATGAAAAAGGCATTGGAAATCTGCAACTGATATACATTAGACAAACAAACGCATAAAAATGTATTTTATGTGCACAGCTGAGATTGCAAACCTGCATCAATTTAAAATTTCACAGGCGCTTTAAAATGGAATTATGAGAAAGTTGTATTTACATGTAATATTTCAGAAAGTATATAAAACATATTATATTTTGTTTTTTTATTAACATTTTATATGATATTTTGTCATTTACGGCTTCAACTTAAAGTTGTGATTCTATGATTAAAATTAAAAAAATTGTAATTTAAAGTTATAATGCATAAATATTCATAAATGTACTATTTTATTCAACTTAATGTTGTAATGTTTGTTTAAATTTGTAATTATAATTAATACATTCAAATTAGGTTTAAAATTTTCAGTTTTCAAATTTTACTGAACTTAAAGTTGCAATATAGCATGCTATGTTTAAATTTACGTTTTACAAAGTATACATTTAAGTTTAAAATAATTTCCTTTGGTTTTAAATCTTGTTTTTTTTTATTTAAAGTTAGAAATTTGTTTATAGAATGTAAAGTTTAATTTCATTTAAAAGTAAATTTACAAAATTTACTTAAAGTTGTAATGTATTGTTTAAATTATTATTTACATAAAAAAAAAAAAAAAAAAAAAACAGATTTGAAGTGGCACTTATGACCTTCTGGAAGGCATTCTGGAAATATGCACTAGTTGAACTTCTTATCATTCTATATATTCGGTTAACTATACCTTGCTCTTTGTATGGATCTATTGAGTATTTTGGCTAACGTATTATGTTTTCAGCACCTAAAAAGAGTGTAGTACCAAAACACATTTGACCTAAAATCATTACAGAAAGCAATGTGGGGGAAAAAAATCCACATATTCTTGACCTAGGCCTGGTGGTCCTGGGACTCTAAGCCCAGAGGAAGCTCGCTGACTAGTTTGATGTGATATGATGAAGAGTGAATGACTTCTTTATTTGTGCTCTTCGAAAAGCTCCATGATGTTATTTTCTTGATTGCAGTTCATTGACAGCCCGCTTGCTGTGATTATTTACAGTTTCCTTGAAGCAGTTTAGTAGCCGCGGTGTAACGCGAGTGAACAGCAAAACTGGAAACGTAATCTTTGAAATTGAATGTTGTTTGTTCTACAGCAGACAGCGCTGCACTGGAGCGCCTTCTACAATCACCCCGAGCATGTTAAGCTGCTGATCAAGCACGACTCAAACATCGGGATCCCAGACAGCGAGGGCAAGATCCCTTTACACTGGGCGGCACATAACAAACACCCCAGTGCTACACGTACAGTCCGCTGTATCCTGGTGAGTCCACGCCTGTTAGCTCACTTCTCCTCACGCATACAAATAATACAATTACAGGATCTACATTATTTGTGTATTTCGTAGGACGCTGCTCCCACCGAGTCGCTGTTGAACTGGCAGGATTATGAGGGACGCACCCCTCTGCATTTTGCAGTGGCTGATGGGAATGAGGCGGTGGTTGAAGTACTGACATCATATGAGGGCTGTAGTGTGATGGCCTATGATAACCTGTTTAGGACGCCACTGCACTGGGCGGCACTGCTGGGTACACACACTTATGGCTGTTTAAAGTGATTATTTTGAATATATTTAAATCATTTGCCATAATTGTAGATGTTAACACTGTTTTGTATGTGACTGTGTAGGTCATGCAAAGATTGTACACCTTCTGCTGGAGAGGAACAAGTCTGGGATGATCCCATCAGACAGTCAGGGAGCAACACCTCTGCATTATGGAGCTCAGAGCAACTATGCTGTAAGACAAAAGACATCATTTTTGAGTGTGTAAAATAAAATCCTGTATGTTTGGACCTTGAATGTTTTGCTTAGCATTTGTTTCTTTAAACTGAGCTTCATTAGAGCTTTAGAAGCATTGTGACAGACCGTCAGTTGAATTGTTGGTTGGTTCACTGATTTATTGATCGACTGATTGATTCATCCATTCATTTACTTGCATGTGCGAACAAATATAGAGGAGTTTTTAATTTGCTGAATCATTTAGCTAGTTAGGTAGGTTGTTAGTTATGTATTCACGTAGAAATGTGACTAAATTTACCAGATGATTGGGATTATTTTGTAACTACAAAAAAGCGATGCTTATTTTATTGTGTTATTAAATTGTTTCTTGTGGTTTTGCGTATTTCTTATGCTCTCTTTCTGCTAAGGACACAGTCGCAGTGTTCCTGAAACACCCCTCTGTGCGAGATGAGCCCGATCTGGAGGGACGAACAGCGTTCATGTGGGCTGCGGGGAAGGGCAGTGATGATGTCATCAAAATTATGCTGGATTTGAAAAAGGACTTGGACATAAACATGACTGACAAATATGGAGGGACAGGTGTGTGAGAGAGTTACACAGACACACACACACACACACACAGTCATTTTGAACACAATTATCCATTCCTGGCCTTAAACTGGTTAGTTTCAGCTCAGATCAGTGATAATTGCATTTTCTGTTCAATCAAGGAATTAACAAGCCATATCCTATATATGTACCTGCATGCAGCCGTAACAAGAGTTGACATTTTGATCACTGTCTTTATGTGCTCTTTTGTGTGTAGCTCTTCATGCGGCTGCGCTCTCAGGGCATGTGTCCACTGCGCGGTTGTTGCTAGAGCTGGGAGCTATGGTGGACCCGCTGGATGTAATGAAACACACGCCTCTGTTCCGAGCCTGTGAGATGGGCCATCGAGATGTCATTCTAACACTCATCAAAGGTTTGTTATTGCACACATGACCCTTTATCCTCCCCATTGTCTCCGTCCAGGGAAATAATAAAAATGTGCAAAAACAAAGATTTTTAGACAGACTTTGAAAATAAACTATGCCTAAAATGAAACTAATAAATAAATATGTTACATAAATAATGCATTTAAATTTTTTAAAATACAGTTGCATTATTTTTTTACCAGTACATATAGTTGGTACTATATTTGTTCGTTTTTAAATAATTTTATTGTAACTATTATTGTTACATTATGTTCTTTTATGATATAATTTTTTTTTATTTTTCAGCCATTATTGTGCAACTGTCAAAAATAATTTCTTTGCTTTTATAAATACTAGGCATTTTATATAGTTTGTATTACATGTATTTATTTGTTTGTAGTGTATTTTCTATTGTTATATATGTAATGTTACATAATACATCATTTTACCAGTTTTGTCTAAATCAAAAAAGAAATTATCGTGATCACTCCTTGTCTTTATGCCATCATTTTTTCTACATTTAGGAGGGGCACGTGTTGATCTGGTAGACATAGATGGTCACTCTGCTCTTCATTGGGCGGCTCTGGGTGGTAATGCAGAGGTGTGTGAGGTGCTAATGGAGAATGGGATCAGTCCTAACCTGCAGGATCACGCAGGATGGACCCCCCTCCAGTGTGCAGCATATGCTGGCTACATCAACTGCATGGCCTTGCTCATTCAGCATGATGCAGACCCCAATATCCAGGACAAGAAGGTATGATCGAACACTGAGAATATGTACTGGCCCGCTGGATGAGCTATATGAAAAAGAGAAAGACTGAAGAATAGCTAGAGGTCTGACTTTTGTGTATGTTTATTTGTTAAGGGGAGAACTGCACTCCATTGGTCCTGTAATAACGGTTATCTGGATGCTGTGAAGCTGCTTCTTGGGTGCGGGGCCTTTCCCAACCATATGGGACACACTGAGGAGAGGTAACCAACATTCATGCATCTACATATATATATATATATATATATATATATATATATATATATATCCAGACCTGCTTATATGTACTGTAATACAGTAAATAGTAAAGACATTTGCCAAAAAATTGCATCCAGTCAACAAAAGCCTGTTAAAATTATTTTTATGGCTCAGGTGACAGTAAAAATTGAAATAATTGTTGCTAAAAAGTTCAGCTTTCCTATAACAGGAATTAATTACATTTTAAGATATATTAAAATAGAAAATGTCATTTCACACGTGTAGTAATATTTTACTGCAAGTAAATGCAATCTTTAGACGTCTTTTTAAAAAACATAAAAAATCTTTAAAATTTGGGTTCCTTGGAATCATAATCTTTTTTAGATGGTTACCGACTATGATCATTGTTTTTAGGTACACTCCTCTAGACTATGCCCTGCTGGGAGAGCATCAGGAACTGACCCAGTTTCTATTGGAGCACGGAGCTCTGTCCATCGCCGCCATCCAGGACGTCGCTGCCTCTTCCATCCAGGCTCTTTACAAGGGCTACAAGGTCCGACGGGCCTTCAGAGAACGCAAGAAGCTACTCATGAGACACGAACAACTGCGCAAGGATGCTGCGAAGTAAGACTTGCATGTTCTGCCTTGAAGAGAAAGACAGAAGATAAATGGTGGGGTGCAAATATTCTCTTACCCACAATCCAGTGCTGATGGATGTGGCTAGGCTGATCTGCAGAGCTGACAGGGAATGTTTGCATGAATATAATACCTGTTGTTTAATTATGTGTGTTTGCTCAGAAGCAGCTCATCTATCTACCTGCCTGCTGAGGAATATGAGCATCAATTTCTTGCTGTCAATAATGGAAATAGATGAGACGATAGAGAGAGAGAGAGAGAGAGAGAGAGATTCACTCTTCCTTCCCCCTTTTCTGTTAATTGGGCAACGTTCAGCTGCTCAACAGCTTGACATTTAGAGTCTGTCAGCTCTGAGGATGAATGAATACACACATACGCAGCTTAGAATATGTGCTCTCTTTTTCAGGGTCTGCTTAAACAGGTTAGCATACATTCATTTCATTGGCCTTAAACTTGTTGGCGTAGTTCGTCACTCTAACCTTCTGTGTATTTTCAGCATTATTCTGCCCACAATCTATCCGTCTACTCTTTCTTTTTTTGTTTCCTGCTAGGTGTTCAAAACATGGAGGGATGTTTAACACGTGTCTTTTACAAATACTGCCCTGTTGAACTCGTATGTTGAATAGAAATGATTGTACCAACCAATTAATTTATTAATTAATTTAAACCGTTTGGAAAACCAGTTTAAATGTATCTAAATAGTCGCTATGGCAACAGTAAGAAGATACTTTACTTGGTGTCAGCTGAAGATTAAATAAATGATCCAGTAAAAGTAAAGGAAAGTGTGTTTTTTGATTCTTTAGGAAGAGGGAAGAGGAGCGCAGACGTGAGGCGGAGCAGCAGCTCTCATTGGCTGAGGCAGATCAGAAGCAGCTTGTCTCATTAGCCGCAACCAGAGTGGAAAAACTGTCACTGAATGAAACCGCGCGGAGTGTTAAAGATCCTGGCGTAGCGAAAGGACACAAACATAAAAAGTTCCCCAGCACTCATAGCGTCCAATCACAGAGCAGGAGAGAGAAAAAACATAGAACTGGTGAGTTTATGAACTAGAAAGTAAGGCAACTATATTTATGAAAAAAGCCTAATTTTTACTGTGTAGTTTAAATACTTGTAATAAATTTATTACAAAATATATTAACTAATATTATTTTGTAATATAATATTATAATAAGTTATTATAATTAAATAATAACTATTAGATGTGTAGACAATTTTTATTATTCATTTATAGTAATTATATGTATTCATTAATTATTTTTTATTTTCATCTTTTTGCATATTTAGTTTTTTTCTATTGTATATAATTTATATATATATATATATATATAAAAAATTCACAAATCCCCTACCACTCTCTTTTATGCCATTGTCCTGCCACTTATTGTTAGTGCACATTTCTAACCAGTTTTTTTGATTTTCCATCAGAGCGCAGGATGAGGGAAGCTGACACACAAGAGGCTTCTCTGCCCCCAGCAGCCTCTAGTCTCACATTGACCCCCCTTGGGACCAGAAAGTGTTCAGGCACTGTACAGGAGCTGTGTGT
>JAUCMT010000032.1:12602212-12612551 GCA_032357475.1 Enteromius thamalakanensis
AATAAAATTTTCACAAATCCCCTCCCACTCTCTTTTATGCCATTGTTCGTGCACATTTTTTAACCAGTTTTTTTTATTTTCCATCAGAGCGCAGAATGAGGGAAGCTGACACACATGAGGCTTCTCCGCCCCCAGCAGCCTCTAGTCTCACATTGACCCCCCTCGGGACCAGAAAGTGTTCAGGCACTGTACAGGAGCTGTGTGTGATGGAAACTTGCGGCTCAGGCACATCCATATTTGTGGAATGTGGGTCCACATATGAGCGCCGATCCCCCGCTGGGTCCAGTCGACCTGGCAGTGCCAAACCAGTCAACACAGGGGCTCACGTAACACCAGGCCACATGGAAACCACCACAACACCCAAACCAGCAATACATAACAGACCAAGTACTACAGGGACCCACTCAAAACAAGCAGCTACACCACGATCCTCAGAGACACTGACTGAGAGCATTTGTAGATCAGCATCCAAAGGGAACAAGCCAGCATCACAGCACAAATCTACAGGAACTCAGCCATCTAACATCTCCACCTCTGTCACACGACAAAAAGAGAGACGGGCAGAAAGAGAGATGCACAGAGATAAGGAAAGCAGATCAAAGACTGAGGAGGATAAACTGACTGGCAGAGAGAAACTGAAATGTACAGGGATGGAAAGAGACAAAGAGAAATTGATGGGCAGAACAAGGAAAAAACAAGTTGACAAAGACAAAGAAAAGAAGAGAGACAGTGTCCATAGTAAAAACCAGGCAGCCATTGTGATACAGAGAGCATGGAGGAGGTACTAGTGTTGCCACCACTTTTTTTTTTAGCAGCATTGTATTTAAAAATCCCATGAGTAACAACATCAGAGCTAAAAATACATGATTGTTTCCCTATGGAGAAAATGAATGAAGTTCAGCTGTTGGATTTCTCTGTCACAGCATTCTGCAATCAAATATTTTGTTTAATGATGGTTAAACTACACCTGCTGTATAGAATAAATCCAATTTAATTTACTCCTTTAAATCATAATTTCATTCATATCAAGCTCAATCCGGCGTGCGTTTCCCAAAATAAACTATTGTTGCAAGTTTCGTTGTTACCAATAGAGTTCAATGTAACTAACGACCATAGTTAGCTAACAAGGCTTCATTTTTCCTTTTCGTTGTAATCATTTTATTCAAATGTATTCATTTATAAATTAATGGGCAATAAATTATAGCATATCCTACCATTTGCCTCTTTTAAATCCATTTTTACTCCAAATTAGAAGAGTAAACGTTAGAAAAGTCTGCAGACTCCATCAGTGTCTGCTCATATGTTGCCCACATGTTCCTTATTTGAGTTGTGGCATGGCTTTTTGCCCACCAGTACATCAACACCTCCAAGGGCAGGTCACCAGAAAAGGCCTCTTATTTATTTGTGTGTGTGTGTTGGGAATGAAGCTCATGAGAGCACTTTCTTTTAATGGCTTTACTAAAATAATGGGATTCAGAGCACAAATAATAAGGCATATGCACATTCTTGAAGTCCTTCTTTATTAATAGTAATGTGGTTTGTTTGATATGTTTACTATGCTGTTGCTACTTTTGTTGGTGCGTATAAAAGCATAACTTTGTTTTTTTTATTCAGGTCTTGTATTAGGGGTCGTCTTCGTAAGGTACTGTGCAAGACTGGGAAAGGGGTGGAGTCTGCTGAAGTCGCAGGCCTGTTGATTCAACTGTTATGGGAGTGGCCTATCTCTCATGACCACACCCATCATAAAACCTCTGACATTCAAGCTCCTCCCACAAGGAATATAGAGAAAAAGAGTTCTGCACTGCAAAATATATATGGTGAGTGATGTATTTCTGGAGCTGTCTAGGAATATACATATGCAAAAAATATAAATATATAAATTCTATGAATATAAATACAGATGTAAATACATGTAAATATTTTCAAAATATATGCAGGAAATGTATACAGTTACAAAGGATTTCTAGTTTAAAGAAATTCTCCCAAAAAATATGAAGCAGAACTGTTAAAAATTAAAATGGTTATTATAATGATATTATTTAAAATACTACTTTATGGCTTTGTTTTATGCTATTTTTAATCAAATTAATGCAGCCTTGTTAAACATAACAGTCCTCCAACAATCTAATCTTACCAATCACAAATTTAAAATATATATATATATATTTTGTTATATATTTTTCCAAATATCCATTGCAAAAAATATGAATTTTATTATAACTAAATCATATGTCTGATCTGCAAACATTATAGGAGATGTTTTTGTTTCATGTCAGTAGCGCAAGCAGCCAGATACAAAGTAGGACAAGCATCCCTAATTAGATTATTACAGAGGGGTGTTATGTTTTTATGTGACGTTCCAACACAGGCACACACCGTCACCCCTCTCTCTTTCATATCACTTGATAAGGTGGAGTTTCGACCCAGTTAACGCAACTGACCTTCAGCGGACATGAACAGGTGATGATGGCTAAGCAGGCCAGAGACGCTCTCGTTCTCAAACGCACATGTACACGTACACACACGGACACTTGTTCCCCTCCCCGCTCCTCTCTGACAGTCCCGACGGTTTGAAAAGTTCATTGCTGTCAGATGGAATGTCGAGCTGTCTCCTCTCGCTCACACACACCGACCTCCCTCCCCTCGCCCTGCCAGATGGATGTGCGCTCACACACACCTGCACGTCCAATACCAAACTGTCTGAATCTTGTTATTTTAACAACTCTAGTATCAGCTTTGACGTTAAAAGAGATATTGATCCATTCAAGTAAAAAAAAAAGTGCATGTGACTGTGTCCAAACCAATAAACACTGCTGGGGGTTTTTTTCGGTCTAGGTGGTGCCCCTTCCAAAAGGGGGCAGTCTTTGCGGGCTGCAGTGCTTAAACCGCAGAGCCAAAGTCAAGCACTGCTGGATCTGTCACTTAAAACAAACAAACAGTGTAAGTACTTGAGTTCATAATCACTGCTTGTGTTCTTTTGTGGTGCTACATCTTATGAGCATGTGTGTGTTTTATCCGCAGTGAGCGGCGTTGAGTGTGTGAGCCTGGTGGATTCTTTAAGCCAGGCGAAGCAGTACTCTTACCATCTACGGCCGTCCAGTGGCGGCAGTCAAAGCGGTCAAAACAGAACTAAGAACTGAGACTGCTTGGATTTCTAGGAATTAAATCTTTGGGGATGATGCACTTAAACTCACTTGATCTTTATTTAAATGATTGCATAAGGTACAGTAAACTCACTTGGTCCGTATCATTAAGTTTACGTATTGAATCTGCAGCATCACCTTGATTATTGCAGAGGTTAAAGGTTAACACCACAAACACAACAAATGTATTAGATAACCTTTCATTCTGTCAACAACAGGTCATATACCTGTCATAAGGGACTTGCGTAACAGGATCACCTGCATGGGAGACCACTGTGTCAATACGCTACAGTCAAGACGTCACAAGGCGTTTTTAGGCCTATTTCTGATCTTGACATAGTATTCTTATACTCTAATGCCACACCCCTGTTTATTGAGTGGGTTGGATTATTTATGTTTTATCTATCGCTATAAATCATTGTACACTTTTTTATTATTAAATGTATTATTTTCTAAAAGTGAAGATAAATCTGTTTGTATGTTAAAAAGCAAAGCTTTTGCATTAATGCACAGACTTTGTCTTATATTCTGACAGGATAATTATTTCTGGTCAAACATACACTAACATTCTAAAAGTGGCTCCGTAAGATAGAATGTGTTTTTTAAGAAAGTGCTGCATTTGAACAAAAATACAAATTACATTTTTTTTTACATTTATATTTGAATGCACTTTAAAAAGTAAATGTTCCTGTAATCGCAAAGTTAAATTATTCAGTGCTACGAGATCATCATAAATCATTCTAATATGCAGATCTGGTGTTCAAGAAACGCTTTTTGGGATTCTTCGATGTATAGAAAGAACTAAATTTACTTGAAATATGTATTTTTTTAGAATTACAAATGTCTTTCACTCTGCATCCATGCTGAAAGTATTCATTTCATTAAAAGAATCAAACTTTAATACAGTAGTGTTAAAAATAAAAAAATTTAACAGATTTATTTCTAAAGCTGTCTGTTCCAGTTGCGTTGAGTAAATGCCACATTATTTCACACCACCTACATTTCGATTGATTACCGGACCAAAAAAAATCCCTCTCCAGAGCGATATAAATAAATGTTTTTGTAAAAAATGATAATAATGATAAAAAAAGTAAACACTGAAAGAGCCTAATCAACTATTATCACAAGGTTTATTTTCTTAATTTTTGTACAAAATAGCTGGAATCAGAAAAAAAAGTTGTTGCAACGAACACTGTAATGGTCAGTGATTAATAGATGTCCCTCATGCCCATGTTGGCCCGGTGGCCAGACATCGTCACGCTGTAGCAGTACAGCAAGTCAGTCAGCCACTGCTCTCGAGTCTCTCCACCATAGAAATGCTGTAAAAACACAAACACAGTCAAGACAGTATCGGCAGCTAATAAGCTAAATATATTCTTATGTTCCATAATGTTCTTTAAGAGCCATATGTGTGTTATTACCGTTAGGTCCTGTATGATATGTTGCAGTAGACTGGCGTTGGCCATCATGTGGTTGCGTAATTGAGTATGCTGAAGCAGTAACGACAAGATCTGTGCCAGCACGGGGAGCTCCTCCTCACAAAGGTCACACACACGTAAAGACTGCAAGACCAGTCGCAGCAGCCTCGGTACTGTGCTCAATGCTGCAAAACATGCCTCCCACACGGCATCCCTGACGGTGAGACAGACAAATGTAAGTTTTGACAACTACATATTCTGTTTGGACTACTCTAGTTCACAGATCGCCTGCGACTACTATAAGCCCCAGTTTGTGTTATGCTATGTGAAATAAGGTGGCAAAATGTTAATAATATAACTTGTTAATATATTAATGAATACCAATATAAAATGATTTTTAATTACAGATATTTAAAATGAACACACTTCTCATATATTATAGAAACAAACAAACACCTTTTCTCAATTCTTTGATCACTTTTTCAAATTGTTTCACCAAGTGAGCAAAACTAAATAATTTTTCTTTGCTTTTGCACTAAATACATTCAGTGACTACATCTCTCAATTTCAACATGCACAACCCCGACAAACCTCTATAAATTCTCTATTCTTTTTAAAAACTTAAAAACTGCATTTCATTGCATGCAGAGTCTGAAAAGTTGTGTCTGAATTTTTCTCACACATATTAAATAAACACAACCTTACATTGTGTCAATCAAATGTACACTTTGCCTCCGAAGCTTTTGTCAGTAAAAAAAAAAAAATTGTTAGGTTTTGATTTTCCTCAATTTTGCATTCATAACAAGCATTTTGATAGGAAAGGATGATGAATGTAAAAAAAAATAAATGAAAAAATTCATTCAATTTAATTTCGTTAATGTCTACATACAAGAGGAATACTTATTAATAATTGTTTTGTGGAATGCAAGCATGGACTATGTAACATACTGCAGTAAATTCTAAACAGTAAAGATGTCATGCTAGTTTTGTAAGGAATAAACACTGCACGTTATTGTTTTTAGGTCAGTCATGTCTGGCAGTGCAACCTTTGCTAGCTTCATGGAAGAATTACTTCATTTGAATCCTGTGTAAGATTTACTGCTGCGACAAACAAAGTTAGCAAAGAAAATTGTGTGAAGAGAAGCATAGAGAAATTGAATAATTTCGAACGGATAGTTTCCTGACAAAAGTTCTTTGTTAAGATTTTAGATGCATCAAAGCTATAAACTTTATTATGAAATTCTTTATTTGCTTTCTTCATGAGAAAGGCTTTTTGGACTTTCCCTACTCTTGTTTCTAACTTCTCTTTGCTGTATAATCAAGCAGGGTTTCTTTGTGTACGCTTTGTGGTGTTTAAATGTTACTCTATGCAAATATTTGTGAGTGTGTAGGTGTGCGTGTTTGTGAGCACACCTCTTACGGGCGCTCTGCTCCAATTGTAGCAGGAGACTGAGCATGCTCAAGCAACAGTCAGACAGGAAGTGGAGGAGTGTGTCGCTGGGCAGGAAGTTGACATCCAGTAACCGGGGAACACACCTTAAAATTGCTGCACAAACACAGTCTGGCACCACGACGAGTCCACACTGCAAAGAGTTGAAGAGAGTGTCACCGCAAACACTGTCTGGCTCCACTGCCCACTCTGTATGCAAAACATTCAGTAGAAAAACATATTCACTCACCAGATTCTTAATGATGGCGTTCTGTATCACATCAAAACACTGCGAGCGAGATCCCAGAGTGTCCAGACAGTGGCACACCTCCTACAAACAGTGCAGAAATGATTATGAGGTAACGAGTTAATGCCTCCAAATGTGCAGTTTTTCATAAATGTAGTACAGCCCAGAGGCGGCTCTGGAGCTGCTTTGGTTCTGTGTACATAAAATGAAGCATTAATGGAGCATTTATATGACACGAACCAGAAACTGTGATCAATGTTTCTTCAATATTTTGATGGAAGTGAAGCAGCTAATTGAACAAAAAATAGGCAGGACATTTTTTTTATATATAAGGAATTGATTATATCATAAAAAGTTGGTATTGCAAACAAATTAGGCACATGTTTCTTTTGGAGAATGATTATGTGCATGGATAAATCATTTATGATAATGACTGCAATGATGCAATGAATTGACTTCATGGTGACTTTATAATTTGTCTCTTGCCTATATATAATTTTTTATTTTAACATAACATTTTATTAAAAGTAAAAGCCTAAACTAGACTAGACATATTTTAGAAACAAGTCATCTTCAGAGAAGAGTCATTTTACAGATTGAAAGCAGATAGAGAGATGTGACTCCCATCTCATTCTACAAAGAACCTTTGAATTATACATCACAACATCTTAGCATCTGACACACACACACACACACACACACACACCCATTTTAGGTGAGTCAAAAATAAATCCCTGGTCCCAGACAAAAGAGAAGTCTGCAGAGAACAAAGAATCCTATAGCACCACACACACCCCCATAAACAGTGACAGGCTCAAAGAGCTGGACCTGGCCAGATTGGCCGACTGTCGTAATGGAAGTTGACACTGGACAGATTAGCAATGCCCTGCCACTCTCTGAACTGATATTTTATGAGCACAAACAATAAATAAGTGTGTGAGTGTATGTGTGTGTTTGAAAAATCTAATAGTGCTAATAGCATTAGAGCAGATTAGATTAAACAGATGAAGGCGGAGTGGAATGTCATTCAGAGCAGGTTATTATCAGACATTAATCAGGCTAACAGTGTTAAGAACACATTACGCATGCTTTAGATTAGAGATGCCTGATTGGCAATAAAGGAATGGACCCCCAGCAGCCATGCTCTCTTGCTCTTTCTCCCCCACACACACACACACACACACACACACACACACAACACTTAACTTAATTTGATGCTAATTGGCAAGCTATATATCTGAAAAACAGTAAGTGAGAATTTTCTTTAAGAGTGTGATGTGAAATCCCAAAAGGACTACGAGGACACTTTTTAGCACATTTTTATGTTTTAGCACATTAGGATATCTTAGCAGAGCTGTAAAAAAAAAAGGTGCTAGCAATTACTTTAATAATGATATTTTTTTTTTAAATCAATTGTTTTTATTTACTTGGTAACATATTTCATATCCCAGCCATGTTAAAAGATATAAGATAAAAGACATACACACACACATAAATATAAATGCAATTAACTAGTACTAATATATATATACACACACATATACACATTTATATCTCAATTGTTTTTCATATTTATTATTTTCCAATATCATTTAATATATTTTTTCAAGGTTGAAAGTGCAATTGACTTGCACCTTGTAAAAATTTAGCTTACGAGCTTAATGTGTTTTTGTACAGCAATTTCTTTTTTTGTACAATGTAATTTCTAATTAAGCACAAGTTAAGTTATTAAGTTGAGAGAAAGTGTTTCTTGTGCATATGAATGTGAGAAGGGAAACAGGCTCTTTTCCTCATTAAGGCCCATTATTCTCCATCAGCCTCACCTGCTGGCATCATCTCCCCCGTCACTCCTCATTACCGTATCACCTGTGATGCCAGCCATCCCTCTACACCTTTACTGTCTGATTGACTTGGACACAAAAAATTAAAGTCCAGGGAAAATTGCATAGAGGAATTAGCAGTGCGTGTGCAGTTAAGGGAGGGGGGCAGTGAGAGTCAGCCCCTGGCCTGAGGGTGTGGTTTTGTTGGGTTTTAATTTCCGTGTAAAATGTCAGCTGGTGATAGTGTCCGTTGGCTGGCATTAGCATTTGCTTTAGCCAGAAGCGCTCTGATAACCAGTCCTTATTGAAATATGGAGACACCTACACCGGTGTGATGTGATAAACCTTCCCCTGTTCAACGAACTGGCCGTCTCCGGGGGGAAACTAAAACTCACTTGTGTGTTGAATAACAACCTGAGTGGTCCTGCACTGAATCAAGTGAACACCTGCTTCTTGGTAAAAGTAAAAAATTGCACACAATTGGTATGAAACAAGATGGGTGCGATTAAAAAATACAATTAATTTAACACAAAGTGCACACGCAAGAACTTTCTTAGTTTGTAGAGGGAAAAAAATGTTCTTGCGATCACAGAAAAACACTGCATTATTCTTAGTTTCATAGTATTACGGTTGCACCATTGATGCCACATGGACTATTTAAACAATGTCCTTACTTCCTTAATAGGTCTTGAGCATGTAGTTGCATAGCTGTCTATACAGAGTCAGACTGCTCTCGGTTTCATCAAAAACAGTCATTTGTGTTCCGGAGAGGAACAAAGATCTTGTGTGTTCGAACGGACATGAGTAAGTAATTAATTTAATTAATGTAATACATTTTTTGTAGCTGAACTATCCCTTTAATTTTAAGCTAGTTTTCACATGTAATGCAAAACTCACAGTGTGTTCCTCCTGTAATGTCACTTTAAAGTGTCTGTGCTATTAAGGGTAGTCATTTTAACATGTTGATTTAGTGGTAACCATAAAAATAAACATTAACATTAATGCAATTTATCATGACATCTTGGCTTAAAGCTTGAAGTTTCATGTTTTTTGCAAGAGAAAGTTGATTAATTTTGAAAATGTAATTCAATTTTGAAAGCCTCTTACAAAAAAAGCACACTAAGCACTCTGCAAAATAAAACAAAAGCACTTTTAACGATTTTTCAATGTTTTCTTACAAAGATTTTGTTCCATATTTACTAACAGCTTGCACCAGCGCATTAAAATAGATAAGATAAAAACAATAAGGTGATGTCTTTGCATTACATTATTTCGTTCTGTTTTTCATTTTTGCGTTAGGTGAAAATCCTGTGCAATGCAAATACATCTAACCAACAGCAGACAGACGAGCGGACTGATTCTAGAGCAACTGAATGATTGACACAAGCCACACTAACTGACAGAACAGATGCGAGAGGACAGAGATGCTCACGGGGGACAGAGTGGATGACAACAGGATTAGAAACATACGCCAGAGACTGACAGCAGAACCACTGACATAACACACGTTGTTGGAGCGACTGAAGGTGGAGAAAGAGACTGGCAGATAACAGAGAGAGAGAGAGAGAGAGAGAATCACCTCCACTACATCCCAATGGTGAAGAAACTGCTCCAGGGAGGTAGCGAATACACTGAGGGGCGAGAGTGTGGAGGAGGGCAACAGGCCATCTTCATCCGTGTCCTGTAGGGCCCGAAGCATCTCGGAGGAGAAACCTGAAGCACAGGATCATAGGAATACCGCTTTATCAATATCAGGTATGCTGTCAGAACTCATATCATTGAACGTGAAGTGCGTGTGTGCGCACCTGTTAGTGTAGTGAAAAAGAAACTGAGGTAATCTACATCCTTCAACGGCACATCCTCTGAACTGCTCGACCAGCCACTCAGAGGAGACCTGCGGGAAAGCACACATGTATTACCAGTGTTGGGAGTAACAGTCTTTAAGTATAACGGAGTTACTAACAGCGTTATTTTTTCAGTAACGGAGTAATCTAATTAATTATTTTCCCCATACTTGCAATGCCGTTATCGGTACTGACAATGTTAATTAGCGTGTTACTAAAATTTGGTTAAATGACCTGTGAGATGTCAAGCTTTGGCTTAAGCCCCGTTCACACTAGCAGCGACAAGCAGCGGCAAAGCGACGCGATCCCATTCATTTCAATGGAGAGCTGGTGATATCCGGCGACAAGAGCGACAGAGGCTGTCAGAGACCGTTGGCGACCGGATGTGGGTGTGTCCAGCGACGCGACAAAGTTCAGAATCTCTCAACTTTATGCAAA
>JAUCMT010000032.1:12616132-12659782 GCA_032357475.1 Enteromius thamalakanensis
GGTCTTCCCATTATTATCTCATATGGGGACAAATTTCCTAGTGCCACTTGAGGCATCATTCTCAAGTCTGCCAGCACTATAGGCAAAACCTTTGTCCAATCCTTATGCTCAATTGTTTATAGAGCTTTTCGCAATTTGGTTTTGATTGTTCGATTTACCCTTTCAACAAATCCGGAGGACTGAGGATGATAAGGAATATGTAAGTGCCAATCAATGTGCAGTTCCTCACAGAGCCCCTGAGTAACTTTAGAAACAAAAGGAGTTCCCTTATCTGAGTCTATAGCCTGGGGAATACCATATCTGGGGATTATGTCCTGCAAGAGATGCTTCAGCACTGTTCTCGCATCTTCCTTAGCACAGGGAAAAGCTTCCACCCACCTTGAAAATTTATCAACACATACAAGTAGATATTGATAGGGACCCTTCTTCGGTAAGTGTGTGAAGTCTATCTGCCATTCCTGAAAAGGTGAGTTCGGTCTAGGAAGATGCTGATGTTTCTCAATCCTAACATATATAAAAATGAATATTTAATTCTTGCAAGAATGGTGCACAGTCATACAGAAAGAAAAGGCTCCCTGCAGAGTGTCACACCCCAGTGTGTTTTGTCTCAGCTCTTATACCATTCTCTTTCCCCAAGGTTGCATACCGTAATTAGGTGGCATTTTCCATAATAGTGACTGAAAAACATGTCTATAAATCTTCTTCTCTTATGTTTACTTCTCAAACCTGGGGCACTGTCGACCCCTAGGTTGCCACAAATGTTCCCCCACTCAGTTTCCCAGTTGCCTCTCTATTTGGTTCTGCCACACGTTAAATTATAGGGAGTCAGCATTCAAAAACATTCTCCCCAACACATGTGAGCTTCTTGTGAGTTCCATAAGTGAAGTTCATGTACAGTTTACCATGAGCAAAGGTTACAAGGAAAATACATAGAAGGTAAAATAAGAATTTCTTCAACATAGGCATCAAGGATTTGGATCAATTTTGTTTCATTCCATTTTTTTAGATTGGTGTATTTTTGTGCTGCAACTTTCTGATCTGATCTGATTATTAAGGCTGGAGCTAAACCATACACGACAGTACATGGTGTATATTGTGAAGACCTTGGTGTCTTTCGTTGCGTTCTATTTGAGGGATTATGTTCTATTCAAAGTCATTTACATCTGTAAACACTTTTGGTAGTTGTTCAAAAGTGTCCCTCAGATATTAATTAGGCCCCAGTGAGGATTGAACTCACGACCCCTGGTTTACAAGACCAGTGCTCTAACCACTGAGCTATGGAGCCTCACCTGTTTTTGACTTGATTATCAAATACTACAGATGTCCATATTCTATATTCAGATTGTATTGTATAGTATACATTTATACTGTTATTTTTTTTACTTTATTCCGTTGTTTCATAATTTAACTTTGTACTGTCCTCTTGCTGCTCTGGCAAATCAAATTTCCCACTTGTGTGGGACTAATAAAGGTTTATCTTATCTTATCTTATCTTATGTACTTTTAGTTCACACCTTTACATACACAGAGTTGACTGCATCACACGTAACTAAAGCTAAAATGCTCCATTCCAGATTTTCATTATAACGTTTTTGTTGCCAGCTGTTTTGCAGTCAAAATATACACATATTTGTTTCTCTATAACTTGTTTCACACAATGAATATAATGTTATAAATGATAGCTTGCAACATGTGGCTCTAAGACCTTCCTTTGTGAATCCTGCTTTTATACACAGCCATGCAGCCTTCAAAATGTTTCTGCCTCTCACAATACCCAGACCTCTCTCTCTCTTTCTCTGGTGTGTGTGCAGAGCAGGCTGAATATGAATTTAAAATATGCGAATCAGTGATATTTCCTATTTTCTAAACAATAGGCTAAATCAGATTCTGAAGATCTTTGACATCAGCTTTAAAAACCTTCTACCAGCAATCACTGTATTTACCACTATTAACGTATACCAAAAGTATAAGATGGAGGTTCACTTAAATATAAGACAAAGAAAAATATACATATTGTATTTCTTTAATAACACTCTACTATATTTTGTGTGGGGATGTAAGAACACAAAATGCACTACATAGCACTGAACATTATAAAATGGAAGTGAATTCAGTACTTGCAGCTGCAATTACCCTTCATAAATATAAAACTCTTGAGATGCGTTAACACGGGAACCAGAACATTATTTACTTGAATAAAATACTTTTACTAAAAATGACAACCAACCAATTAGCCACTTATTTCATTTTTTTAATACAATGCAGATTTTATTTTGAAGTTACTTTATACCGGCGCTTGAAGAAACCACTGATCTATAACAAGCAGTTAAGAACGCAATGAGCGAGCCACTCACAGACTATATAGATCAGTGGAAGAACCCCTTTTGTACCACATGACTACTCTGCTTTAAATCTGACTGTACAAGACAGAGGCGGGATAACTGCAAGTTGGTGAGTGAATAATCATTTTTTATTTTTTAAACTAGCCTGTTTCTATAAATGGTTTCTACACAGAAAAAAAGTCTTACATAATAGTTTATTAAATAAAGATAGTAATTGGCATATTATCGAAACTGTAAGTAGCCACTTTAAAAAGAAAAACGCTACATTGCTGATTCTGTTATAAATAGCCTATATATTTAATTCAGGTTGTTGTAGCCAATACCTAATAAAGAATTTCTAATTTATTCCGAAAATGCTATTTTGTGAAACTTTTTTTCTTTTCTTCTTACTTTGGGCATGTTTCTAGTCTGTTAGGGCGTTGGTTGGAGTTGTTTCTCATTTAAATAACGGCAACCATGGCTTCTTTCGTTTTATTCACCTTTTTTCACGTGAAATAGGCTATGCCACATAAAGACATTAATAGGAGTAAAATTTGAATTGTAGATATAGGATAGGATTTTTTTTTCCTGTCAGAGTTTGTCATTGTCGTTTGTTGCAGTGTGAACATGACTGTTGACATCTGACTATTTTTTATTTATCTATTTATATATCTATCTTGTTTAAACTTCAGACTTCAAATGAACACCTTCAAACTGCAAACTTTTAAAACTACTTTTTAATAGGTCAGACTTTCTTAAGTCAACTTCAAAGTTTGTTCACAAACTTTACTTGTCTAGTTTTCTTTTAGAATATTCTTAATCCATCAGCCTACTTGCACTATTTTCAAGTTTGTTGGACTTTGTTGGTGTTTTTCTGTGCGGTGTGAATTGTTGTTAAGTCATCTCCACAGTTTCGATTTTCGATTCCGATAGCCTACTACCCGCCCATTCTACACTGCAGATTCTGTCAGAAAAAGCCTATATTTACCTTATCTTCTAATACAGAATTTCTTAATTGTTATTAAAAGCAAGATTTATTATTATTATTACTATTATTAAATGAACATGGACTGGAAAAAGGTTGTCTAAAAATGAACAGAACGTATGTTGTATGGAGCCATGAGAAAAATAAATGCTCTCCAAATTAAGTTATCATTTTTCTTTACTTTAGGTATGTTTCTATCTGCATCTCCACAGAGTAAGTAATGTTAAGTTATAAGAAATTAGCTAGCAAGTAGTGTGTTTTCTGTGGAAATCGAAACTGGAGTTAAGTCATTTGATGTTATAAAAAAATAGGCTAGTGGTAAGTAGGCTATTTGTTTTCTGTTGAAATCGAAACTGTGGAGATGCCTTAACAGATAAATTATCCCATTTCAGAAGTGATTCTCAACCTGAAAGCATGTTACGTGTCAATGAAAGAGGACATATGGAACTGTGCTATGATAAGCAACACCTGAAGCTTGAAGACCTCAAAAGGATGGAAATAGAAAATAAATACCTCTACAGACCAATTCCATATTACCCTGCGGATGTGGAATTTCAAGTGTCATATCTTCGGCATAACACTAACCTCCAAGGATTCCTTGGCATCTGGAATTCTGAGGGATTTAAAAAGCCGAGACGCCAACATGATCCCCAAAACTCACCACAAGATGATCTGGTATGGTGGAGCCCAGACATTTCCAGAGGTGATATTAGTGAGGCTGAGAAGCGATACCTGGATGACCAACGAGCTTACACAGAAAAACCTTTCCTGCACAAGTTCACCACTTCCCCTGCCTTTTTGTCTTCCTCTCGCATGGGAAACTTCCGTTTCAGCATGTCAATCCATGATTTGTTGAAAAGTTACAAAAAGCATTTCTGTGCAGGAAAGGAGCCCAACATACGCATTTTTGAGACTGTGGTCTATAAGCAGGAAGTGATGTATTCTATTGTGATTCATGCACCTTGTGCACATGACCTGTTTTCTGAGTATCCCCTGCTTGAGAATACTGAGGATGAGGATGCAGTTTGCGAGTTCCATGGAAACACCATCATCTGGCGTGCGCAAGCAATGAGTAAAACTCACAGTTTCAAGCTGTCTCGGAACATGAGAGCTATTCGGATAAATACAAAACAGAGACAAGACTACATGTGGGATAACCTCGGAGTGGCATTTCATGTTCCACATGGGGAAATTTTCCCTTTCCGCAAGGCGATTCTGGCTAAGAGTCTCAGGCTTTGTGAGGGAGCCAAGCCAAAACTTAGCACAGAAGAGTTTGTGAAGTGTGAGTTTGACCCCATCAGGCTTTAAAGTAAATATGGCAGAGTAATAAAAACCTGCAACCAGTATATTTTTAGGTATTAAAAGTGATCAAATGAGTAGTGTATGTAGACGTATGAAAGATATGTAGGGGAAATATTTGTTTGTTTTCTATTCTGAGAATGTTTTTGTTAATACTGCATTAATAAAGCGCTAATGTTAAAAAAAAAAAGATTCTTCCCTTTGACATGTTTTACGTTAATGGTGGCTTCTTATGGAAAGAGAAAGGCATGATTTATGGTTCTTTATCAGTTTCGCATTGCTCCCACTGAACACCTCTTTGTTTAGCTCACTCAGCTCACAAGAGCAAAGGCATGGAGCACCTTGGGATGTTTCCAAGGAACAAAGAAACCAACAACACTGCCCTGATTTGATAAAGTTCAGGCAACCTTGAATCATTCCACATTTTGGGGATTAGTTTAATAGTGGGAATGTAGTAGGATTTACATAATGTTTAGAAGTTTATTTTCCCCTGCAATTAATTCAATATATATACATTTTTTAAAACAAGTATAAATCATTTATTAATAACTAAAGTAAATTTACAAAAGGGTGTGTAGACTGATTTAATGAGATGTTTTTGGATTCTCTTGTCACTACCTGAAGAGATATATCTTTTTACATGCATACTTGCATTTAAGAAGGCCTATATTTTCATGTTAACTGTCATGATGTCTAAGTGCTGAAGGTCACGTAGGTCATGTAGGTCCACGTGGAACAAAAAATCAAATGTGAATAAAAGAAAATATTGTTTAGACTTCTAACTGTGAAAGAGAAACTGTAGCTTCTCTGTTTTGGCGGGAAAGACAGGAACTTCAGAGTTGTGTGTGTGTGTGTGTGTGTTTTTCTTGCATTCTCTCTATCTTTTGTTACAGGATCCAGATGCCAGCAAGGTATTATCTGAAACCTCTTCAGGAGGAGTCCAAATTCTGTTAGAAGAAGATCAAACCCATAGAAATGACTCTTGGCATGTCTGGGTCATCTAATTCTGTGTAAGAGTGGCCTGACCTCGTCATTAGACTGCAAAACAGACTCCATGCCATAAAACAATAAAAGCTGAAGAAGAAATCACAGACAACAGTCAGGTCTCTGTACCTTCTCTGCCCACTTATCTACAAGCCCTCTGTCTCCCCTCCCTCTTTGTTTCTAACAGGGCAATTCAAAGATTCAACTAAATACTTGTATCTCACAGTAATTCACAGTTTTAAACCTTTCATGTTTGATAATATTATGAATGTTCTGGTGGAAAGATGTTTTCTTTAGATGTCAGTAGAATAGACTCAAATGTCTAAATGATGGATAATTCTGTTCTGCTGATGTAGTATGTGCCCCATGTTAAGGTATCTGGTTAATCTTGCCCCCGATAATATATGCCATTCAGGTCACACGAGTGTTTTTATGGCTTTGAATTTATGGTTCTCTGTTTGATTTAGGTATTCAAAGAGAACTGGCAAACCACTCAAGCAAGCATCTGCTAGCAGAACTTACCGCATGATTGCTCTCTCTTTTGCCAGTATGCTGCCTTTTTGACTTGTTTTTAAAACTTTATTCTCTTTAGTCTGTGTTTCAAGCTGATCAATTGTGCAACCAATTTCAATGAATTCTATTATTTGTTTATTTTAAATGATGTGTAATTTTGCATGGTAAATAAATGCAAGACTTGTTTTACTGAAATAATTCTGGGGTTATATGACTTAAAAAAACAACAACTAAATGGCTTGCTGTTTAGTATAAAACACAATTTAAAAGAAATTGGTGTGATAATTTTGGAATTATTATTTTCAAATAAAATATTATGCATTATGAATTGCATTGTGAATTTCTTTTATTATTTTCATATAATTATGTATTCAGAATTATTATGCCATCTAATTCTGAATATTATTCTGTGTGTGTTAGAAATATAACTCACAGAGATTGTTCTCTGCGGTTAATTCCTTGTGTCAACAGCAGTTTCAGTTTTAGGACAGATGTACCTTCCTTTTCTGTGAATCTGTTCTTTATCTTCAAAGAAAACATGTTTTGTTGTTTTTCTCTAATACCAAAGTACAAGATATTTTGCCATATGTCAGGAAATATAGCTGCTAGTGAAGGAGCGAATGGAGTGCTGGTATATTCTACATATTAATATTGATAATTATTTTCATTATCTAATGGCTGATTTAAGTAGTAATGCCATCTATATTAGTCAACATAGATAGAAGTGTTGTGGCAAAAATTCAGAGGCTCTCGATCAAGAAGACAAATTATCTTTATTGCTTTTTAAAAAGTTTAATTCTTGCAAGAAGGTTCACAATCAAACAGAAGGAAAGGCTCCCTGCTGGGTTTGACACTCTACAAACAGCTGGCACTTTCCTTAAAAGGACAGAACACAGAAAAATAAGTCAGTAGATGTAAGGGTTTAAACCGAAGTTTCAGTAATTCCTCTCTGTTCAATAGTCACTCATCCTCTGTGAAAGTACAATAAAAGAATCTAGAACATTAACAAAGAAGTATCAACCAATAAAGAGAGCTCCCTGGGGGAGAAGAAGAAACCAACACTCATATGAGATTAATAATTATGGTTTATTCTGAACAACCCCAATTTGACCAGGGACATATCTGTCATTTATATAGGCCAAAGTGGCTGCGATTAACATGGTTACAATGGACATCGCGTGATCATACACATTGTTTTCCACTTGAGGTCATCTTGACATCTTGACCCGAAGACATATTCTTTCAACTCTCATGATTAGCAAAAAGAGGAAGTCTGCCAGTCTAAATATTTTTAGTGAGCTAACGTTATGTGCAGACTCAGCACAAAAGGAAAGACAGACATGATCTAAGAAAAACATGATCAAACAGAGAGTACATAGTGTGCTTTACATACTGTGCTCAAGCACGTAGCAAGGCATCATTCATTTTAATCCTCACAAGAAGTCATCTTCTTTAGAAACCTGCTCACTAAGATTTGAGGCCTTGGTGACCATAATGGCGCCACAAAGTCCCCACTGCTAACACTCCACATTAGGACCCTTGAGAGATTTCCCCCTTAGTTCAGCACTTGCAGCTGTTTTTCATTTACTGGTGCACAAGCACTTCCATAAAGGTACATACAGAGTTCATATAGAATCATTTCTTAAGAATCAAATGGATTAATATGAATTAAGATGGAAAAATAGGAATTTTCCGCAACAGAAGTGTGTATATTTTCTATAGCAAGACTGGAAGTGAATATGTGTTGCTTTGTTATCTGTGAGCCATTTTTTCCCTAAGGTCACAGAGCCATAGGAGGTCAAGCCCCCCGGGAGGAGAAGCAAATGAGTGCTCTGTATGGGTTTGTATCTTTTTCTGTGAAGAACTGAAAGGACTGTCCTGTCACCATACAGGTGAAGAAGAATGTCTGACACATATTTGGGTCGCTTTTAGAAGCTCAAGGTACCCCTAGGCCACAATGTAGTCTGTACTTTTTTTTTTTTTGTCCTAGATACCAACCTGGATCCTGTGAGACTAATCCCATGTGTGCAGCTTGTTTGTTAAAAAACAAATCTGCCAGAGAGCAGTGTCAAAAAGTGTACGCAGATGTGTTATAACGAGCATAATGTCAATTGTATTCCCACCAGGCAAGGTTGCATACATCCTTTTCCAAAACCTCACAATGGCAAAGGAATCCCCCTGCCATCTGACTGGTACTGGTACTGCGGAGGTAAATTTGCATCTACTACAACTTCCAACTCTAATTTGACTGGCCTTTGTGCCCCCATTAAGTTCTGCAGTCGAACTTCCCTCATGCATAAGTGCCTCTCTCCTCTGAGCAGGCTAAAGAGGTCTGTCGATGAAGAGGTTCCGCGCAAACACCAGTTGAATGATCACTGCTTGCGTTTCTAGAACTCCATGTTTCCCCAATATGGGGTGGCACGGCTGTGGAACGAGGTAGAGATTCTCCATTACAGGGTAGCCAGTTTTGTGAACAGTACCACAGTAGCAGTGGAAGGATTCCAGACTGAGCTCAGGGCTCTGAGGATCATGACCACACAAAATCGTCTGGTTTTGGATATGATACTGTGCTTTTATAGGTAGCTACTCAATACTGTACTTACATCTCTACTCGTGACGAACCTGAAGGGGCTGTGTCAAAAGCTGTTAAAAGAATGAATGAAGTCTCACATGCCCTTCGAAAGGATGAGCTACGTAGTCAAAGCAATGATTGGAATTGGGGTTTGTTTGGATCTCTATTTGGTTGGCTTGCACCATATGTGAATATGGTCATCCCTGTTACTATTATAATGTTGTTTCTCTGTTTATTTGGGCCTTGTTTGTTTCGCTTAATTCAAAATCGAAAGTATGCAATGATTAATCCCAGTCCTATATATACGACTATGGAAGATCCCAATCAAGGAAAAAATATGAAGCCAATTCAGACAGCCGTGTAAAGAGTTATGCTCTATCGTACATAAGAGAGCATAAAAGAGGGGATTGTTGGAGTCAGAATAGAATGATGTATGTATCTGAGCAGTGTGCCTTTGACTCATTGAACTATGTCTGTGCAGAAATAACGCCAAGTAAACGCATAAATAAATGTCATGATGATCTGTCGAGATTAGAAATGTTTCAGTTTCTCTTTTTAATGCCATTTGCTTTTGTTTAATGTTATATGCTTTAAAAGGAATTATCCTTCTGTGCTTGAAGAAGAAGGTGTCAAGAAGATGAAATATGTATGTGTGTACCCTTATATGTATGTGTATGGCTAAACCGCACCCAAACTGTACTATAAAAAGGAGGACCTCTGCCCTTCTTTTCTGGGGTTGTCAGAATAAACCAAGCATATATCTACTATACTTGTGTTGGTTTCTTCTTCTCCCCCAAGATATCTCTTATGGTTGATGTCTTTTCACTTATGATCAGAATTCCTTGCTTATGCTTTCACAGAGGGTGCATGACTGAGAGGAATAACAGAGACCTTGTTTAAATCCTTACACTCACACACGCATACACTACCTACACAGTTTCAGGTGTTCACAGAAGTTGTTCAGTTAATTTTCAGTATATTTCAAATTTTCATAAAAAATATTTTGTTCAAATTTGGTCCATAACGTGGTTGTTACTTCAATACACCAATACACCAATATTCAGTCAATGTAACAAACTGAACAGTTTGACCAATTTACATCTTGTCTGTTCACTAATAAAATAAAGAACTTGAAATATGATGTTTTTTTTATTACATTTTAATGTTGCAACTGTCCCTGCTCAACGTTTGATGTTTGTCTTTTTTAATCTTACATAATACATATATTATTATACTCTTGTGAACTTTTTTTACGAGGTGACATTTGAATATCTTTGAAGAAGAACTTTCTCTTTATTCCGAAAACTCTCTTTGAGCGCTGTAAAGTAAATTAAAGTCATCTGAATCGTTTTGACTCATCTCAATTGTCTAATTACGGCAGTGTTACATTGTAGTTCATATAGGTTTAAAGGGGGAGGAGTACATAGAGGTGAAGACAGTTGAATCAAAGAATGCAAATGAAGAATTCAGGTATAAAACCTCCCCCTTTACACCAGTCCTGATCCACTCAGCATAGCCAATCAAATACTGGAGCAAAAGACACCAAGACACACAAGAGGACAGGAACCTCTGCAAACTGTTAAAGTTAACACCTTTACTTTAAATCCTAAATACAATATACTTCACCTTAGTTTCTTAAATGATGTTCTGTCAGGATTTAGGATCAGTAGATCTATGACATTCTTAAATTTTTAATCTTATAATACTTTGTCACGTTACAGCGATGTGGTATCTGACAGATGTGGGTTTAATTTATTAAGATTTTTACTTTCTACAAAAAGCTGTCTCTGAGGAACTGAAGGAAATACAAAAAGTGTTGCAACCATCTCCCTAATTGTTGGATTTCTGCAGACTTGTGAGCCCTGTACTTTTTGGACAGCCATGTTGCATCACTCATGAAGAACAAGAAGACACCTAAAAATGTTGCCTTTAAAAGATCACTTGTTCCATCATTTTATTTTTAAATACGCATTGTACATTTATATGTATATAAAAATTTTAATGTTCATTGCATGTTAAACCATTGCATGAACCAGTCAAAGTCACTTATCCCACAGAGCCCTTAAATAAGGCAAAATAATTAAATTTGCAACAAATGATATGATGTGAGTAGGGCTTTTGTCCAAATGGTCATGTCTTTTTTAATCAGTAATAAGAGAGAAGTTGCTTTCTGGTAGTCGGACAATTCGAAGGGAAGGTGTTAAAGATGTAATTACAGTTAACAATAAACATGGGAGGCGACGAAGAGATGGGGCATTATTGACTAAAGGAATTTGGGTTTAACCGTTGAGTGTCAATTGGAAGGTTTTTATCAGTTTAAGCTTTATGCTTATGTGTGTGTGTTTTGAAACAAGAGTAGGAGGGGCTGCGCGGTGGAAGCAAAAATTCGTTCAGTGTTTCTTTGGGAGCAGAAGAAGCGCCATCCGGAATAGCGTATCGCCAATAACCGGTAATATACTTGTTTTTACGAAAACAGTTTTACAAGTAGGCTTAGTTTTAGATTCATTGGGTAATTTATTATTCATGCACGGTTGAAAGAGAGTTTTCTCAGCATGGTCATCATTTTTAATATCAAGTAATCGAAACTTAAAAGAAAACCGTTGCGCGCGCACATACCTTCCTCGTTTTGAGTGTGCACGTTTTTATTCTTCTAAATAACAAAAGTAGAGACTGTAAGGGAAGCAGATCTGGTTGAATCAGCAAACCCAAGTTTTTGATAGTTTTTTGCTGAAAAGCCAAATAATACTATAACTAGAGAGTTGTTTAGTTTCGTAAGACAGTGGTTTGCCTTACCCTTATCTTTGTCTTACTCTCCATTTCAGAAAGAAAATGAAACGCACAAATAACCGAAATGTTAAAGAAACATACTTTGAGGGACAGCATCTGAATCTGTTGGACCTAAAAGAAATGCACATACCGAATGGATACCTGTATAAGAACAACATTCCTGCTTATCCAGAATCTGTGGAGTTCCATGTACAGAAAGTGTCTCATGGCACTGGAGAACGTGGTCTTAAGAGTATTTTTCTCGATTCAGGGTTCAGACAGCCACCGGAGCTGGTGGCCAATGATCAGCACCATTTCCTCTGGTGGGAGTTAGAAGTCACATCTGATGACATATCCTCAGCCGAGGAACATTTCCTCAATTCTTTATTCCCTCAACAAAGCGCTGCCCAAATTTGCCACCAACCACCTGTTCTTGAGCACTTCACCAGCTCGAAGGCCTTCCAGGAAAAATCTTCCTATGGGAACTTCCGCTTCATCTTTTCACTTAAGGAGCTTCTTTGGCTCTATGGTAAGCAGTTCTGTGGTGGCCAAAGTCCAGTTCTGCGTGTGTATGAGACTGTGCTCTACCGACGAGAGATTGTCTATAATGTTGTAGTGCATCCTCGAGACATAAATCTTTATGACCATTTTCCTCGACTTCCTAATCGGGAGGAAGGTGTGTGTGGGTACTATGATGGGGCTTTTTGGTGGCGTTGTCAAGCCCCCTCTGAAACCTATAAGCTGAAGCTTGAGGTGAATAAGCGCAATCGTAGTGTTCATGTGAGACCTCATAAAGAAGAATACTATGTGTGGGATCATGTATGTTTTGCTTTCCACATGGAGCCTGGGTGGGTGTTAAAAGTGGACCGGAACAGGCTGTTAAAAAGGGTGAATGCATACGAAGTGTCTCAGCCGTGTCTTCTGAGAAATCCGGAGACTCCACTGAGTTTAAATGAGGCTAAACGTGTATTAGCTAATCTTAAAGCTAGTATGGGAAAGGCTGAGGCTTGAAACTAAACACACAGATTTCCGCCCAAATGTTGCATTCACAAAGAATAGCAAGCAATAACATCACTCATGCTGCTTTGGTCTAAAATGCTTAAATTTCACAGTAAGAAATGTTTGTGAACCCTGTTGTGTATATTGTGTTTCCATTGCATGTAGGACTACTAACAGGTAGCATTGTAAATTGCTGTGAAATTAAAATTGTTTGTTAAGAAGTTATCCCAGCTGTGATATATAATGGTCTATATTTTCATGGTATGATAATCGTCTCAAAAAATAGCATGGTATCACTGTACTAAACAATTGAAACAGTTTTTTTTTATTTGAACAAATGTTTGAGAGCAGTGTTTATTTAAATTTCTTTAATAAAAAAAATCAAGTAAATTTAACAACATATTTTCATCATTAATAATTCATAACAATTCATAAACTGGTTTTACTTAATTTTTCTTTATCCTGTATATTTATGATATAATACAAATATAGCTACTGTAAAAAATGTTCGCAATGAAATTAAAGGGTTAGTACACTCAAAAATTCTGCCATTAATTACTCCCTCATGTCCTTCCAAACCCATAAAACCTTCGTTCATTTTCGGAACACAAATTAAGATATTTTTGATGATATCAGAGAGCCAATGAGACCCTCCAAAGACAGCAATACAACTGAAATTATCCAGATCCAAAAACATGGCAAAAACATTGGTAAAACAGTCCATGTGACATCAGTGACTCAACCTCACTTTTTTTTTTGCGCAAATAAAAAAACCCCATAATTTACTTTTCTCCCGTGACTTATGTCGGCCGTCATGCATATAGCAACCTCTAACGTATTTGACATAATTTGTCTTGTTTACATCCAAGTGAAAGCACGTGCATGTGCATATTCTGCGGCTGCTTGCGCCTAGAGGAAAGTGTACGCTTACACAGTAATGTTCTCTAAAATGCCGGAAGATGTAAGTCATAGGAGAAGAATGGTTGAATATATGATGTTATTTTTGTTTTCTTTGAAGTCTCCTATCAAAACTGTAGTTGATTCACTGATGTCACCTGGACATGTTTTTGGACCTGGGATCATTTCAGTTGTATTGCTTTCTATTGAGGGTCAGATGGCTCTCTGATATCATCAAAAATATCTTAATTTGTGTTCCAAAGATGAACAAAGGTCCTATAGATTTGGAACGACACGAGGGTGAGTAATTAATAGCAGAATTTTAATTTTTGGTTGAACTCACCCTTTAATGCATAAAGCTTTAACAGTTTAATTAATGTTTTGAAATGTAATCAAATGAATAGAACTTTTAGACTTTTTTGCCAAGGACTGCACAAAAGAGATTTAATAAATAAAAATGAGGGGGAAATTATATTCCTTAAAATGTTTTTTGTTTTTATTATTATTTTAGAAGACGGCTACATATAGTACAATTTCTGTCAATTTCTTCAAGTTCAAAAGCTGACTTTTTTATTTTGACTGGCTGTAGTGAAGAGCTTTGAGTGTCAGTGTATGTGACAGTAGTTTTCTTAAATAAAATGATAAAAAGATTATCAGTTGTTCTCTCAGTGTTTGTGTTCACGTCCTCAGATAGTGAGACGGCAGTTAAACCATTAAACACTATCCTGAATACGCATAGTTACTTGAGTAGTAGACTTTTTTTTTTTAGCATATGATACAATGTGCCTGTCTCTTATTGAATGAGCGATCATTCAATAAGAGACAGGCACAACAAACTAATTATACTTTTTTGCAGGCGCTTTGCGACTACAGTTTTTGTGAACTATATTGTTACAACTCTGGTCCCGAGTGATTCAGGTAATAGAGGATGACATGTCATCAGATAGGCCTACCTGGCTGTCTGGAAATATTATAGACTTAAACCAATCCCTACCCCCAGACCTACCCAAAATGTATGCCTAAAAAACCCCAGATATTTCCTGAACAATTATTCCTTAAATCTGACTGGTTCTCATGATTTGACAGCATGACACTGGTTGATTGGAATGTTGATCCAGGAACACAATGTACTTGGTGAAATCACGCTCACCCTGGGGGTTATCTACCACAAACACTTTAGCAATAAGTTGCAACTTGAACTTTCTCAAATGCACGTTGGGCACAAACATTAGCACCCCTAGAAATTCTTATAAGTAAAATATCTTTAAAGTATATTGCCATTCATATTCACAATTTTGAGCACCATGGTGATTGTAATGAACATGAAATTATCCAGCTATCACAATGTGAAAAAAATTAAGACTATCTTTCTAATTGCTTCACAAAATACTAAAGTGGTTTTAAGAATGGAGGTTTCAGAAAGTAGTGCAGTTAATTGTGGCCAATGCTTCTGCTCACAGGGCTAAGAAAAGGGGCCAGACAACAGCTCTGTTACTGGTGGTTGTTGAGTTACAACATAGCAAAGAAACCTAGCCTAGTCCAAAATATGAGAAGCTTCTGTCTAGCAATTTTGTTTGCTGCCGATGAAAGCTTTAAGCTGATAATAGAAAACCTTAATGTGGGCAGATACTCTTGCATATCCAATATAAAAGTCCTGTTGAAGCGTTAAGGAGAAATGGTGTGAGCGTCTCCTGCGAATAAAATAGTGGTGCTCGTGTTAGATTAGGTAAAGACGTATTCAATGTTACTTTTGATTTATTGCTTATGAGTTATTGTTTAATAAAGCGAAACCATCTCAACGGTGATGTGTATATTGATTTGCATGTTTATAATAAAATAATTTGATACATAAATGGCTCTACTCACACAGATTAATTTATATTCGGGTACAAAACTCTTCTTCAGTTGCTAGTAACTTACTGTAGGTTTAAATTTATGTTATTTACTGGAAACAGTTTGTTAAAAGATAAATAAACATTAAACATGAACAATTTTTGCATCTTTACAAGAAAAATGAAATAATATAACAGCCTCATGCAAAGCATTTCTGGGACCCAATATCAGAAAGGTTAACTAAAAAAGGTTGATGAGGATTTCTGGTTCCCAGAATGTTTTGTATGAGGCTGCTTTTAATAGGTTGATTCTGTAAGGATAAAATACTTGCTTATGTTTAATGTTTATTTATATTTTAATAAACTGTTGTCAATAAATTTGAAAATTATAAATCTACAGTAAGTTACTGGCAACCAGCAAATAGAAACGTCAGTATTGGTATCAGTGATACTTGCCTTCAAGTCATAAAAAAGATGCCACTAAACAAATATTAAAAATATTGTGTTTCTGCATTAGTTTGAAGATTGCATGTGGGGTTTGCAGTAAGGTTAGGTGAGAGTAATTGCAATTCATTTTTTTTTTATTATTTACATTTTTGTAAATGATTCATATTTATATATCCAATATATCTAGCCTATGTTTTACATTATTCATGTATCTTTTCATTTTGGTATTAATTTGTGTATGTTATATAAGAATGTTGCTCAATTTTTTTTCAACCTTTGCTCTGACGAACCATTTCTGGTGTGAACAGGATGGTTAAGCCTTGCCTTTTTATGTTTTTGTGATTCAGCAAATCTCTTACTTTTGGTTGTATCACAAGAAATATGAGGTATTATTTTTCACCATAGGCCCTATATTACAATATGCTATCATGAGGCTTACCCTCTGTTCATGTTGGTGTGGGTTCACTTTTTTTAATGAACCCATTTCAAAATCGACCTACTTAAAATGTACTAACCTGTACATTGATTAATTAAATTCACCCTTATAAAAAATTATTTAATACTTTCCCTCAGAAGATTAAGGAAAGCTTATTTGTTTTAAGATCCTGATGAACTTTCCATTGCACCTTTGAAAACATCTACACTGCTTCACAGTGTGCTATTGTAACGGCACATGGCAAATGCACTGTCTGGGATCAGGAAGCCCTTTAGTGACCGGGTGGTTTTTACAGTCTATGCAGACAGCACATCCTTGATGATCACCGTCCTTCCATTAAAGACAATTTAGTACAATCATTGCTTTCATATGGTGAGAAATAGGCTTATGATCAAACACACTTCTCACCCCAACCGTATACATTTCTTCTTTCATTTGGCAAACACTACTGGTCACCGTTACATCAGCATACTTAGGAAAAGGTTATCTTCAATTCAATAAGCAATATATACAAAACAACAAAACAAAACAAAACAAAACGAACGCACCATACGCTCTCAGAAATAAAGGTACAAAAGCTGTCACAGCTGTCAATCCATTTGGGCGGGTTTTAGTTGGACTGGAAATATTTCTTGGACCTGGCAACCCTGGTGGAAGCTGCTGAGCAGTGAACCTCAGAAGATAATTTATCAAGCGGATTAAAACGTCTCTTTAACACAAGGTAAAATAGACAATAAAATTCTAAAGTCAGTATTTTATAGCTGTAGTTAGTATTTTATACTTGCAGGACTGTATTGTTTTCGTTTAAGCTACGGTATTGGCTTGAACGTGCGATTTGATAATTTGGCGGCAAAGTTGTATTACGGTAGAAGCTGATAAACCGAAACTAAAAGTTGTTATATTATTCTTCTAGTTACGTTAGGTGAAATGACTAAAATCGCTCACAATAAAAACCGCACAGGATTTTGGTAACGTTACCCATTGAAAGCATTAGATTTGTTTGTATTTGATTTTTTTCAGTGTAACTTTGTTTCTGTCGAGGCTATCGAAGAGACACGAAATATTGTTATGTTTGCCCTCATGAGACATTGAGTATTTTTTGAGATTGTTGAGGGTGATTATTTTTAAATATGTGTAAAATAAATAGAAAACTAGAAATAGATAAAAAGCTAAAATAATCCTCTTATTTGGTTTCAGAAAGAATATGATGAGTCAAACAGCACGTGACTGTGAACGGACGACTTTTGAGGGACAGCATTTGAGTCTGTCAGACCTAAAAGAAACCCCTTATATAGAGAACAACTACCTGTATAAGAACAACATTCCTGCTTATCCTGAATCTGTGGAGTTCCATGTGCAGAAAGTGTCTCATGTCACTGGAGAACAAGGCCTTAGGGCTATTTTTCTCAATTCGGGGTTCAGACAGCCACCGGAGCTGGCAGCTAAAGACCAACGCCATTTCATTTGGTGGAGTTTAGCAGTCACATCTGATGACATATCATCAGCTGAGGAGCGTTTCCTCAACTCTGTATTCCCTCATCGAAGTCGTGCCCAAATTTCCAACCAACAACCCATTCTTGAGCACTTCACCAACTCGAAGGCCTTCCAGGAAACATCTAGTTATGGGAACTTTCGCTTTACTTTTTCGCTAAGGGAGCTTCTCTATCACTATGGCAAACAGTTTTGTCGTGGTCAAAGTCCAGTTCTGCGTGTGTATGAGACTGTGCTCTACAAACAAGAGATTCAATATACAGTTGTAGTGCACCCTCGTCACGTAAACCTTTATGATGATTATCCACGACTTCCAAGTCACAGTGATGGTGTGTGTGGATACCATGAGGGGGCCATGTTGTGGCGATGTCAAGCCCCTTCTGAAACCTACTCAAACAAGCTTGAGGTGAACAGCTTTAGTGGAAGAATTGATGTGACCCCTCAGCACAATCAATACTATGTGTGGGATAATGTGTGTGTAGCTCTTCACATGGAGTCTGGGTGGGTGTTAAAAGTGGACCGGAACAGGCTGTTAAAAAGGGTGAATGCATGTGAAGTGTCTCAGCCGTGTCTTCTAAGACCTCCAGAAACTCCACTGAGTTTAAATGAGGCTGAAGATATATTAGCTAATATAAAGGCTTAAATTGGCTAGTCTGAAACCACTGATAGCACATGTATCCAATACATAGCACATACTTCATGGAGACATCTATTTGACTTCTGCAATACATTTTTTATCTGCATTTACATCTGCAAGGCGTAAATAACATGTCTTTATTTACAACGTAGCCTAAAACATCTGAAAGACATCTATCAGATGTTTGTGCACAGCAGATTTCTTTCAGCATACATGTGCTATATGTCGATATTACATTTACAGGGAATTGCAAAGAATAATGAGACTATGCATGCTAATTATATATTTTACACCAGTTGCCTTTATTAAACATTATAAATTGACAGCTGTCATGATAAAATTCAAAGCCCTACAGAGCAACACATTTTTCAGTGCCATTTTCAGTCACTTTTAAACTTTTAAGACATTTATAGAATTTTATATTTCATATCTTGTGTAAACCCTGCTATAACATAAGCAACACATTCTAATGCTGCAAACAGTTATCTTAATTATTTAGACTTCTGCTTTTGTCTTGTTCGAACGATTATTAATGTGCCTTTCCACTAATTGTTGCAATTAATTGAATAAATCACGTTTTAGCATTCCTGCAGACAATGCATTAAAAAGCTTTTTATATTATAATTAATGTTCTGTTTAACATATTTGCATTGCATTTACAACATTTACCACAAGCATATTGCAAACTATGTTTTTTAAATATGCACTTTTAATTATCTCCAGCAGAGGTCTATATTGGCTAGCTAGTTATTTTGATTTCACATTTTTACTAAAACCCTGTTAATATTTTCTTTAATTATTATTGCTTTGATTTTTAACTTGAATTGTTTTTCTTTTAAGCATGTTTTGAATGTTAATTATGTTTCTTAAATACCAGAATTTAATCTAATGTACTTAAATCTAAAGTTTTTTTGCTCTAAAATCACTAAGTGTTTGAATCTGAATACTGTAACAGTTTTGAATATGATTGTCATTAACATTCATCATTGATGTAACTTAATGTCATGTTGGTGTATTGCTTAACCAATAAATATGACTATACCCCAGTTGTTGGCTTTCTAGTGTTCACTCACGTTATTTTCTGTTACAATGTCCAAGCCAGTTTTTGCAGTTTTTCAAGCAGCCTCGTATTTTTGATTTATTACAGAACTAAAATCCCATTTTCATTGTTTTAGCTTTATAATTCCACAAACAAAAGCAGGATTTAAGTTATGATCTTATTTGAACTAATTATTGAAACTTTTCATTCAGGGATTGTTTACAATATTGTAAAAAGCTTGTACCACACATCGGTTTGTATTTGGTTTAACTCAAATAAGTGGTTTTAGCTCACTACTTCGAGCTGAAAGCAGCAATGTCAGCACCATATAAGGCCACTTGGCTCATACAGATGATGTCATCACCACAGTCCTGACTGGAGTCTCTCCTTTGCCCTGTACAAAGTGTGTGAGAGAGAAAGAAAGTGAAGGAGGTGTGGTGGAGAGGAAAGAGAAAGAAGAGAACATACATTTGTAGGGAATGCTCAAACGGACTCAACTGAAGTTTGTTTGTAAGATGTTTCAGTGTGTGGCTTCCAGAGGATGAAAAGCTAGATGCTAGTTGGTTTACTGGAAAAACACCAGACAGAAAGAGAAGAGAAAGAAACGGGTGGAGAAGCAGAGTGAAGCATTGTAACAGCTGCCCCGGACTGTGACAGTGAGGGAACTACTTTTCTTAAAGGAGCCTTCTTACCATGGGGAAGTCAGGTAAATCTCTGTCTCACTTAGCATTTGTGATGTTATCAAATATATATTTCCTTCAGTCTCTGTCACTGCCATCCTCTGCTTTTGAATGAAGTTTTGTCAGCACAGGTTGAGTATATGCCAGCTCTATCACGCTGTATGCGTGTGCTGGGGATTGTTAGCTACTCAATCCTTGCTTTGTTTGAGTGATAGCATCATGTAGTTGGATTTATGCCTTGGCATTAGTGGGAAGCACAACTGTTTTGCAACATTTGTCCAGTTTAAGTTGTTGCAAATAGAGCACAGTGTGTCAAAAATAGATGATTTTCCAAAAGAACTAAAATATATACTTATATAAATGATAGTTTGCTCAGAACAGTTACTTGTAATACACAAAATATACTAAGCTTTAAACATGAGGGCTGTGTGAATGTTGCATTACTATGTATCCAACTACAATATATTAAAATAAAACAGTCAAATTAATCTAATCTAAATACAAATAAAATAAATTTAAAAAATGTTTTTCTTGAAATTAAGATATGCTTCAATTACTTGTTCATTAAGGGCCCTGGTTTGGCCATATCCATTTTCAAATTAGTAGCCTTGTGTAATTTTACATTGTTGAGTTTAGCTAGAAATAAGAAAAACTGCAGTACTTTCTAACCTCTTGCTACTGATTCTCTGTTGACTTTGCAGCATCCAGGCTTTTTTGTGAGGAGGTACTGAAGACTCATAATGACTACAGGAGAAAACATCAAGCCCCACCTTTAAAAATCAGCAGTAAACTGAGCCGTGAAGCAACACGGTGAGACCTATTTTTTTTATATGCTTGCTCTACTTTTTGACATTGTTTTCATCTTTACTAGAGTTTTTTGCTCTTCAATGCCTTGTAGATATGCTGAGAGCCTTGCTAGCACCAGGATTCTGAAGCACAGCGTTGAGTCGAGTAGAGGAAACTGTGGAGAAAATTTAGCGTGGGCATCTTATGATCAAACAGGTATGATTCCTCTTCTTCTGTTTCAAAATGTCCATCTAAAACATATTTACATAGATGTAGGAGTTCAGACTGCTGTCGTCTTCTCTTTGTAACAGCTGGAATTCATTATGAATCGACTACCTCCATGTTCAGTCTAAAGTTGATTACTAAGTAGATTGGAATGTCTGGCCGGTCTGGGGTGATTTGTAAAGTGTCGCTAAATGTATAGTGTGTCATGCAAAGCTTCAAGTTGTACCCTGGAATTTTCAGTTGGATTTATTTTAATAGTACAATTTAATAAGCAGATAGCAAATACACATTCAGAATTTGGGATTATCTAAACTTAAACTTAAAGATATGTGTGTCTGCTTGTGTGCTGACAGGAAAAGATGTGTCAGATCGCTGGTATAATGAAGTGAACCAATACAACTTCAACCAGCCAGGATTCTCCTCTGGAACTGGTAGGAGTATTTCCAACAGTGACACTCCTTGACATATACTTACCTGCAAAGTTTACTTCCAGTTCTTTTCAAACACACCTGAAGCAGCATCTTAAGGTGTTTATGTGCGTCAATGCTTGACTTTGTACTTAATTCACTCACATTTCGTAACAGTCTCAATGACTAAACTCCCCAAAACCTCTTTAAAATCAGTCGAATGACCAGAAACTGGAGCAACTACAACCTGAATACCAAATTTGCCTGGTTTAGGAAGTTCTTTTTGGTACTGCATGCATGTAAACATCTTTTATGAGTTTATGCGCTAAAATCAAGCCCCACTATTTCCTCCTCAGTATTAAAGTGTCACTCAGAAATGTCACAAAGGCCAGAACTTTTGCATTAGTTTAACATTTACTGATGCATTCATAATTTATTTACTTAAAACATCATATTCTGTTGTGTCATCCAAAATAATTTTGCATTGAAGTAAACTTTGCAGGTATGTTGATTTGATTTTCATTAACAGGACAGACACCATTTTTTAAAATATTCATAACCCCTGTTTTATAACCAAATATAATACAAGCACATTAAGCAGATAAGTCTGGCCCAGACAGTGTAATATAATATGCTTCAGCATTTAAAAATAAAATTCCTAAATGTTACTCATCCTATTGGAAAAAAGCTTTCTGAAGCCATCCCAGGCACAGGAAACTTCTTAATAAATTTCAGCTAAGAGAAATCTCTTGCAGTGGGATGTCTCACTACTTACAGCTGGTAACTCACCCCCTTTACTTTTTATTAACCTTACTTGTTATCAGCTTCAGACTGCAAGAAATGAGCTATACTAGCCACAACCTCAAGAGGGCACAATGCTTTTGAAAGTCACTGTTCTACTGCCGCTGATTCATTCTTTCTGATGTGACTATAGATTGTGCATTACATGGTTAATGTGTGTTTTTGTAACTCAGTTGGTAGCATATGTTGTTGTCAACATCAAAACTCTCCGTTTAATTCCCAGGGGGTAAACACAAAGGGATGAAATCACCAGTAATTAGCTTTGGATAAGCACTTGCTGAATGCATAAAATGTACTTGAGTCTCTTATTCCTCTCAAATGTTTTCACTCTCTCTCTCTCTTAGCATATAAATATTTAACTGAGCACCAACACAAGCATCACATGGATTTCACGCAATTCCACGCAATTCACACCAATTAATGCATTTTTTTTTTGTTTCTAGGTCACTTCACTGCAATGGTGTGGAAAAGTTCGAAGAAACTTGGTGTCGGTAAAGCAGTGGCCTCAGATGGTTCTACCTTTGTAGTGGCACGTTATTTCCCTGCCGGCAACATTACCAATCAGGGCCACTTCCAGGCCAATGTCCTGCCCCCTAAAAGCTGATCCAAATGTAGCTGGACACAATGAGAACGAAGGTAGGGAGGGGAACTGAAACAGGATGGGGAACAGCTGAAATCAGAGAGACTTTTACCTGGAGGTCCAAGCACAGTGATGGTTGGCCTTAATACACAAATCTTACTTGAAATGAAGAGCTTCTGCCTTTACATTTTTGGGCTTTTATTATTTAGAATATAAAGAGGCTTACAGTAAACTAAACGTTGAAGCTAATGCTAGTTATACTCTGCATTTAACTACACTTTCATTGAGGTAAGGTCAATTTGTGCGCCTCTTTGTGAACAAATTGTCAACAAAATCGTATTAGAAATTATTTTTTAAGAACGAAGCAAACACGGATATAATCGCATACCTCCACTGCACTAAAATATAATGTGAATAATTATTTGGGATGCAGTTTTCATGCTGAATGTGAAAAGAAGTGTGTGACCCCACGTGACATTTAAATACATGAGATGCAGAAATAAGCTTTGGTAATGTTCATTCATTTATAGACTATATTTACTGATCATTCATCGTTATTATTTTGGTCATCTTTATATCCTTGTATATTGATATGGATTAAAATCGAGAGTGTTTAAATATCCATCCGATGTCATGTTTGCATTCAAAATTGATAACAAATATTATTTTGGATTTATAGTTGCACAATTGTCCACAATCCATGTATTTTGCTTAAGCACTTACAGCTTTTTAAACCCTCTAAAACATGCTTCTGTAATAAAGTGGAATTTTAGTGCCAGGTGCACCATTTATGCTTGCAAGAAAAGATAAATATACATATACCCCAAGGAAAAGTTGAAAAAAACAACAACTTCAGGTCAGATTCAAACCATCAGCTTTGAGGATATTAGCATTTATTTCTACAATTCTCTGATCTACCATCTGAGCCATAAAGGCAATAATAAAATTTGTTCAAAATGTATAGCGATACATTTCAGTTTAAGGTGCATTTATATGATTCGTAGATAGTGTTGGGAAACAAACAGCTGTGGTTGTAACAGATTTATTTCAGCAGGAGTTTGGGCGGCGCAATATAGCAGCATTACTTAGGGAAGAAAACACGCAAGGGGCAGGGTAGAAGTCTTTTCCTCTTTTACATAGTCAGCTCCTATAAATAGATACAAAAGATAAAATATCAATAGCAATCAAAGTGTTTGCTTACTGTATATCTGAGAACCATCGCTGTATTTACAGTACCTAAATGACTAAAGATGCCTTCGCAAATATAGCAACACCTTAAAAAATTTCCCTTATTTGAATAATCTAGTGTAAAGTTAGGCATTACACAGAATGTACAAAGGCTTAATGGCAATCACTCACCATAATGGCATTGACAATGTCGTTTTTGTTGTGGCGCAGTGCACGGACTGCTTTAGCTCGAGACACATTGGCCTGCGCCATCACCAACTCGATATCTCTCTGCTCCAGCCCACCCTCATCCAGCTTACAAACAGAAAAAAAGGGTATGGATAATGTTAATTGTGCTGCTTCATTAATTCAAGTATATTTTTAACAGGAAAAAGCCATTCACTATTTCGTCACAGAAAAAAGAAATACATAAGACATAAGTGTTTGGAATGAGATGAAGCGGAGTAAAGTATGACAGAATGTTTATTTTTAATGGAAAAAATGAAAGATTTATACCTCTTCTTCTTCCTCGCTCTCTTCTTTTATGGTCAGGCTTGGTGTGCTGTCTGACGGCAGAGGTGATGGGTCAAGAGGAACCTTAAATTTCTCTGCCGCTGCCTTGTGTACCTGTTGTGATAGGTCTTCAATCTGAGAAGAAGAGAAAGATAGAAAGCAAAGATTAAGATCAATGAACAGATATAAGTATTTAAATATTAATCTTGCAATCTGTAGCCAGTTTTTTGAAGATGTCCTTGCATGTGCAACAAGAAAAAAATACTAACCTTGGCCTCTCCAAAGACTATGTATATATCTGAGGCAGGGCTTTTGAACACATCTGGACGTGTAATGACAAAGAGAATATTCTTGGACTTCCGAATGGTGATGCGTGTCACCCCGTGGATCTGTTTCAGCCCGAGCTTTGACATCGCCTTGTAATGATAACAACCACATGGAGAAAGAGAGACTCGGTTATTGTGCACAAGACAGTGAGTCTTAAAACTGCATAACAGCATTTGCAGTCCCACCTTTCGTGCTTTTTTCTCACTTCGACTCTGTTTGGCTCTGCTCACTGACTCATCAGCTGGAGAGTGTGAGAGCTATGATAAAAGAAGATATGAAGGTTAAAGAGAGCATAGTAGGACCTAACATTGTTCATGGAGTAGACTCAAAAATGTAATTTTCTTTTTTTTTTTGCAATGATGCATGCAAGTATACCTAGAACAAATGCTCTGCTGCAATCAAATAATTAATTGCTGCTTGTTCAATTTACTTAATTTTAACATTTATTCTACCTATCCAGTTCCAAGTGTTATTTTTTAAAATTAAGATTTAAGATTGAGAAAAAGCATTTAATGTTAGGTTGTGTGCAAGTTGTTTTACTCGATGTCAAAGCTCGAAAAGCATGTGTTTTTATCAACATTTTACACAAAATACACTAAGGTTACTTTTATAAATAAAGAAACATTAGTATAGCATATAATTAGCAGAAACATTAGTATCACTGAAGGATCAAGCTTACCTGTGGATTTGAGGGTCTCAACAATGGCCCACTGGGTTCTTCTAGCTCAGGAACTGAGCCATCACTGTCTGTTTCATTAATTGAAGCTACTAAATGAAAGAAAGACAAATAAACACTAAAATTGCTTTAAGGTACTTGAGAAAGGTGCTTTTGCCTTATGGCTAAAACAGAGGATGAACATACTATTGTTTTTGAAGGGGAGATCCAAGTCCTCTGGGCCTTTTGATCTGAAGCTAATTGGGCACACGTCTCGCTCTATGCTCTGTCGCTCAGCTTGCTTTGTTTTTATGAAGAAGTCTGGTCTTGGACTGATGCAGGGGAGCATCTCTCTTTCATCTGACTGATTCAGTGTTCTTTGGGCATGGTTACTGTCTGTTTGTCCAGTGGATGTTGTAGACTTGGATCGTTCTGTTTGGTGTCCCTTGCATACTACTCAAGAAAAACACATGTTTACAGTTAAATACTAATGATTCTTGGAATTAGACAACTCAACAACTAAGGAAACAAACAAAAGTTTACCTGGAGGATTCTCATGTCTGCACGGTTGTGCTGTCATGACTGTTCTCTCACTTTCATGATCGCATGTATCTTGAATAGGAACCCAATTTGGTGTTTGTTCCTCTGTTTCCCATGCTGCTGATTCCAAACGAGTTATTCCAGGAGTCCGAATAGGACTTTGACAGTCCCGTTGGCTGGGTTTGTTGTTTGGAGCTCTATGTGAGAAGGCAGCAGATGTTTGGTAGGTGTCATGAATGGGCTGTGACTCCTGAATGGGGGTAGAGAGATCTTCCTCCTGGACTACTGTGGATGAACATTTCAGAGAGATCCTGTCTTGTTTTGAGCTGTCCACCATGAGGGATGAACTGCCCCCTATATGATTGTCATTGATGTCTCTTCTGCTTTCTGTCAAACTTACTCTGCTCAAAGAACTTTTTGGAAGTTCTTTCTGCCCACCTGACCTTGTAAGGTCTGCTACAACCACTGGCTCTGTATGAGCAGATTCTTTTGGATCAATATAGCTAGGGTCAAGGGGGTTAAAAATTGATTGTTCTGGTGTTTGATCAAGTTCAGTTTTCTCTGTTAGAGAGACATCCTCTTTCTGCTGAGTTTCACCAAATTTCTCTCCAGTTGACAGTCTATCAAATCTTTCCTTTCCTTGGCACTGGATCTTTTCATTGTCCATTGAAACTAAATCTGCCATGTCAGATTTAAGGGCATTGAATACCTTTGGCTTTGTGGCATGACCTGAATTAGCAATCGGTTCTGTTTTTGGTGTTGCCTCATCACTGTCAGCTTGGGAAAGACCTGATTTATGTGAATCATCAAGATTTTTTTTCTGTGCCAAAAATAAAAAGTTCTCTTTAAAATCTTGTTCTTCTCTCTTTTGACATGTTTTCAGTCCCTCATTTTCCTTATCATGGAAGTCTGGTTTATCTATCTCCTGATCCTGAGCATCAGTTTCTTGTTCAATAAGTTGTCTGTCAGTGGTTTTAGCTTCATCAGTTACCATTTCATTTTTGATGTGTGCTCTTAACTGAATTACTTTCTTCCCCACAACCTCATTTGAAGACCCATCACAGGAATTTGTCTCTTTTTGTGAGACAATCTTTTGGAGAATCATTAATTCTCTGGAGTCAACAATCTTTATATCAGTTGGCTTCTTTCTGAATGTAAAGGTGCCAAACGATCCTCCTTGCAAGTTGAATGTAAGCTTGTTTTCTAACACAGAGTCAGTGTTTGTTAAGGTAAAACGTTGAGAATTTGAATGACCCCGATTTAAAACTGGACCAAGATTATCTGCTTCGTTAGTATTTGTAGAAGATCCAAAAAGATCAGTGTGTTCTTGGGAGATGGATTCTGTTAATGTGACATTATCAGGTTCTTGACAAGATTCCAGATCCTGAGACTGTTCAGAAGTTCTTTCATCACTTTCCTTCCTTAATGTGTTTGAAGATAAATCCTCTGGAATGTTGAAGTCTGTATTTGAAGTTTGATCTTTCACATCTTTTCCATCATCTGAAAGCATATTCAATGTATGGTCTGGAGCACTCAGGATTAAGGGTGTGCAAGTTTTTTCTGGTTCATTCCATGACGGCAGCAGACTCTTATCAGAACTGCAATGTATAAGTGGATTGCTCTCTGGATTTTGAAGGTTATTTGCATCATCCTCACCCCCTCCTGCCTCTGAAAGATCTTGAATTGATCTCCAGCTGGCAATGTTTGACTCAACCACACCAGCATCAATGTCTGCCATTTTCTCTTGGAGATCACAATATCGGTTGTTGTCCTCCTCATCACCCATGATGTCTTCGCCAGTGGCAATGTTATGAGCGACCGACAAACCTTTACTGTGCACTGATCTAGCTATCTCACACATGAGCAGATTTTCTGCCTCTAAATCACAGCATTCACCTAAAGACAAGGTATCCCTTGGTGTCCAATTGTCAGGGTAAAGTTCCCTTTCTGTCATACTGCTCTCGGAGTTTTCTTTCTTTGGTGAAATGACAAGTCTGCTGTATGTGGAGCAGGACATATTTTGAGTGCAATTTTTTACATCATCATTGCCAGGTTGATTCTCTGTCAGGTTATCTTGATTCATGGAATGTTCAAATGGTAAAACATCAGATGATGTTAAGTTTTCTGGCACCTCACACAGTTCAGGATAGGCACAAACTGGAATGTTTGTGGGGCTGCAGTCATCCAGGTATGTTAGTTGGGGGTCTCCTTTATTTAGGTCATTGGTTGCGGTTTCTGCTAACTGCAAAGATGTGTCCAACTCCATACTATTTCCGTTTTTCAGATCCAGTTCCTGGCTATCATCTACGTTAGCCTCAAAGCACATGTCAGCAGCTGTAGCACCTGCCACACAGGAATCAACACTACTGTTATATTGTTCTTTTTTGTCTTGATCAACAGATAATGTTGGAAAATCTGTGGCAATCTGCTGTCCTTCCTCTGAAGTTGCTGTGACTGTTGAGGGATCTGTACTCTGTTTGCCTTTCTCATCAGTTGTTTTGATCTCTGCAGTTGATTCTTTTGAAGACTCACCTTTCAGCAACTCTGTTTCTGAAATCTGTTGTGCAATTAAACTTTCACTATGAACACTGCAGTCTGCCAGATTCCCTTGCAGTTCCACACGTGGAAGCTCAGATGATCCGGAGGATATCTCCATTTCACTCTCACTGCCAGATGATTCAGGTTTAGCATGGCTTACTGACTGCACAGGTTCATCTGGCCCAGGAAACTGTTGGGAGAGTTCAGCATGCTTCTCTGTGCAGTACAGACGGTCATCTTCATCCCCATTATAAGACGTGGAATCAATTGAATCCTCAGTGTCATCCTGATAAGCAAAGGACTCATCTACACCCTCGTTTATTGAGTTCTCTGAAAGGGAATTTAGGAAAGATGCAGAGGTGTCATCCTCATTTGGGTCTTCCACTACCTTACAAGCTGCCTCTTGTTTTTCTCCTTCGTCTTTATCCACATCTTCTTCATCACACTCATCTTCATCATCCTCATCATCATACTCATCTACATCGGCTTCCTCTTCTCCAGCAGCATATGCGTCTACATCATTCCCCTGCTCATCATCAGTGGGGAACAGGGTTATATCCATGGAATCTGCCTGGAATATCAGGCTTCCATGGAATGGCAACATAAAGGCCGGAATCATTGCATCACTCCCAAGCCCATCCTCTCTAGAACAGCTGAGAGGAGTAGAGGAACCTATCTCGAGATATAAACTATTGCTGCTATTTCTTTCTATACCTACAGTCTCTGGAGAATGGGAGACAGGGGTTTTGCTCTGTGTATCAGGTACTGTAGCTGCATTATTGTCGGGTGTTAAGGAGTGATCCAGGCTCACAGATGGCTCAGAGAAACAGGTATTGAAATCCATTTCAAAACTTTGATGTGGATCACTAAAAGCTTGAGTTGCATCAGGGGCTCTCTGGAAATTGCTGGGCTTCAGAGAGGCCTCCGACCCCCCTGTGTCCTCCTGGCAGTCTGTTCTTCTGCTTCTTTCTTGTGTGGAATCGTGTTCTCTCACCCAATGAGGGCTAGTGGTGTCCCTTGTTAGCATATTTACTTCAGAGGCCACATCTTCCAGCAACTCTGGCAAATCTTGTTTACCCAGACAAGCATCCCTCTCGTTACCAGTTCGATCATCTCCAAGCTCATCGCCAATTTCTGAGAGGGACTCCACATAGCAAGCAGGAGCTTCTTGCAACTCTGCCTCAGCTATTAAGTTTGGAGAGCATGAGTGAGAGGTGCTGGAGGTGTATGAAGTCCAGCTGCCTCCCTCAGCAGTCATGTAAGAACCAGAGGGAGAGGTAGGAGGGGAGCACAGATCAGACTCATCAGTTGGGGAACCTGGACTTTGGCTCGGGCTCCCGGGACGCCATTGTTGCTTGAGATGTGAGCAGTAAGCCATCTTAATGGGGGTTGAAGGGGCTGTATAGTAACGATCAGGATCCAGTCCTGGAAGGACACCAATACGTTGTGGGTCAACAACATAGGGAGGCTCGGAAAATGACAAGGAAGGCACTTCACCCTGAGATAAAGACAGTGACTCTCCCTCATTTTCTGGGAAAAGAGTACTGCTGTCTGTCAATTCGGCTTCTCTCACTTTGGACTCTAGAACTTGACATTCAAGTATCTGACTTACACATTGTTCTGGAACTGAAGTCAAACTCTTAGTCTGGACTACAGTAGAACTCACCTGACCAGTGTCTTGTTTTGCGTTTTTATCTAGCCCTGTATGGCATTTCATGGAAGGCTCGGAGGGCTGGTGTCCTGAACTAGGTGTTTCTTGACCCGTCTGCTCTTCCAGCGGCACTCCACTTTGTGTCTCCATGTTTCTTAGCAGTGCTTCTTGCCCCATTACCACCCTTGAGTCCATGGTCTCTGGCTCTTGAAAGTCACTTTCTACTTCTGATCCAGTTAAGACTTTGATCCGTTCCATTTTCATAGGACCTCGTCGGCAGGCTGGTCTACCAAAGCGCCCTGTTAGTCGGCCAATATTTCCAGAATGCCCTTCTAATTCAAAACTTGCACCCTCAGGCTGTGGGCGAGGAAAAGTAGTTGGTTTGGCCATTATCAGGCGGGGTCCAAAAGGAGTACATAGTGGGGAGAGTTTTGGAGGGCTGCTTGGAGAAGGACTGGAGGCACTGTCTGTTGGAGTTGAGGCTGAAGAGCTGGATGTTTGACCAGACAGATCTAAAAGGTTAAAGGAAAAAAATTATTACATTTTGTCTCATATATTTATTTATTGTTTTATAGATTTAGTACTGAGGTTACACATTTCTGCATAGGGATGGGAATCGAAAACCGGTTCTTGGAATTCACTTAACGATTCCAGTGGGCACGAATATCGTCATCACGCGCATTGGGCAACTTACGCACACACGCTCAGTCAATAGTGAGCATGGCACCTAAGCAGAACAAACGCTCAAAAGTCTGGTTGTATTTCACCAAAAAAGATGAAAATAGCTCAACTTGCAATACTTGCAGCGTAGATATTTCTTCAAAGGGAGGAAATACCACTAACACGCTAAAACATTTGAGCACACAGCATGCAATGACAATAAAAGAATGTTGCGTTTTCGATCCAGAGTGGACTAACGTTAACAGTTCTCAACCCAGCAGCGGCAGCAGCAGCAACAACGTTAGCATGTCCTCGGCTAATAAAACTGATTAACTAACAAACAATGCCATCAAATTAGCTGTCGTAAAAATCGTAAAAATCCTATCAATTCCCATCCCTATTTCTGCATGACAAATTCTTTGGCAAAGAAACTCTTTATACTGTTTTTTTTTAAAAAGTATATTATAAAATTCTTTTTGAAAATGAATTCTGAAATGACATCATACTTCAATCAGCCAGCTGATCTTTTGTTGCCCCAAACATGAATAGTATTGCCTCTTAAATGTCACTGTATGAAATATTTAGTACAGCATTGCAAAAGGTCATCTGAACTGCAGATCCATTTGAAGTGTTTTAAAATGAACTGTATGCTATAAATCCAGCAAAAACGATCAATTTCACATTATATTACTATCCAAAAATAGTGTAATCTAGGGTGGGATAACATTACATGTCAAAACATGCTTATGCAAGTTGTGATACCATAGCCATTTGGTAAGAGTGTTTCTATATAAACTTTCACAGGTATTCCATAAATTTCCAGAGAATTTCCAGTCCTGATCAAACATCTAGATGAAATATTATAACTGAACTATTGCTCTTGTCTTCAGGAAGAGTGAGGGGTCTGGGTGGGGTGTGTTAAGGGTAAGCCCTTTGGGGAACATTTGAATGCCCAAAGAGTAATTGGACATCTTTGAGAAACAGGGCTCTTTTCTGCCTGCATGGCAAACTCAGAGTGACAGCATGGATTTTAAAGAGAGCAAAATAAGCAGCAGTGTCAGCAGAAATATCTTTTTCCTCTCTGAATTTCTAACACCACATGCACACACAATTTATTTACATGAAAAAGATGGAAATGTTACACAGTTGTATGTGTGGGTACATGTACTCAGATGAATTAGGTAAGCTGTTTATTTAAAAAATACTTCATTGTTCAAGATCATGGAAATGTCAACTGTCATAGCAGTTATGATACAGGCAGTACCAGTCATCTACCTCATTACAGATGATATTCACATGACATTCACTGCATTTAAATGTTGAATTTTTCTAACATGATTTGCACAGAGTTATTAGATTATTTCCCTTTTCTCACATCAATCTCCAATAGACCTGATCTGGATTATCATCACAATCTCTTATCGTTGACTCAATTTCACACGGCTACATCACCACTGACATGTTGTCTCATCAGCTTTTTTGCTTTTTTGTTCCACATACAACACTGCACGCATAATGATTTTGAAAAATGTGATTTTTAAAAATACACCACTGATGTGTGGCTGGAACAGAAAGATTTTCTATGTTTGTCCTTGCAACATCAAAGACTTGGCATGCAAGCATATTAACCTGTGCACTAGAAAACATCACAAACACTAAAAGGCAAAGTTCCAGATCTAAATAACCTGAAGTAATGTTGGCTTGCTTCTGTACACACACACACACACACACACACACACACACACTTTAAACTATTGTTTGCTTCTCTGTGTTTTTCCTTTCTCATTTGCCCATTGTCTTCTTTGCCCTTTTCATCATATGCATCACTCTCTCCAAATTTCCTTCTCTGTATCACAATCTTATTCCCTCCCACTTGTCTCTCCTTCTGTGTCCTAAAAACGTCACTAGAGGGCAGATCCATCTTACTGTGACATAATAGTATATTAATGTGTTTACACATCACCCAATCCGTTCGAGCTAAATTGTGCATGTGTGTGTCTGAGAGTCAGAGAGAGAGATAGAGACTAAAGGCTAATTGTTCTGCTTAGTCATGATTCAAAAAGATAACGTCACGCCTTTTGTTTTCTGCACAAGGCAGCACTGTTTTGGAGCTGTATGCAAAGTGATCGTTGTGTGTGTGAGAGTGTTGACAAGTGAGAGGGGCCTTTGTTGGCTCAAAATGTCATTTTCTGTGTAAAATCACTACAGGGGAAGGCAAAAGTGTGTTTTTGTTTGTATGTGAGTGCAAGTTTTGTGCACTTCGTCCTACTCCAAGTTACGACTGCTCGAGGCACATCCTCAAATAAAACAGCAGATGGACCTATGTGTGTGTGAGTGTCTGACCTCTTTCTTGATGGCCCTTTGCTCGCAGACCCCTGCAGATTGCCAGGTAGGATAAGCAGGTGGTGCTACAGTTCACCTCTTTGAATCCAAAATCTAAAACCACTGATTTTACTGTTAAACATGAACTGGAATAATAGAAGCGAGCTGACATTAAAAATGCCATTTCAAATACCATATGCTTACATACTTGCGTAATGCAGCAAGTCCAGAAGAATATCTGATGCAAGAGGGGCAATCTACAAAAATCTTTCCTCTTCCATTGATTTCAACAGACATCAAATTATGTTAATTGATGTAACAATTATTAAGGTGAGGAAAGATATTCATTGTTTAGATTTTGCAAATGCTAATGAGACTTTCAGTGGCTGAATGCTTTGTCCTTAGAAATAAGGGAATCTAAATGATGAAACATCCCTGTTATCTTACCAATACATTCCCCAATGGTGGGTCTCTAGTGACAGCTGCAATATGATACTTGTCAACAGATGAAGCTTTGGTAATACTTTCATAGCTAAAACGTTCATGTTTCATAATTTTTTTTCTAAGGAAGTTACAGTGGGTTATGTATGGAACTGGCCTTGTTAATACACATGCTTTATAGAGTAGCCCTCAGCACAGACAAATTAGCCCCAATTGTCTGATCATCTAATGTCTGACCTATCTGATTCCTTGGTGTGTGTGTGTGTATGTGTCTGTGTGTGATGTAATTGAGAGGGACTGAATAGAAGCAGGCCATGCAAACCAGATCAGCATCCACTCAGCTTATCTTGCTCTCATACTGTGCCAACACATTATTCAATTAAAGAACATCTCTGGTACTTTCACAACGCCTTTAAATATTCAATAGCTGTTCAATAACAATGAAATGAGAATAAAGAGATTGATTAGAAATGGAAAGACTTTTGTTTTTATGGCAAATGGGTGTGGATTGTATTCTAGCTGATGCACTTCTTTTCTGAGCAGACAAAAGTATTTATGAAGTACATTTTAATGCTGACAAAACTGCATCATCGCCAGGTGGGCCTGCGAAAATTGCCATCATATTCCAAAATCCTATTCAATACCACACCCTTATCACTACTAAACACAAACATTATTTTCCCATCATGTCATTGTGTTGTGTGACGCCCAATTCTACACTTATTTAGAGACAGAGTTGACTGAGACGACTACAAAATTTACAAGCACTAGGTCCCAAGGTCTCTTTTCTCATTAGTTCACTATCTAAAGATAGTGCCGACAAACTGTCATTCATGAGGGTTCTCTTTTTTAGGGCAATCTTTCCGCTCGTTCAAACACACACGTACACACGCACGCCTGTATGCTTAATGGAAAATTCCATGCCTTTTTTTTTGGAGATTTTTGCTAATGAATCAAATTTAAAAGTGATAAGCCTCTGTCTGAGCGCACTAAGAGTCCCAAACGTCCCAGCAGACAGTTTGATAAGCATCCACTGCATCAAGACAATCAACTTCATTACAAACCAAGTGCCCAGAATGCACCTACTATTAGCACAAGACAAAAACTGTATGTGTTAATGTCACGAATCAAGCTGAATTCAAATATAAATAGATATTTTGCCGTTTGTATCAATGTTGTTTATTACTTTGTCGTACAGTATGGGTGTCATATGGGTATCTATATCTTATTCTAAAGTAACATCTTAAATCAGATCAATGTCATTTCATGCAGGCATGTTATGGACAGCTATGCACTTGTCCTAAACAGCCTTGATTCCAACTGATGCTGGGTCCTGAGAGTGATGCTGTGTCATGCTCTTGTAATTGCAGGCAGGAAGGAGGAGTGTGTGCGTGTGTGTGTGTGTGTACTATAACCACTTAGTGCACACAGTGCTCTTTTAGTACACTGCTGGATGATGTTTCTGGGTGCGGCAGGATGTATTCCTGATTTCTGGCTTACTTACTCTGTTTTAGCAGATAATCATATTAGACGCATGCTAAGCATCCTTTGTCGCACTACCACTTATGCCTCTCAGATAGCATGCTGTGTGGTGTGTGTTTGCTTACCTGGTCCTAGCAGCTCTGATTGTGGATCTCCGGAGTCCAGAAGGCCCTGCGTGGGGCTGCTCCGATGTGCAGTCTCACCGGGCATATCTGTGTTGCACAGCCTCTGACGCACTGCCTAAAAAACAGGAGCCAGTAAACTGAGGACAGAGAAAACCAGTATAGGATGTTGCTTCCTCAGCGCAGAGATACAGATCCGTGTTAACTGTGTGTGCATTTATGTCAGCATGCATGTGAGAAAGACAGAGAGAGAGGAGCTGCAGAGCCACGCCGGTAACAGCATGGGAAATCTGAGCGTGAGCTGCAGTATTCTCTCTGATTACGAGAGAGCCCGCCCCAATAGGACTCTCTGTCGCTCTCATTACCCCTCCCTTCCTCACTGCTGTGCTGCCTCATAACCTCGCTCTTCCGCTCCCTCTCTCTCCTTCCATCCTGCTCTCCTTTCGGCAAGTGGGTCTTGGACAATGATGTCAGCAGATTTCTGTATCTCTTGGAGGCTGGGGGATAGTAATACAAAACACAGCAGGCAAAAAGGCAGAGATGCTGTGCAAAAAATAAAATCTAATCTGATAGGCAAGCTAAAATCTTTTTTTAAGCAGCCAAAGCTTGCTGGTTTTAGCTGGTTTAAGATAGACTCACAGCCTGGCTAAGCAGGTGTTATTGTCGAAAAACCATATTAAACCATCAAAACAGATAACCCTAACCCTAACCTCTTGATATTGGCTCTCCATCAGATATCAGTTAATATAGAGTACTTACAAATACTTTAAATTTAAAATATATTGGGTTATTATATAGTGCTTATAAAACAAATTATAAAGTGTTATGTAATATGTGAATATTTGAATATCATTATATTGCTAATTTAATAACTTAGCTCTCTGACCCTCCCTTGGACAGCAAGGGTCCTACCACAATCAAGGCAAAGAAACGTAGTTGAGTTGGATTCATAAGAAGTGTCCAGGTCCCTCCAAGCCTTTCAACTGGAGTAAGCGGGTGTTTGTTGTCAACAGTTCAGAAGACATGAAGTGACGTTTTGCAAATGACTAGTTTTGGGAGGAGCGATAGACAAATTAATCACGGCTGGCACCGCATCATCTAATCAATCTCCTCATTACACCTGCCCAATCAAATTCTCCCATCCAACTATAAATAACCCCCATTTCCTTCCTTCCGCATCTTGCCTTTTGTGCAAAGCCTCACCGCTAAAACAAATAGCAAGATGTCCCAATCCGACTCATCGGATTACCTTCGCGAGGAGCCCGCACTCCAAACTCATTTGTTCATCTGTTATCAGGTTTAACACATGGATTCCACCCCAATCCAGATTCCATGGACATTCTAATAAAAAAACAATTAGAAGCCGCATTAATGATCGGGCCCTTCCCCCTTGCTACCCGGAAGTACTCAGGCAAAAAGTGCCTGGTCATCGATCTCTCTTCCCCACATAATTCACCTATTCCCAGCATTAATAGCCTGACTCCCCTAGAAGAATTCTCTCTTCTCTATCACAAGTCATCGAAATCATCAAAAAAGTCGGCAGAGGTGTGTGAATGGCAAAAGTGGACATAACATCCGCATTTGAAGTTATTCCCACCCAGCCACAATTTCTGGCACCTCTTAGGCATTCAATGGCTAAACCAATTCTTTTTTGCTGTCCTCACCTTCGGATGTAAAAGCAGTCCCAAAATTTTCAACATGCTCTCTGAAGCAATCTGCTGGATTCTGTCTAATAATTACCAGATCCACCACCTTATTCACCTCCTCAACGACTTCCTAATCATTTCCCCTCCCCACACTTCTCCCGCCGCAGACCTCTCAATGGTTCGCAAAGTTTTCAAAGACCTTGGGATTCCCATAGCCCAAGAAAAACCCAGCAACATGCATCGAATTTCTGGGCATTAATCTCAACTCCCAAAAATTTCGAAGCATCACTCCCATAAAAGAAATAAGACCGAACCATCCTAATCATCTCCAACCTCCTCACCCACCCCTAGTGCTCCAAACGTGAACTTCTTTCAGTTCAGAATTTCGCCATGAGCATCATCCTGCAAGGCCGTCCGTTCATCTGCCACTTGTTAACCCTGGCCTCCTCCATCCTCTCCCTCGAAGACTTCTATCGCAACCGATAGTTTGCCTCCCCCTGGCCCACCAAACCAGCCAAAACCCCACCTCCAGATGGCGCCAGGTGCCGACCCCAACAACCTAAAAGATAACTGCATTAAGGGGTATATAAGTGGAGTAAAATTGTTTCGTATCCCATTCCATCACCAACACCCAAACAAGCCTAAAAATCAAGGGTAAAAATCAACCTCACCTTAGACGCTATGTTTACCCTAACGCTCTTCGGTTTCTTAAGATGCTCCGAATTCACCATTAATTCCCCATTCAACCCAGCCATCAACCCCACCATCTCCGACCTCTCGATTCACAACAATGAAACCATGACCTTCTTTATCAAGCAAAGTAAAACAGACCAACTCAAGAGATTCTCTATTTTCCTTTAAGTTTATTTTCTAATTTCCACCTACCCGATGCCTCAGTAATTTCTGACCTCATTCAGGTCAGAATAAAAATCCAAGCCTGTCAGCTGGACCCTCTACCTACAGCCCTTGCCTTCCTTCCCTGCTCCCCCTTATAACTGCCATTATTCATTCTTCTCTCTCTACTGGAATTGTACTATCACTTTTTTAAACTGCTGCTGTTACTTCCATTCTTAAAAAACCCGGTCTAGATCCCAATGACTATAATAATTTTCGCTGAGGCCCCTCCCATACCTCCGCAGAGGTCCTTCTACCTCATTCCACCCTACCTCCGCAGAGGTCTTTCTCCCCTCTATCCACCTCCGCAGAGGTCTCACTATTTTCCCACCAGCAGAGGTTTCTCCCCTCACGCTTCCACCGAAGCCTCCCCCAAACCATCCCTCCTCTACAGAGGTCGTATCGCTACCACCGTCCTATCAAATACAGCCACTTCCCCTACTCGGAGGCTCTAATTCGCGCCCACTATCGCTCACCTTTTCCCACATATGTGTTTATTTAATTGCTTATATGTTTTCATCCACCCTCTAACACATGTTTCTGTCTTCACCCGCAGGTCAACGGATAAACTGATCCAGTCCTGTCCTGTTCCAGCCCATCCACACCTCACGAAAAACTATCCAACCCCCAAAGAGCGTGTGGATAGTTAACCAGTCACCCGTCCAGCATCCTCCTCTTCACGCATTTTTTGGGGGGCAACGCATTTGTCTGCTGTCCTCCTTAAGCCTTTTTGGGGGGCACACAGGGAACGAGCTGGATGCCGAGCTCTTGCCCACGCTAGGGTTCTAACCAAAAGGTCTCGGAGTCCGCCGTCCTCCAGGCTTGCACAACAAATTTGCTTACTATTTACCTACATGATTACGAGGAAGCGTGAACTCGTGAAATAAAGTACGTGCATCTATAATAAAACGTCTACCACATGGCTCCAGTACGTAAATAAAGGCCTCCTGTAATGAATCCATGCATTTTGTAAGATAAATATCCATGTTTCAAACTAAATAAACCCTTATTTTCTCCTTTTTAAACCTGCAACATGCATGTCCTCTCTCTATACAACACATACTCACACCCTAGTAAGCAGTGCATCAGTTTAAGCATCATGCATTTGAAAAAAAGAAAAAAAGTCCCATATATAACAAAAATATATTGAGCTATAATGTGTTAAAATCATAAAGCAATTTATAAAACAGTTCTGAAGAATCTGGCCGAAGAAATCTCTTTAAATGAAAATGTTGTTACAAATCAATGAGATAAAAACAACATCTCTTAAAATCAATGTAAGTGAGCTTCATGAAAGTGAGAGTGAGGGATACTGCAGTAAATTTAGCTACAGCATGCAGGGCTATGTTTCCAAGGTAACTGTGGGGGAGAACTCGTGGATGCTTAAGAAAGGGAATCCAATATTCAGCAGGTTCCAGCACTGGCAAGACCTAGGGACTTTCCTGAGTTTTTCTTCTTTTTCTGCCTCTCACTTTCTGTTTCAAACATCCAGATCTTTCTCTGGAATTTTAGGGAAATGGATGACTGGAACAGTCATACAGAGTGATAAGGCACTATTCTCTTCTTTCAGTTTAAAGTGAAAGTGAATGAGAACAGAGACAGATACATAATGATGACTCTCTAATTTGGTTGAATTCAGAGGAAAGGTCATCGGTTTTCTCTTTTCAGTTTACTCAGAAATACCCAGACACTGAATGAATAGTATATTCATGTGTAAATTGGGAATTGGTTCTGCTTTTGCTGCTATAACAATATAACGTTTTTTTATGCAGGTCAAGTTTCTTTAGACCGTACTCAATAAAGCATTTTAAAAATGGGTAACAATTTATGATAACTAAACACTATGAATTATTATTTAATCATTAGTAAATAGTCAGTTCATCCTTTATAAAGCATTGTTACAACATTAATAGTTTTAGGCAGTTTATAAATAAAGCTATAAATGCCTTGTACTTGATTTATAAGCGAAAATATCTAAATTTACATAGAAGACTTAAATGGCCAGTTATCTTCCTATCAGAAAAACATTACATTTTTTTTTACTTCTTAAAGAAATATCCCTTAACTTTTCTGTTTGGAATATAAATGAGCTTTACATCTGCTTTATAAATGCTTCACAAGGTATAAATAGTCCTCACTTCAGATAAGCTCACAAAAACAATCATGAATTCCAGCAGGAACATGTGTTAATAAGGCATTTTTAACACACTGAGTAACTATTATCATGTGTCTAAATAATAAGATTTATTAATGTAAATTAAAGTAATTTATTAATCATTTATAAATGACAATGACATTTCTATATTATCTTATTAAACACTGACAACTCCTAATAAACTGGTTTGTAAATAACATGAATTTCAAAAAATAATAAACTGACATTATATATATATATGCTCAAGAACAAGGCATTTATAGATGCACTTGAAAACTGTTTACTAATCCATAATAATGTTGAAACAATGGTTTACAAAGGATTAAATAAATGCTTACTAATGCTTAACTAATCATTCATAGTGTGTAGGTATTATAAAGTGTTACCGAAAAAGGTGCTAAATGCAGATGACCCGATAAAAAGAGAGGGCCTTCTATCATAATAGATAACTGGTCGAATAAGCAGATTGAGAGATGTTTGGATCAAATAAGGAAGATAGAATAACTTCCCTGTAGCCTGCAGAGAGGTCAGCTCTCCTTTGTTCTTCAAGGCTCTTCAGAGGGGCCCCTGCATAACTCAGTCTGACTGAACTAACCCGACCTGCCCTTTAAGGTACAGAAGAATAGAAGGACTAAAACAAGCATTTCTTTCCTCTTGCGCTTGTGTCACTGAAAACAACAAACAAATCTATAAGTAAACAAATCGATAACAAGCTAATTATTTTAAACCAGAGTTGTATTTTTCTTATAGGTAATTACAGTGACATTGGTGGCATCATGCATACTTCCCCAAAAAACCTTTCAATGAACATTTCTCCAATTGTAGTTATATTAAAAATTGTCCTGTATCATTGCAGGAGTCATGTTACTTCAGTCAGCAGAAATGAGATGAAAATGTTAATGTTAGAAATATGATTATTAATTTTACAAATACACATGGATTCGCTACAGGAGGCCTTAATTTCCCCCTTGGACCCGTGTGAGAGACATTTTACGGCGTTTGTGTTTACCCTTCTTAGGGGAACTATGACTTTTTGAGTGATTTATAGACTGCATATTTGAGCTAACATAAGATAAACAAATATTTATTGTTAACTAATTGATAAAAGACAGCTCATTATTAAAAAGACATTTTATTGATCAGGACATTTGCTCAGCACCACAACAAACCATAACTCAGTGTCTGTTTATGAAGTCTTAAATGAACTGGCAGAAGAATAATTAAAGAGCTGTTTGACATTTCATCGCACATGTACAATCTGATCATTAAACAAAATATTTTTAATATATAGAACATCACAACATGACAGCAGCCACCCAGCCAACATTAGCAAACCACATTCGGCAAAATACAGCAATGAGTCACCATATGCTCTTCGATGAAATGCTGAGATTCGATTTTATTGATAACACACATTGCGAAAACGGCGGTGAAAGTACATTCTCTGCATGAAATCTTTCATGATTTCAACAGCAGGGTCTGTTCTCCATAAAGCCTCAGACTTACCTGACAGCAAGTAACAGGTCTAAACATACCAGAATTCAATAACGACCTTTAAAAAAAAAAAAAAAAATTTAAAAGGAAAAAATTATTAAAATCCAATATGTATTGTTACATAATGTCTTGTTTTACATAGTTTTTTTTTTATTTAAATCACAAGCATATTTGCAAATATACAGATATCAGGTGAGACAAGTCATTACTTTTTAGAACACCAATAGAGTAGAGTTTATAAGGTGTAATATAATCCTTAAGTACTCAACTCTCAGTTCCTTCTGCCATATATATTTCCAGCCTAACAACTGTCTCCTTGGCAACAAGGAAAGCCCAATGTGTTGTCTAGGCAACTGCATCAAAAACAGAAGGTGTATGTATTTATTACTAGTGTAAGTAGATTGTGAACGTCCAGTTGTTTAATTAATAATGATTTTGTCGTTTTCCTCTGTGGTGAACATTGAGTATGCCCTTCAGATCACTCACGCTTTCATTTCACAACATTTGCCTAGCACTTTAGCTCAGGGTTTCTTTTTTGGGAAGGCAGCGGATACACGACTCCTGCTTCCGAGCATCTGCTGATTTCTGGAGGCTCTGCTTTCCGTTCCTGCAGAGACTGATCACAGCTCCCAGACGCATTTGATTTCCACTCTGATGCTCAACTGGATCATGGGAATTGAGGATGCTTCCACGGTCTCTTTGTTGTACTCGCTGCCTGTTGTCATTCCCTCACCTGCAAGTCATGTTATTGTCAGGGGCTGCTGATGTCTATGAGCAGCCTGTGTCAAAAGCATTTAAAGCTATTGACAGGCTTGATGGCTCATTTAGCCATGTCCTCAGCCACTGCCTTCCCCAATTTGTCTTTCAAGTAAGCCACTTTATGCCAGTCGGTCTTCAAGTCCAGCCATTCAAAGTATGGCACCTGTAGAGGAAAATGTAAGGAGTGAGGTCAACTGTAGTTAAATTTAATAAGTAATCCATGAAATCTGATGGTAAAAGATTTCACAATGAGTTTCAATTGGTCCTGACTGCTGAATTGTTGCATTGGCCAACTGCTTGATTTAAAAGTGACTTCAGTGCTATATTACAACTATAGTTGTATATAGACTATAGACTTGTTAGAGAATGTTAGATGCAAAAATAAATCATAAAATGGGGAAGCGTGGTTAACTCTGGTGTATGAAAATAGCTGTTCTCAGCTAGCGCATCAAATGGCAAGAGCATTATGTCAGGTCTGTGCTCAGTTGGAAGTCAAGACAAGTCCAGCCAACTCCATCTAACTGTACCCCAGGAGGCAGAGGGCTAACAGGATTGGCCTACATGCCGCAGACAAAGCCTGAGTCCTTTTCCATAGTTCTGTCTTTACCATCGCTATTTATAACCCAAAGCCAGGGGGGACTGCCTGCCATTTAATAGCTGTGATAATAGGAATAGAGCTAATCAGGCTAACTACACTGGTATTATAAAAATGAGAGAATATCAAATAATATTGTGAGTAGGAAGATCATGAGAAAATAATGTACAGCTGATACTATCTATCTAACCCCTAATGCCCAAGCAACTTATCCCTAATTAAACGATGCTTAGAAAATTAGCTTACTTCTGTGCAGTAAACACTGCTGGCTTCATTCAAATCATTTACAAGACAACTATAAAGTTTTAATACTCATTCTAGAAGGATGTTTTGCAGCAATTATAACTATTATGTTAAATATGTTACAATAATTGTTCTAATTCTTTCAGAATAAAGAGGTAATCACCACAACTAATGTTTAATCATGAAGACGAGGGGGGACACTATTGGTGGGATCACGGTCAGACTTTTTTTCCAGTCAATGAACAATAAAAACATTACCAGCCATTCCGACATTAAAGAGATTGAACCGTTAAAGTGACACCAGCTTATAATAATCAGTTAATGTGCATTTGCTTGGACACTACTACAGTTATCATTTGTGTGTAAACAGACCTCGATTCTATGAGAATCGTGAAATGAGAACACTAAGGATAAAATGAAAAAGCAGAGAAAGGATTGCACTGGAATCACTTTCAGAATAATTTTTTTTTCAGTCAGATTTGACTAAAAGCACTTAAACATTTAAAGTGCCAGATGATGATTTTAATCTATTGGTGTGAACATTATTTATTATTCTTGGTGAAAAGATGTGTTTTTATCTCCTGGCCAATAAAACCATCATTGATAAAACAGACAGAACATGTTTTGCATAGTACACAATATAGACAATATGTTGTGACATCAGAAAACACAAATGTGTATTATTAGATTATTTGCTCATTGCACCTTTCTGTTTCCTCAGGAGACCAGACAAAAGCTTCCTCAACACT
>JAUCMT010000032.1:12660280-12670280 GCA_032357475.1 Enteromius thamalakanensis
ATTTATATTTATATATACACATTTAAATTTATATATACATATACATATATATATATATATATATATATATATATACATAGATTTTAGGTTTTTTTAACTATTTAATTGTTTTCTGTTGGCCTTAATAAAGTGTGTAAATTAAACCTTTTTCTCTACTCTTAAAAAAAGAAGATCCTAAAAATGTTTCAGTAATTACAGATACCGAATAATATTAAACATTATAATGATACATTTTTAGCTACATCTCCTATCCTTGTATTTCACTGTCTCACCTCCACCACTATAAACCCAGCCAGCTGTAGTTGGCGTTTCTGCATGGCAAAGCGGCCCAGAAGATCCTTGCTCCTGAGGCAAAAGTTAGGAAAGTCCCAAGCCACAAACGCTATTCTGAAACGGACAGACACAATTGACACATTTAGACACGGTCTCCGTATGCAAGCTTAGGGCAGGGCTTTTACTTTAAAACTCACCGTCGAGCCCCTGCAGGTAAGGCGACATGTCCACCTCCTCCCGGTAAATGAGGGGCTTTCAAGTTCTCCAAATCAATAGGTTTATTTTCTGAATCTACCACAAGCTCTCCGTCTGGGGTGAAAACGATCAACAGAACAACAAAAGGTATTGTTAGACTACATGAATCAAATCTAGGACCTATAATTTGCATCAGTTGCTACTCACCTATTGTCCAGCCGTATATGGTTTTGACAGCAGTGCGGAGGGCCTGTGTTCGGCTGTTGGTCAGGCTCTGGAGGGATGCGTGTAGGCTGCTCTGCAGAGGAGTGCTGACCTCCACTTTGCTCTGGGGAGCTGGCAGCAGCACAGCAGGGGATTTAATAGTGATTCCTAAAGGCTCCAACTGAGCAAAGGCAGAGATATGCAGCAATTTCAGCCGATAGTTCTCAGTTCGTTCCACAATGCCACCTGTAGGACAAGTCAGGAAAACTTAAGTATGACTTATACAGTGCACAGGTCACTATGAGCTGTCCTTGTATCAAAAAGAAGTGTATTAATTGACATTTGTGCTTATGTGTTCCATTGAAATTTTTTTAGGGAGATTGATTTCTTAACCCTTAAAGTATACGTGGAGATACAAACATTTGAGAAGCTGTGGGGACAAGTGAAATTGTATTAGTTATATATATTTTTTTGCAAACTGTCTCTAAATTTTTGTATCTCAAGGGATATGTTGCCCTTTTAGGATTATCAATCAAGATATAAAAAAAATTGTATACTACATTATCTTTCCTGATAACTTAAAACTTCTATTACGTTTTATTTTCTGACTGGTCTCTTTATGGTTTTGCCCTTTTTGAGGTTAAAGTGCATCATCATGTAAAGGTTTTGGTTGAACAGTTCTTGTAAAGTTCACGTTTTTAAAAGTGGTCCCTTACGCACACCAAATCTGCATACATTTCATCAAAACACAGTAAAAACAGCAATATTGTGAAACAACAATACATTTTATTTTTTTACATTTTAATTTTGTTTCTGCAGCCATTACTGCAATCTTTAGAGTAATATGATCTTTCAGAAATCATTCTAATTTAATGATTTGGTGCTCAAGAAACATTTATTATTCTTATTAATGTTAATTAATTAATTGTGGTGCTTAATATTTTTATAGAAGTCAACATAGGGGTGGGCGATATGGCAAAAATATCATATTATGATTTCTTTTCAAAAATATCACGACTTTGTCACAATTCTTTGTTGAATATTGTATTAAATTCAATGAAGTCAAGCTACTGTTTGGTTCCTCAAAATATCTCATTTTGTTTTTAGCACAAGAAAGAATTGGGACAACATGTAAGTGAGTAAATAATGACGCTGCACACATCACTGGCACGTTTTCTCTTGATTGTTTACTTCACTTTAGACACAAGCAACTGTGTTTAATGCTGTGTGTTTTTGACAGTATTACCACAATCATGTGATAAATATCTTAGTTCAGTAATTAGGCTATTTGACAGGCTTTTAGTGCGCGCTTCAGGTGTATGCACTGGAAAAGCACATCTGGACAGCACACATATGTTTAATCAGCAAGACTTTAAAGTGAATAATGTACTTTTGTGATTGTGAATAAGGCAGTGTCTGGTGAGTGTAACGCTACCACTGAGTTAACACTGATGTTAATGTATGTCACCTTGTACAGCATATTGAGATGGAGATGATAAAATAGCACGATATTACTATATTCCTTAAAAAGCAGATCACTGAGAATTTTTATCATTCATGATCAAAAATCATCATATCACCAACCCAACAATTTTTTTATAAATAGAAAGTTAAAAAACAGCATTATTTTGTGTAGAAATTGCAATGTAAATGTTAATGTTTTCTTGCTTTAGAAAAATCTTACTCGCAACAAATGTTATGATCTGCCTCTCATGAAAATAGACAGACACTGGGCAGTGAGGCTATACTGCCACCATGTGTTTCTGATGAGAACAGCAAATGATATTTATCAGTGCGCAACATAAGAAATGCAAATTCAGCAGCTGTCCCAAAATGGAGAGTACAGCCTTTTCAGAATATTTTTATCACATTCATTCCCACGCACCTGTAAGTTTCTTCTGGAAGTCATACTTTGTAACAGAGGAGATGTAATCAGGATTGGGCTGGTTCAGTACACACAGCGACCATACCACGTCTGTTTTCAGGAAAGGCTCTAAATTCTGAAAGGGACCTTCCAAAGCTTTGTGTACCTGTAGACAAACAAAAGAACACATTACATACATGCATATATATGATATCTATATATCATTGTTAATAATTACCTTCTGGTAAAACTCCTCTCCTTTGCCAAGTTGGAAGTTGAGTTTGGCAAAAGATAGGAGGAGATTACAAACTTGCGGAGTACTATACTTGTTACTATTAGTCACATAGTGCTGAAAAACAACAAAGAGGGGAAAAAGGATGATAAAACTAAATATTAGGTTGCCTATTGAAAGCATAATTTACTTGGTGGTTCTGATTTGATAAATCATTCCAACCTGAGCAAAACCTTCAAATAAAGGCAAGTGGAGCCACTTGAGAAATGCTAGAGACTTGGCACAGCGGGTGACGTCGAGGGAACTCAGTTCTGATAACCTAGGCAATAGCTCGGCCGCAATTCTCTGGAGCACTTGTGTCTGATGAAAATTCAGCTTACCTTTGATGTAGAGTAAGATGAGAACACAATCGCATTTTTAGAGTTATTTATACAAGTTCAGACCTAAAACTGTTTCATGAGGTTAACTGAAAATAAAAATCTCACTGACCATAAGCATATGCGATATCAAGCAGCAATGGTGTTTTCAGTTCAGAAGAGGGTTTCTGGTTGATGTGGTATGAGAGAGCACGTAACAAAGGAACGGCCCGTCTGTTTTGAGAGGCTAGTGCAAATGCCACCCTCCGAATATCCTCTGCACTGAAGCTCTCTGCCAACTCCAGTGCCTGGAAAGCGTAAGATACAGCATTAGACTATTAAGTTACAAAAGCCTAATGCTGCATAATGCAGTTTCAAAAGTGTGCTCAAATATGTTTGGTTTACTAGCTGGCTAAAGGTGTTTTTGTGGGCACACTCACTTTATCCTCCAGTTTGTCCATGAGAGAGGGGGTGAAGAGGTAAGCGCGGCCCATGAGAATGCTGATGGCACGACTGTCACACAGCTCTGTCCAGCGCAGTTCTAGTTGTTTCAGTAAGGCTGCGGTAAGCACTTCATTTTCATACCTATCACAACACAAACAATATTTGCTACTTACTGGACCAACTACAGTATCAAGAACTTAAAGGGATAGTTCACCCAAAAAATTCTGTTATTAATTACTCACCGTCATGTCATTCCAGATCTGTTCATCTTTGGAACACAAATTAAAATACAGTATGTGCATTATTCTAAATGATTCAGGGAGCTCTCAGAATTAATTAACAATCTATTAATTTGTGTGCCGAAGATAAAAAGGGAGAGTAATTAATGACAGAATTTTCTTTTAAAACCTTTAAAGAAAAATGACTGACATAGATATTTATTTATATTAATTAATTCAAAGCAGACACATACAAATTCTCAAAAGTTTGGATTTGACAAGATTTTTTGGTAAGAAGTCTCTTATGCTCAGCAACGCCGATTAATTGAAAATATAGTAAAACCACAAAAATGACTACAATTGAAAATAAAATTCTGTAAAATAAAATAAAATGTAATTTTATTCCTTTAATGATAAAACTGATTTTTTGAAATCCTTCATAAATCATTACTAATTTTGTATTCAAGAAACATTTCCTATTATTATCTGTGTTGTACAAGTTGTGCAGATCAAATACACAATACTTATTCTAAACAAAATCATTGTTTAATTTAAATAGATGGAAAAAAGGGGGAAATATGACAGGAATATATTTAATTCAGCTAGTTGGTCAGATATATTAATCGGTACTAAGGATGTTTTGTATAATTAATCAGATTAAAATCCATCAGACCAATGATTAGGTCATAACACAAACAAATATTTGTTAATTAGTCTAGCTGCATGAGCATTAAAATCTTACAGCTAATATAAAAATCTGAAAAATAAGCTCATCAACACTTACAAAAAATGTGTTATTTAATTTCACTGACTAGTCATGCCTAAAATGTTTCATTTTAAGTTATTGTGTGGTAATAATTCCTTCAGGAATCAAGCTTGTGAATCCTACCCTCTTCTTTGCTGAAAGGCTACCCAGTCCACCAGGTAGGCCAGGTGACGATATGTGAGGCGACGGATCCTCCAGAGCACTTCATTCTGGATGGAACGGAGTAGAGGGGCATCAAAAGGCAGACCCAACATGCTAAGAGCACGTAGAAGAGCCACCAGAGATCCATTCCACACTGAGGACACCTGTGAGAGAACAACAACAAAGATAATCTTCTACCCCATACTATCAGTGACATAGGACATATCAGTGAAGTAGGCATTCATACAATCTTTGTTACCTGAGACTGTAAAGTCTCCAGCATGTTCATGCAGCGTGGATCCTGTAGGATTTCTTTTCTACCCTTCTCCACGACCAGCAGGTTCAACTGGATCAGACATTTAGCAGCATCGCCGGAAGACCCGCCTTGCTCTGCCCACAACTGAAGCACTTCTTCAGGAGTGGATGCCTTTTCAAGAAGTCGAACTATTTCCGTTTGTTCATATGGTAATGCAGTCTCCTCCATCCTAGCCAGTTCATTGCCCTGACAGAGGTGCCTAGCAGAAGAACGAATCCAAGACAGGGACATCAGGCGCACTGGCTCTGTCTGGTGGATTGTGGAGGTCTGTAGTCGGGCTGAGACTGTGGCAGCCTGAGGCAAGCGAGGAAATGATCGCACCCATCTGCACAGCAGCCTGGTGGTCATTTTGAAATGGAAATTCCTGTTTCCAACAACCGGTCAAAGCATCTGCCCCCACATCTCACCTGGGGACCTAAGAATCAACACATATAAGAAAAGTCTCAGTTGTGAGAAAATGAGCACAACTCAACAAAAATAGCTCCAGTCAGATACTGATTTTGATTAACATGTTAGTGTTTTGCATTTATATTAATTGATTTTTTTTTATTATTATTTTACTAGTATTGTAGCTTTCAAAAAATAGCACTGGGCTTCAACACTCTCCGAATATACTGAATCTATCCACTTTATAAAAATCTGTCAAATGTCTAAATTACCTGTCAGCCTGTCATGGGTTAAAGTCTATTCTGACCTTGCCGATTTGGGCAGGCGCGCCGCGATAAGCTTACGAAGCTGTCAACATTTTTAGGTAACCCAGTGAGAACTGATACAGTTCAATAAACATGCTTTAGCGAAACTGAACAGGACTACGCTGTCAATACTGGTAAAGCAAATATTGCTTTCTTACCGTGTAAAATCAGTTTTTATAACACCAGCGACGACATTCACATGGAGGACCGATTGTAGGAGTCGCGGAGGTTTTGCGTCAGAGAACCGGCGACACGTGATTTAGAAAGCGCATTGTGATTGGTTGGCATGCATACGCGTTACAAAACCTGTAGGGGAATCAATTTCCTTTGCAGATTATGTAAAAATTGTCTTAAAACTATTATTTATTCATAGTTAAAAAAATTATAGACTGTTAGAGCCAAAGAAACGAACGCATTTTTACATAATTAATCTTACATTCACTTTAGCAAATAAAATTAATAATAATAATACATTTAAATAAATATATGTATTTGTTTATTTAATAATTCACATTAATTTGTAATGATTAGTGTTGGATAATGGATAATTACTAACTAATTACATATTTGATTTGTAATTAGATTATTAGTTACATTCTCTAAAAGTTTATTACTAATTACTTCCTAAATTTCATATAAACATCACCAGTTAAACAATACAAACTTTTAATATTTAATATAAAATTGCATAAGTTATTCTTTAACTAGCCTGTGTATGAACATGCTATGCAAGGTTTAAGAGACTACACATAAGAAGATGAATTCTCTGTGTATGGCCTGGGTTCTGTAATAACATGAAAGCAGCAAACAAAATGAACATTTTGCAAAATTGAGTATAGGATAATTGAACCTAAATCTACCTAAACTGTGTATATAATGGAGCGTTGCAGCAGTCAAGATAGCTAAACATAATGGCCAAGAAGAAAATAGAAAATTATATATTCTGTTAATTCAGACAGAGGTACTAAGGATACATTGTTTCCGGAGGTAGTTACATGTTTAATTTTAGTAATTTGGCTGATAATTTCAGGTGCTGCAGTACTATAATATGGCATTAACAAAGGTCAACATGTGTGACCGAAACATCCGCCATGTTGGGCCCCTCCCATCTTTATTTTTTAGTAAACCTTTATCTAATGTGATTTTGAAGTCCCATAGACTCATAGATTTTAAATTTACGGTACTCTTTTTTTGATCTGGTTTCTAGGAAATAACTTTAATCTCATTAAAAACCAAATTGGGTTGCCATGTGAGTCTGAGGTAATAACGTATTTAAAGTTATAATAATAACTATATGGTTTTCTTTCAGATAAACACAACATTTTGAAATTAGTCAGTAATAAACCATTATATTTGTTTAAATTTTCTTTATATTGGTTAATTTACGGTAAATTTTTGCAATCTAGCAAAGGAGAAAACTGTCGCAGACCGTTGAGAGAATTTCTCATGACGACCAGCAGATGGCAACATTAATCAATTCAATTCACTTCCCACTTTTTACAGTTGGTCAGGCATGCAGCCTGAAAAAAAATGTCCATTATTTTTTGATGGTGATAGACATACATCTATTACTTTTTCAAAAAAGCTGTCTTGATTGAAATTATTTTTGAGCTGGTCTGGTGATTGGTAAGCTCTGCCATAAAGCTACAGGTTTTGTGTACCGAACAATATAAACTGATTGAATTTATCAAATCCTTCATTAACCGCTCCAGTGGTATTATTCTCTAATGGGAACAGAGTGCACACATGCACAATAGAGGTCTATTCTGGGTTCAGTAATAGCATGAAAGCAGCAAACAAAATGAACATTTTGCAACATTTTGGAAAGGATGATTTCGTTTAAATCAGCATAAGCTGTGTCTAATGGAGCGCTGCAGCAGTCAAGATAGCAAAACATAATGGCCAAGAAGAAACCAGAAAATTATATATTCTGTTCGTTCAGACAGAGGTGCTAAGAATACATTGTTTCTGGAGGTAGTTACATGTTTGATTTATTTTGTGATTTGGCTGATTATTTTCAGGATATTGCAGTACTAATGTGCTTGGCAATGAAAAAGATGTGACCCAAACATCTGCCATGTTGGGCCATCCCATCTTTCTTTTTAGTAAACTTTTATCTAAAGTGATTTTTTGGTGAAGCGCAGACCTTTTTCAAGTATAGTACTATAGTTTTGAAATGGTACTGATATTGAAGGACATGCTCATATGTTATGACACTCTAGTAGAATATAATATAATTATATTAAATATTAAAATTGTTGCATGGTCAGAAGAGAAGAACTAGATAACAGTATTTCAGCATTTATCTCATCTCAAGAAAGTTCAGTAAAGAGAGTTTGTAGCTGTGTTTGTGAGTGAAAAGTAGTACATTTAGCCATTTTTCTCCTTAAAGATCATGTGTCAAGCAGGGAAGAAGGAAAACGGTTCAAACTCATACAAGGCATTTATTTTTCATATTGAATTTAAGAGATAGAAAAGGGCAAGTGAAACATTTTTCAGTAATGAGGCAGCTCAAGCGGAGGTGAATGGAAAGGATAAACTTTTAGAGGCGGTGCAATGTGGAGCAGTTCCATTAACTACCTTTTTCAAGTGGCACTTTGGAAAGAGAGAGTGAAAGTGAGACACAAAGAGAAAAACGGAGAGTTACAGTCACTGATTGAACCTTTATCTGGTGATTTACGCTCCATTCCATCAGCTCTCCGCGGCCTACGTAGTCATCTGGTTAATGGTGTGATTTACATTAACGACACAGAGAGGTGCAGCTCATTTTACAGTCTTTAATGCACACATCAGAACTTTGACATGCTTCGTTGTAAGTCGGGTCAATTTGCATACGCTTCCAGTATATATCTCAAGGTGCATTGAGACGGTTCCCATAAGCCTTTGAGATAGGTTTGTGTTATGTTTTATGCCTTTTAAAGAAACCAACCTTTTAAAACTCAATCCAATCTTCTTGTAAAACTGTGGTGCATTTGAATGTCTTTTAAACAGAGCAGATGGGTAGTTAGTGGGCCGGGTTAAGTGAAGTTAAGTATCTGCCAGTCACACTCATGATAGTTTAACAGAGATAAGCTGAGAACTCTGGCCCCCTCTAAGGACCCTTATTTTAGAGGTCTCTTAGTACAGGCATCATATTTTATTTCTATTGCAAATGTGTATTTCAGAAATCGAGTGGGTTATGCTTTGGGGAGCTGTATATCTAGACTGAGGTTAGTTTATACTGAAGGAAGTCTGATGTCCTGGTTTAACTGAGGGGATGAATCTGCGAAAAAGCCTCAAAGAACACTTTCTGGGAAATAATTAAAAGAGCTATGCATCGCATGTTTTAAATGAAAAGATGTCTAATGAAAACCTTGCGCATGTGAGCAAGTTCTAATACATTGATGCCTACGGATGCACAGTTCTATGAGCACTATTATACAGAAGATTGTTCTGGTCTGTGAAATTGGCCAAGTGTTGTTCCAAAAGCTAATGATGCTTTTGGAAAAATTAAACCCTGCTTGTTTGTATTACAGAAAATAAATACATTCATTGCAGTGTTTTAACTCAGATAAAAAGGTGTAATTCTGTATTTATTTTACTGAGATTTATATTATAAGATGCAACTTCAGAATTACAAGAGGAGTAACATTTATTACCTTTTTAAAATGTAACATATATATATTTCCTTCCAATGAATTCAAAACACTAATTCAGTTCAGGGTCATTGAATCATCCACTCAACCAATTTGTTCAAAACCACTGATTCTCTTATTGACTTGTATAGGCAATATTACACAGTATAAATGACTCAATTTTTGCAAATTTGTAGTGTCTGGAACAACAAAACCCTTGCTGTGTAAAATTATTTACAACATACATAAAGGTAAAGTGTTTCCACCATTTCACAAAGAGGTGGGACAATGTCTGAATGTAGTCTTAATGTTACATCTCAGTATTTATTAAAGGAGTAGTTCATCATGTACTCACCCTAAAATAGTTCCAAGCCTGTATGAATTTCTTTGTTCTGCTAAACACAAATGAAGATATTTTGAAAAAAAGACTGTTTTGGTCCTTACAGACTTCTATAGTATTTTTTTTTCCTACTATGGAAGTCCACCAAAACAGCCTGAAGTGTTACAGCCACTGCTCTATAATAGAGAGCCATTGTTACGCTGGCCAGATGGAGTGCCCTCGAGCTCTATAAGAAGGCACTCCACCCCAGACTCCATTGCTACGTCCAAAATCGCCTACTACCCTACTATATAGTAGGCGAAAAACAGCATGCGAGGCGAGTAGTATGTCCGAATTCGTAGCAGT
>JAUCMT010000032.1:12688506-12710759 GCA_032357475.1 Enteromius thamalakanensis
CCGCCGTTCTCCCGGCCTGCTCCCTGGACAGCACGCCAAACCCGCTATAACTTATGAGGAAGCGTGAACACTTGAAAAGATTTAGTGAAAATTTGTATTTGGGTCATAAGAGACAAAGAGGCAATACATAACAACTCCAGTTTGAAATAAGAAAAAAAAAACAACAAAGAACAAACAAACAAAAAAACTTATTTTGATGAACTCTGGAATTAGTTGGATTCTAAAATGTGAGTATTTCATATACATCTTTGCATCAAACAAGATTAAAAATCACTTCAAAGAAAGAGCATTATCTGCTCTGATTGGCCAGCTGACACAGTACATTGTGATTTCCCAACACCACGAGCACGCATTGAAATGTAAGGCCCCTATAGGATTATTGCAAGTTCAGTTACAGTATCTTGATGATTCTTAACTAGATCAAAAGTGCTTTTGCTTTGGCACAGAAACTCGCAGCAAGTCCTGGCATGGCTGCATCAATACTATTGCGGTTGCTGAAGCCACGCTTTCTTTCTTTACCTGACCATTTGGGGTACATTATGCAAATATTACCACATTGTGACATAGACATGTGGGAGCGTTTTTAAATAAGCCATTTTAACTTACCAGTGATATAGTGTAGACGTTCAACCTGTAGCGTACATAATATCTGATGGGTATAACTAAAGTGTAGAGAACATGTAGAAAACCGAAGGCCAGCGCTAACAGACCCAGCTGCTTCCTGCACAGCATCCAGCGATCCAACCAATCAGGGAAGCGACGGTATTTAGTGCCGTTATAAAGTTGCAGAAATCCAGCTAATGCACCCGGCAGGTAACAGAGGGACAGCATCACCAGAGAGGCGATGGGAAAGACCTTATTGGCCAGCGAGATCATAATGCGAAAAGCGATGTCTTTACCAGTGGTAACACGCTCATAGATAACAAGTCTTGTGAGTACGTAGAAGAAAAAGAAAGCTGTTAAACAAATAGCAATGTTGAGAGGAAGTCTCCAGAGAGGAAAGAGCTGCAAGGGTAGATCTTCTAATTCAGCAGCAGCTCGGAGAGAGCCTTTGTCCAGGGCAGTGAAACCAAGACTTTGAGCAATGTCCATCACTTGCTGTTTAGCGTCAGCACAATCTCCACAGATAAGTACCTAAACATATAAAGAAAATGTGTTAAATGTGTTAATCAGCTTTTAATAGAAATATTGATATTAATTAATGCAATGGCATTATTCAAATGAAAGGGCATTTTTAAAAAACAAATATGAAAACATTTTTAGTATTTGACATTGATGTACCGTGAATTAACAATAAGCAATAGTATATTTATGAATTCTAAATGAACATAGTATAAAAGTAGTTTGTGATATCTAATGCATTAACTAATGTTAACAAATAGAACCTTATTTTTAAAGTGCTACCACAAAAACTACTCATGCCGCAAATTATTTTCATGTGGTTTGATTGCTTTTGATTTATTCTAACAAGTTGCCATTCTGTTGACCTACACAACCTTTTGAAACAAAACGCTTCTTTAATAGTTTCAGACAGCAGTGAAATATCTTCAGGGAGAAAAATTTTGTTCACAGCAATGTGCAGTGTGAGCCTGAACAACACATTATGTTGTCACAGTTGGCCTTTGGAAAAAAAAAACAAGAAATTATAATCAAAATGAGAAATAATAACAAATAGACTGCTTGGCCGGGTGTGACTATTCATTTGTATTGAGAAACACACAAACAGGTGTCAAAGAACATACGCACTAACATAGCGATAATAATAGTTTGCCAGAGCTCTGATTCCATCTGGCCAGTTTCTCAACCACCACCTGCTGATGTAAATATGACTTTCTTACTAAAAGAGTCTATCGCTAAGAGGGAGACATTTGCCTCATTTTTAAGAACAATGAACTGAAATGCTTATACATGCATTAATGGCTCTTTTGTACTTTGTACAGACACTGTACAGTTTTTTTTTGTATGATATATGTCATCCAGTTACCTGGGAGTAGAAATTAAGTACAATATGAAGTGCAGCGATATGCCATTTATCATGTCTGTTTTGTCTTTTTGTTCATACCATAATGACAAAAGCTCATACAAACACCTTCATTCAAGGCTGTTTTGGTAAACAGCTTGATTCGTTCAGCTTTAAGCAACTCTATTCAGAACAGTTTCTCTGTGCTTTGTCCCTTGGTGTTTAAACAACTGACAACATTTTGCAAAATTTAGACATTAATGCATGTCATTTTCTGTCTTGATCGTTTCTCCCAGTAATTTTACAGTTCTTTGATGCGATGATGTGATTTTTGTGGACGCATTAAAATAGTTTTATTTTAATGATTTGTATATTTATTCCATCTGAATGATGAGGTTTATGTGTGTCTTACCTGTCTGTTGGCATCTAGTCCTCCAGACTGCAGTGCCCAGGCAGAGATGGTATTGAAGGCTTTGACTACCATCGCTCCTGGAACCAGTCTGTTCAGGTATTCTGCATTGGATTCTGGGTACAGACCCCTCTTGAGATTATTGCTGACGTCTACCAGCACCTTCCCCTCAAGATTTGAAGCCATGGAGCTCAAAAATCCGTAATGCTCCCTCTGCACAGCCACGAATACCACATGTGCATCACTAACTGCTTCTGAATGAGTCATGACCTTTGACCCCTTAGGCAACAACTGAGAATTATTAGGGGCTCGGGATCCATATACAACACTGTATCCCGACTGGAGCAAACGGAGCCCTAGTGAGCGTCCAAAATCACCGGTTCCAAAGATGCACACTGTCCCCGTTATATGCATCTTTTCATTAAGATCTGTCATTGCAAACGAGACTGAATTCATTTCTAAAAAATAAGACACAACACCATAGTTCAGTTAAATCCACAAGTAATGCTAATGCAAAGTGTACTAAAAGATCATCCTTTACACTTTTAATTACAGATTCGGTACAAGTGCTGTGACGGTAGATGATTATATTTCTGCTTGAGTGATTTAAATGCTGGTTGTTGTTTTTTTCCGTTTTTTTTTTTTCTTTTGGCCACCACAGGCAATGATGCTGTAATCAAATTTAATTATAGTCTGCACATAGCAAATTTTGGTGCACAGTTTAATTTATGGTTTATTTTGCTACTTCAAAAGTACTTAGGCTGATATAATGCAAAATATGCAGATTAAAACCTAAAGACAAAAAAACTAAAACTTAAATAATCATCAAATTTAATTTAATTTGCAAATAAAATAAATAAAATAAAATTATAGAACATTACATAAGAAAGAATCATCAAATACTCACTGATAAAGATACAAGAAATGTATTTCCAGGATTTTGTGCAGCAGTCTCTAAAAAATCCACAGATCTCTTGTAGAGTCAGATCCTGACTGTTGAAACCACTGACTAAGACTGTGATTTGATTACAAAATTTTCGGATGGTCTGTGCCAACAACTATTGTCATATCCCCAAAGCTGTTTGGCAATGTGGTATGATCATCAAAACCAGCTTTTAACTATACTTATTTGTTCCTTCTGCAGTTTATCTTTTATCTTGTGGCATTTGTGCGAGACTGAGGCTGTTCTTCGGCTATACGGGTCTGTTTATAAGCACGTGCTTGTGAGAAGCATTTTTTTTATGAGTCTGTGACCTGCCCACAGCGCAGGGGGGGGGGTTAGATTTGAAAAAGGAGAGAGAGGTTGTTTTGGTATTGGATAGAGTCCAATGTGGAAATTCCAGGGCAACTGTAACTTTTTCTGTGTGTGTGTGTGTGTGTGTGTGTGTTGAAAGGCACATAATGTTTGCTTGGATTTACCTCCTGTGTGCTTTGAGGCCAAAGCCTGCCTGAAAGTAAGTTGCGCAACAGCAGAATAAACGCAACAGTCTGGAAAAGTATATCAAAACACTTTATTTTCTTATGCACTGGTATAAATTAGTAAAGACAATTTGTCTGTTGTTTGTAAATTCATCCAGAAGACTTTCCATAAACAGAGTGAGTTTTTCTTCACAGGCTTCATAAAAAAAACACTTGTGTGACATATTACACCCAGAATCTTGAATGATAATTTGAATTCAGTTATCACAGCATGCAAGATCTTCTGCACACCTCCACCCATCTGCTAAACCAACAGTTGTGTCATCTAACAACAATAAACACATAGAGATTATTTATGATGATGTTAATACCATAGATCAGCAGCCCCCACATAAGTATCCACATTAAGAGTACCTCACCAGGGTTAGGACTTAAGGGGCAGAGTCACAGCATGACTCCAGTCTTGCATGATTAGCAATACATCACATACTGTAGCTCCTACCACTCCTGTTCAACTGGCTGAGAGACTTCTTTGTCATTTATAATTATAACTGCATGTGCCTACCTCTGAGCCACCCAACTAGTTTCCTGAATAGGTGTGTGTGTGTGTGTGTTATGCTACATGAGCATGAGAAATGGAATCCAGAAAATTGTTTTTTAAAGGATGTTTTGAATGAAATGTTGACCCAGATCTAAATAAGCAAGCACACATGGAACAGGAATGGGTGGGATTGCTGTCTTAACATGTCACAGATGTACAGATATTTCTGGGATTTAAAGAGATATTTCACATTCAGTGCAATCTAAAATAGTAGTGGAATAATGCTGATGACCACTATTTATTTCCTCTTTAAAAATCTTAAAAAAGGCACTTGCAGTCAAGGTGAATGAGGCTTGTGAACAGAAAAGATAAAAAAACAAATGTCTGCGGAATGATAAGGCAAGTAGGACCCATGCTTTTTTTTCACATTACTAATCATTGCCTGGGTTGCTTAGGCTACGTATGTGTGGGGCGGAGCTACAGTATATAGGGGCATGACCCTTAATTTTGGGCCTAGGTAGGGGCATGTTTTATTAATAAATATCGACATTAGCTTCCAGATATAGCTTACCCTGCCTTTAAGTCTATGAGAATTGGCCTCTGTTTACTTCCATTGATGTTTTTTTAATTGTGTATTTTAAACTATTTATTTTAATAATTAACCTGGAGTTTTTGTGGTAATTGGCATTGTGCTTCAAATGCTTTTAGCTGAACAAAATATGTACAGAATATCTCTGTCAATTATGTTGACATTTGAAGTGTTTCATTACACTGCACGTGTCAGTGTGTTGCTGTGATGCTGGACTGTTATGTGATGTTTGCATTTATTTATTGTAAGCTGCATATGGTTGCATTTATCACTGAGGGCATGAGTGGTGAGAATCATTCAGAAAACCTGTCTGAAAAGTAAGCATCTGAAATTCACTGTTAGCTGTACAGAACTCGAAATTGGAACGTGGTCTGTCTACAGTTTGTTCTACAATTAAACTCAAACATAATTAAATGCAGTATTAGTTTCCTAGCACTCCCAGCCATTAACAGATCTTCTCATTTGCATCTGGTATCATAAAGAAATGAGACCAGAGTAACTCACAGAAAAGAATGGGCAATTATGATATTTGGATGACGTTGGCCAAAAATTTCAGTAATTTCCGAGATGTCAACAGGAAATGTGGAGGCACAGCAATGATAGTTACCACATATAAAGAAAGAAATGTTTGTTATGATGCCTGGTAAACCAAGGACAGATATGGAACGCTAATGGTTTTTATGCAGAAATTACAGGGTAGATTCTCCAAAGAAACTTGTAGGAGCTTTTCAAGGAGAATTCTTGTCTTTAAAGGGCTAAACAATTTATCTGCAATCTGATGTCATTTCAGCACCTCTTTATATGCACATTTGAGCCGCTAAAGTTAATAATATTTAATTTGTACAAGATTGATTACCCAATTAAGTGCTTGGTAGTAGCTGATGTAGGCCTACTAGCATTTGACTTACTTATAAAAATAGCCTGTCGTTATAGTTAGTAATTATGTAGGCAGCTACCGTTACTCATAAGTGAAGTGATTCGACTAAAAGGGTACTAAGTCTGTTACACAGCTACTTGTACACTAAAGTACAATCCTGATACACAGTAGTTTAAGCAGCTTATGTTTGTGTAATATTCTATCATTTTTATGTAATTAGAAATGTATTATATATGTCTTTAAGCTGTGTACTGGTGGGTTAAATCAAACTACGGTGCAGCTAGATAAGTTGTACTGCGCAGATCAGCTCTGGCTCTAGATAGATGGGCGTAGATATACATAAAGTACACTTAAGTACTCAAGCTCCGCCAGAGAACACCTATCATCCACTCAGACTCACACAGGACTCTTAGTTTACTTTTAGACTTCATTTCCAATCCACCATTTACACCATCATTAGACTCAGTTACACACAGACTCAAATTCCCATCATGCATTGCTCACTCACACCTGCTAGCACTTGCAATCAGCACCCACAGCTGCAACCCATCACCACACCCATCACACACTGTTTAAATAGCACAGTCACACTGTTACCCTTTCAGTCGAATCACTTCGACGTTACATATGGTAACTCGCCAGAGAGAACTAACTACTGCTTTAAGCTTTTACTAAAGGCCAATGACTATTTGCGTGCACTGATTGCGCTAAGGTGCACCTCATCACTGCGTGAGTATAAGAGGGCATGCGCACAGTGCACCTGCAGCTTTTCGCTTCAGAGCCGTTGCTGCTTTTTGGAGCTAGAGATTCCTGGGCTTTCGACTACGGAAGAAGAAGGTGATCGTTGGAGAAGTTCCGCAAGACCTGCTCTCTCGTCTGTCAGCGTTTCTGGGCGGCTGACAGCGGATCCTGCGAGCTGGTGGCCTTTTTAAAGGCCGGCTGTGCCAGTCTTTGTTTATCCAGTGAGCATAGATCCCTGAGTGCATGGAGTTGCTGCGTTTGGGTCCTCCCTGGGCGACCAGGAAAAAAGAGCAATTTCCTTACGGTTGGTGACGCATTCTGTAACGGGATGTCGATCCGGCTGTGCATTTCTGGGAAGTTTCCTCACCCCGTCGGACGGTCATGAGCGCTGTCTGTCATGTCTGGGCTGAGAACTTGCTCAGTCAGCATTCATGGAAGGTCAATGCGTTCATTGCGAGCGGATGACCTTGGCTACGTTGAGATCCCGCCTCTCACTCGTGAGAAGGCTCCCCTCGCGTTCTTCCCGTGGTAAGACGTTGGACCGTAGCAAGTTCACGTCTGCCAAGGCGAGACGCCTGGGGGATCTCCAGGTGATGGTTCAGAATGCTTCGTCCAGTACCGCTGTGCAAACCCCAGCTACGGCAGGCCAGAGTGTGTCCTTCGGGATGCCCAGTGAGGTAGAGATGTCTTCTGCACCATCAGAGGGTGGTGGTGAGGCAGCCGCCTCATTTTAAGTGTAAGCACCTCAGGGAAAAATAAAACGTTGTTTGTTGTGATTAAATTACACTTGTTTAACACACTCTAAATAAACGGATGACTTATTGAAAGTTTAAATTTTCGAGCTGTTGTGACGAAGTGTGACATATGACAACATCAATATGGCGGATGTAGTACATCCGAATTCCATTCATACTACTCAGATTCATACTATATAGTACCTACTGTTTATATTAACGGTCGAGTATGTTCAATTTTAAATGTAGTACCTACTTAAGCAGTATGCGATTTCGGACGCAGCTTGGGTGTTAATGAGAAGCACATGAGGAGTGGGCTGGCCTTGACTCCGAGCTTCTGTGTGACGATTGGAGGGTCTGTCGAAAGATTGCTTCTCCTTTTGACTGACAACTGCTGCTACCTATTTCTTTATATTTGCTTGGCGAAATTGCTTGACTTTCATCATACATTTCACACAATTATACGCCACATTCCTTGTTTCACTTTTACAGAGTTTAATAAATGAGCTTCCCCTATTTGACAGACCAGTAGCCGCCACTGATGTATGTACAACGGCTACTAAGTACTTAACTAGGTAATTACTGTGTATTATGGACACCTTAAAGTGTTACCGATATGCACTGTATGTGTACAAATAGCTGGGATTGAAATTTATGATTTTATTAATCATTTTAACTGATTAACCCTAATGTCCTAATGCATTTTTTAAAACTTTTTATTTTTATTTTTTGAAAACCCGTTTGCTTGTTCAAAGGCATTTTGAACGATTCCTCCTAATGTTTTTGTTTTCCCTGAGCAAAAATCCTCTCTCTCTTTCTCTTGTGCACACACAAACACAGATGTATTTGGCATTCACAAGCTGGAATATTTAAGGTCATGTCCCTTTCCCACTTTTCGGCACTTCCTGACCCAGAGCATTTCCCACTCTCCCTTCTGTGTTGAAATCTGGGGTTTATTTGGTTCATTAAGTACAGAATGTGACATGAACTGAATGCAATCTTTAATTTTAGTCCAATATTGCGAAACAGTGTGTGTGACCGCATTATTGCATGAAGAGTAATCACACGGATGATATTTACTCACTGTGGGATTGACACTGACGTGATGGGACGGATTTACATAAGAAGAATGAGAAGAAACATGGCGGCGTGTTACTCTCTGACAGCTTGATGAACATGGGAGTTCATTTGCACATATTGTCATGTTTTTGAAGGAGGTATCCAGAGAATACAGTGTTTATTGTGTGAAGTATTTACTGACTGTTATCTTCTTACATAATTGATGTGAAGAGCTGGAACTGCTTCTTCTGTTCTGATATTGTTTTTTGATTCACAGATACAGACATCAGAACACAACAGATTTTGGTCAGAATATGTTCTTCCTGGCTTCTGTCGCTGAGCAATTCCACCTCATAAATTCCCCAGTTTGTTGTGTATGAGCAGAGAATGTTTGTGAGAACACAGATGACATCTGCCTGGTAAAATCTGAAGCACACCAATTTGGGCTTTATCAGGGAGGATTTTGAACTGTGTACTGTGAATTCCAACAACTCCTACATTTTCAGTATTTTTTTTCCTACTGCGAGAGATTTTGTTTTTTCCCCCCATTCTTTCTAGGAAATGCATTTTTTTTGTAGCTGTGTAAAAGAACAGGAAACACATTAAGCATTGAGACTTCGGGATGTCTAATTTCTTAATTTTTGTCTTTAAATAGTCCACTCACTAACAAATTGTGCTTATTATCCGGTGGAAGAAAGAGATAAAACTACAATGTATTTGTATGCATATGTGCCCCCCCCCAAATAATATGTGAAATATGAACGTTAAAGAAACTGCTAGTAACTATCAATCAGTCATCAGTGGTCCTCAAAGTTGTGTGGTGCGACCCCTAGAGATCTATAGAGGTATCACATGTGGAGCGCGAGGGAATTCCTTATTTCTTATTTCTTTTATTCAAGAAAAAGATAAAAAATAAAAAAAAAAAGTAAATCCAAACACATAAAATATTAAGGCAACCTTATACAGTAAAAAGATTTGAATGCTAAAATAAATGAAGATAATAATAATTTTAATAAACATATTAAAATTGTATACACTGTATATATATACACAGTATAACATAAAATAACCATTGAAAGAACCAAACAATAGTTAACATTTTCTTCCTTTTTCCTTAGGACACATTCAACAGTTGCAGCAGAACTACATAAAACAATAACAATATGACATTCTTTTTATTATTAATTTGTATTAGAGACTTTTTCAAAATCTCCATTTCTGATAAAAACAAATCACACTCAGTTCTTTTATCGTGCACTACTAAAGAAGCAATGGCGTTTGTAAGCAGTTTCCTCCCTCTTCTCATTATATAGTAAGGTTCATTGCAATTGAGTAAACAATATTTTATAACATATAATTATATTTTCTCGTGTGTCCAATTAACATGGTAGGTTTCAATGGTGAGAGGGATTCTTGAATAACAACTTAAATTTTGTTCTTTTGCTCACACAGAACTGCTGTATGACTTTGTATAGCCTGTATAGCCATTGTCTATAATTAAAATGTTTTGTTGAATGTACAGTATATTAAAACTGACAGAAAACACAATGTTCTTAATTTACAGAAGACAGCAATGTAGATATACGGCCAGTAAGGTAATTGATTTGTGATAGACCTGTTCTTTTAGAAAGAAAAGTGTATTTATAACCAGTGCTTTTCCAGTAATATTCTCCAATTATCACGCACACCACTGGATTGAATGAAAGGGAGACGTCGGCATGTCAGGTGTACAAAGAATATTATATTATATATGTTTACAAAATAACACAGATGTGCAAGAGAAGCATCTGACTGTTCCCGCTGGGACTAAATGTATTGTGTGCATGTGTGTGTGTGTGTGTGTGTGTGTGTGTGTTTGTTGTTCATACATATGTGTGTGACAGAGGAAAGAAACAAAAGAACAATGTATGAGACAGACAATAGGAGTCAAGAATGAGGGTGGCAGAGTCCAGGCAATATGGAGCAATGCCATTGTAAAATACAGCAGCCTACACACGTAGACATCTAAAATACGTTCCCAGGTCACACCATTACATCACACACTAAATGTAAAGAAAGAAAAAGAATGGAGGAAATGAAGAGTGTATAATTATCACTTGGCTGTCATTGGCTGTATTTTATTGTTTTGGTTTATTGCATAATTGATAAAATAGGAGATTTTTGTCTTGGATAATGCACCACAACAGCAGAAGTGAAGTTTCAAGCACATTGATTAATTTGAGAGAAGCAGGTTAAATTATCCATGGCAAATCCATTTAATGAGCAAATAGGTAGAATGAAAGAGGAATTATTCCAAACCCGGTTAATTCAATTACTCAGCTTTCTCCACTAAATGCTACTGATCTAATTCCTCTCCATTAGTGTAATTATTTCCCTCTTTTTACATCCCTCTCTCACTCTCTCTCTCTCTCTCTCTCTCTCTCTCTCTCTCTCTCACTCAGTCTCTGTTTGTCTCAGAGTTTTTTTCTCCTTACAAGGTTAATTGCTCGCTTCAAGTGTTTTAACCCTGTGACCCCTCTCTGTGACCTTCATGGGATTGACCTTTTCAGAAATCCGAGAGCTTAATTGTTTATGCAAATATTGTGCATGCTTTAGATTCTGCAAAACTATCAACTGATTGTACATTTATTTAAAAAAAATGAATGCACATTATAGGAATGTGAACTTTGGAACAGGTTATTTTAGCATTACTTTTTGCAAGTAATAATGAGCAAAGATAACTATGGCGTACTTCAAGGACAAGCCCTGAGTGTATGTCAAACTTTACATTTACCCATCAAACTTCACTTGAATTTATACAATTTCATTCTTATGTTTTTGTATGATCTGCTTGCATTTCACTAAGTTTGGGGTGGACCTTATTAGTGACATTTATGTTTGTTTTCATAAAAACTAAATCACTATTGTCAACTACTGTACATTTGACCAAACATGGAGATTTTGCCAGATTTAGCCAATCTCTAGAGACGCTTTTGTCCCCAAAGTATATTGCCAAGTAAACTAGTGATTAGTGATCATAAAATGGTCCCCACAATGTTTGTGGTTTTACTTTCCTTATGTGGGGAAAGCCCTCCCAAAAAACAGTTCAGTGTTTTTAGGTGAGCTCCCTTTATTCAATCTGTTCTGCTTGACATTCACAGAGCGTTCTCATCTGTGCTTTGATTGGTCAATTCCACCGTGCCTATCTTCAAGGATGTCTTGTTATGCTTATCGAATACATCACACATAATTAGATTATCATGTCATGCACAAATGTTAACATTAATGCCCAGGCGGACGTGAACCTCTCACGGTCCGCACACATATAAGGCTGCTTTCATGGTGGATCAAACCCTTCCTGCTGTGCTTCTCGGTATAAGATTATGGATGGCCAGCTGTTAACTTTTAGACTTATCTTCTTAGACTTCCACTTATCTGAAGAATATATGGTGTTTGTTATTACTTTAGTTTAGCGACTTATTTTGGAAAACTTATGAATATTGAATATGTAATTTTGTTATTGACTAAATGGTAATGAGATGTTCTTTTTTGTCTTTTTGAAAGCTCTGAAAGGCCTGTCGTCCCTAAAGAGAACAGTTGATGCACATTTCTGTGTGTGCAGGATTTCAGAAATCCTACTTATTGCTGAAAATGTTTGTGATCATTTTTGTGCAAACACTTGCTTTTTATTTTCTATTACTATAAATCCATTTGTTTTTATACAACTTATTATTAACGTGCAATGTTAATAATAAAAGCCTGGCATCCAAACTATTGTTTGTTACAATTAAATATCTAGACATCAGTTTTTATATCCAAACAATAAATTATTTTCAAAGTGGCTCTGTGATTATTTGAATATTTGTAACACAGAAGTGGTAACACTTAATCATTTTCTCTGAGCTCCGGCATCAACAGGGCATTTTCCAACCTGGTCTCATAAAAATATGTACCTCTGTGCACTTTTTGAGCTACGCCCTTTTTATGTGCCTTATTGCATATGTTTTGCTGCAGTTTCAAAGAGAAATGTCCACTGAATGGTGCTAAAACACAGGTTCAATACGTGAAACCTGGCACATTTTTATGATGTTGATACAGTATTGCTGTTTTTACTACAGTAAATGTCTGGGGACTGTCACTAAAAGTTAATGCTTCACCATTTTGGAAATATGCCCTACAACAAATCCAACACTAAACCTACCAGATAATGTTAACAATGCAAAGCCTGTCACTTCAACTTATTTTAACACAGTTTTGAACTGTTTTGTCGAACCGTAATTACACAGGATTTGAACCAGAGAACCAGAGCTCCTCGCATACAGTATCTGTACTTGAAGTACTCTGTACTTATCTCTGAAGTCACATAATATTCTTCAAGTAATTATGCGAGAATTACACTTTATTGAATGAAATTCTTTAAATTTGTGTGAAAAGGTTTTACTGCCTCGATTGTTCATTTCTTTTGGAAACTGCAGTACTTTATAAAATGCATTTCATGTCTTTTTAGAAAGTGCACCCAGGTTCATTTATGCCATGAGACCAGGTAGGCATTTTCACCTGCTGTCAATCATTGAAATTTTTTTTCTTTTTTAGACTATTTCTTATAAACCATAGAGATGGTTGTGCCTGAAATCCCAGTAGATTAGCAGTTTCTGAAATACTCAGACCAGACTGTCTAGCACAGCTACCATGCCAAGGTCACTTAAATCAGCTTTCTACTCATTCAGCAGATCGTCTTGACCATGTCGAAATGCATTGAGTTGCAGCTGTGCACATTAGATTGTGTTAGATTTGCATTAATGAGCAGTTAAACAGGTTTACCTAACAAAGTGGGTAGTAAACTGATTTTATGTTCTATCCATTATGCCTGAACATTATAAAGCAATACCTGACTTGAGTTCTAAGATCTTTCCTTGATTTTGATAAAAGCAAGAGGGAGATATTAATAGATAGAAAATTTGTTTTCGTAATAGAAATACAGGCTAGTTACTAAAGCAGCCACTTAAATGTCCTTTAAGTAATTTTGACAGGATTGGATTAACAGGCTCCTTCTTATGACTTCATATGAACAAAATAGGAGTGATTAATCATGGCATTTGTGAGCAAGACACATCCCTTCCCTTGTTCAAGTTACCTCTCTTTCCACATCTTTGTCATGTCATTCAAAATACAATTAATCACAGCATCCCCGCTAAATTTACCTCATCTACCCCCTGCTTGCTTCTCTGCAGGCAAAGACTTTGCAGCTGTGCAGGGTTTGTGTCCAGATGGTTAAATTCCTAATGGACAGCTGAAATGCTTCCACTTCAGTCTCTCTTGAGTCCCAGAATTCTCATAATCATGATAACAGCCCTGAGGGGATTTAACTACTTGTCACCTTTGTTGGGAGAGCAATTCTTGGTGGAAAATATACTCATTTCTTGGTGCAAAATTGCAGATTTTTTTTTCATTTATGATTTGATAATGCATTGCACCATAGAGAGAGAGAGAGAGAGAGTGTGTGAGAGAAAATACACCTCATTTTGGAAGAGGGGAAATCTGGATTATGCTATTACAAATCACCAAGAAATAGATATTGTGCAATTTTAGTCCATGGTAGGTTGAATGCAGATAAAATGAGACATTTAAGGAGACTATTTTGATGATGTATTTCATACTTTTCTGGACCTTGGCAGTGTAATTAACTTTGCAGTCAATGGGACAGTCACCAGCCTTCCAGTGTTTATCGAAAATATCCTAAATTGTTTTCCAAAGACGAACAAAGCTATGGGATTGGAATTACATGGGGGTAAGTGATTAATGAAAAAGTGGTTAAGGACTAAATTTAAATTTTCGGGTGTAATAACCCTTTAATGGAGGGCAAGATTGTCAGTGACCCCTTTAAATCTGGTGTGATAGATCTTTTTGAAAAATGTTTAATTTGGAGAAACCATTTCTTTCTTTATTCTATTGACATGCCTTTGATCTTACATTTTCTTTTGACTTTTCTAAAGTTATTTTTTTAAATAACCTTGTCTTTCTCAGACTTTCTTTTCCACTCTCTTTTTGCTGATTTAACTGACACTAAGAGAAAAGAGAAGTGCTAGAAAAAGGATCACAGTGTTTTAATTGCTATTTGATTGTGGCCAAGAATTCAGCTTAAAATTTCCTCTGATAGGAAACAGCACGAATGAACATAAGAAAGATATATATATACAGTATATATATATATATATACACATATATATATGTATGTCTCTCTCTGTGTGTATATGTGTGTGAGAGAGAAGCTGTTAATTTTTTTGTGCATAATAGATGAGTGTCTGTCACTCTGGAGGAGAGTAGTGCATTATGGGTATCTGTGAACAAGGGCTGACATTTACTTTCTCTTCCTATCGCCTCCTGTCACATTAGGCCTCATTGCTCTTCTAGTAATATTAATAAATTTTAACAGCCTGCCCATAACCTCCCAACACATACATACAGCACACACCAACAAATGCAATCATTTAACACACGCAAACATTGACTTTAGCACACACAGTCACAGACTAATATTTTCATTCATTATATCCTATATACGAAGAGAGATAACGCAATCTCGAGGAAATCTACACATACACACTGCAAATTTTGTGCCAGGAAGCTGAGCTAGAGATGTGGCAGAGAGATTTGAGCGTGTGTGTGTGTGTATCAGTGTACACAAAATCAGTTTTATCTTTTGCCTGGCACTAGAAGGATGTCTCTCGTTAAGACTGACTCACACACATGCATACATTTGTACGCACATACATACTCTTCCCTTCAAGTCTTAGACAATCATTTATGTCTATTGTTATTGAAATCAGTCATAGTACATTATGTTTTGTGTTGTTCTGTAACAACATCCAATGTTATCTAATACTGTAAGAGCTGATAACTAAACAACTTCACTTGGAATAGCTTGTCCCTTATTAGGAATCTTTTAATGATAAAGCAGACTTTTTAAGCCTTTCCCCCTCTCTTTCCAGATACACTTTAGTTATTCAGTCCATCAAAGCAGACATAAAAGACAGAGTCAACAACAAACTCAGTGACCCATACAAAGAAAAAATACTGTTTTGAGCATTGACGATAACATTATTAAGCAGCAAAGCTGTTGATTTTCCTCTTTTAGGTTCTTCAGTTGTGTGTCTGGGTTTCTGCATTCTTTAGAATGCAAATACATTGATATTTTCTATAATTGATTATACTGCGTTCCAGGCTACCCATAAGCCCATCAAACCTGTGACTTTCCACCCGTGAACTCGTACTAGTGTTTATGCAAGTAGTAAACTAAAATAAAAGGTAGAACAGCTTCTCTTGCCTTATGCGCCATTTTTCCTCCTCCATTTCCCTCAAATAAGCAAGGAAAGCACCTTTGGCGATTGTAAATGAGCATGTGCCCCGTATGGTCCACCACGCTGGTTTGTTTACATCTAGCTACCACAATTCCTTGCACTAATGAGTCGTGGTTTGAAGTTGTGACTTACGGTCTAAAAACCTGCCTGGAACACAGTATAAGTTCCTTATGGAATATTAAAAGGTTCTTCTGTTAAAAAAAAAAAAAAAACTAAGAGTGAAAATTATTAGGTTAGACTAATAATGAAGTACTTAAGACACTGACTCACCAGTCGTTTTAAATGATAATGACTGTAATGATTAGAATGAATTGTAAAAACATCAGGGATTCTATTTCACCGTAAGTCTGTAGTTCAGAGCCTTGCAAAAATGTATCAACAGCTTTAGTTTAAAAATATTTATATAAGATTTAGTTACGGCAATAATAATTAAAGCAATAATTGTTCTTAAGAATTATCAAAATGTCTAAATCATGGGACTACAATTTAGACTTCACTCCTCCCTCCCCTCAAAAAAACGTCTGATTAGACATGAATTCCTGCAATCATTTGAGCTCATTATCTTTGGTGGCAGGGGGCGAATAATGTAGCTGCGCCAATTTATTCAGGGAACTTTGAGAAACACGTGGCCAAGAAAAGATTAGAGAAGATCAAAAGATAATGGAGTCCCTCTGCAGTATAAATGAGCTTTAATTCAGATTGACTATAACTTTTACTTGCATTTTGCTTGTTTTTACACCTAATTTGTTTAAATGGCACAGACAGTCCTTATGTTCTGCATGCGTTGTCTCATTCATGAGGACCAGCACAAACTCTTTCAGGTTTCCAACAAAAAACGCTGTCAGGAGGACGTTCTAGCTACTAATGTACCTTGTAATAATCTTTGGCAGTAATTCATTAGTGATGTATTTCATATTCAGCATGCACCCTGATGAGCAGAGAAGAATTGCCCAAACACGACAGCAGAGGTTCCAGTGCACACAAATCACAATGTGTTTGTAGCTACACGTTTGGTCCCATAAGACTAAGAACAACTTTATATTAGCCTGATAATAAACAGTGAAATGGAAATTGCCATTGTTCATTCCCAGGTTATATTTATGCAGTGAGAGCGAGCATGACCTGCAGTGTAATTATGTAGTGTTACAAATTCATACTCACTCCTGCAGTAATTGAAAGATACATGTGCTCTGAATGGAGAATTCATGCTTTAGTCTGTATTACCTCTGGCTGTTTGGTGATTCATAATATCAGCTTAACAATGAGATTCTTTGAACTTGTTCCTAGCTTTCACACCATCTTAGGCAATTTCTCTGCATGATTTTAAGCTGTCAAGTGGTCTGATGCCTCATTCAAGAGCTTTTAGTATTCTAAGAAAACAGCCAAAAATTAAACCTTTCGCTTTGCGGAGAATAAAATACCATTTTTTTGGCCCGTCAAAGGGTGACTGGTTTGCTTTCAGCGAGTTTGCATCTGCTTTAACAAGGATTCACATTTTTAGTGCTCTGTTCTGTGTGATATTCATTTCGAGATGTGAAATGTTTCGTGTCAAGTATGAATATTTTTAGGCATTACTTTGGTTTTGGTGCTTTACTGTTATATGAGGGAGAGTAAAGTCGTTATACAAGCTGGTTCTAGATGGAGTGAGATAGAATTATAGTTAAATAATTATTTTTCTTAATAAATAAAATATGAAATAGCGTAATGCTGGTTTGTAAAGGGTTACTGTAATGTTGCATAACAGAAAATAATTCTACAAATGTTGCAATGTAATAATTAAAAAAAAAATGCAAATAGATTGCAGAGGTGACTTATGATAAGTCTGTGTCCTCTTCAGCAAGGTTAAATAACAATATGTTTACAACAATAGGATTATTTCTTCCGCATCTCATCCAACGACTGTTTTGCTCGTTCCAAAACGTCATTTTAAAGCTGGCAATGAAGGCTTGAGCTGTTCATATCAGACTAATGCAGTTAATAATAAAGTTATTAGAAAGAGAGCATGAGAGACAAAGACATAGAGAAAGAGAAACAGAGAGAGAGAGAGAGAGAGAGAGAGAAAGAGAGCGCTTGTATGGATCTGAAGCACCGTCTCTAAACTGTAAGTCTGCTTTAACAGCGCTGTTATTACCTCGCTAGTGAGAAATGTCATGTGTAGCCTTTAAGTTGCTACATTAGGCTAACTGATAAAATCGTCAGGGCAGCGCTTTTGGACAACATGTTTTTGTGTGAGTGTGTAACCGTGGTGTGCGTGTGCAAGGACGTGTGATTATTACAGTTAACTATGCGAAGTGATATGGAACTGTAATGCGGTCAAGAGAGCTGCCTGGAACTACGTTCGCCGTGCGTTTCCTTAAAAATAATTGCACACCTCAGAACGTTCGTCAGCCAATCAGATTCAAGCATTCAACGGCCCCGTAGTATAATAAATATTATACTTCGTCTTTATTCTCGTAGTTTCGACTTTAATCTCATAACATTACGACTTTATTCTCGTAGTTTTAGATTTTTTGGGTGGCACTAAAGCTCCGTCGTACTTGTAGTACTGTATGTCAGTATTAATAATTGATCAATAACAACTAGTAATTTTTTGTAATGATTGAACTCTTGTGTGTTTTTAGGATGACATCAGAAGTGTTTTAAAGAAGAGAACCGATCACTTCCACAGGCTGCTTTCTGAAGACTAATCCCTGTATGAAATGTGAAGCAATGCTTGTGACATTCCCATGTTCCTTTCCGCATATTAGACAATGTGTAGTATGATTTTTTTTTTTTTTTAAGCTCTGGTCTGATAATAGTGCTTATGTGATGGAGAATAGTCTTAACCGTTTACCTATACTTATCCCGGTCAGCTGGTGTTCTGACCCTTCATTCAGAATAGGACTAGATCCTTACCTTTAATTTATTGCTAAACCTTGAGATATTTGTACAGATTTGTGCCATTGGAATAATGCTTTCACTCTTTAATATGTTAAAATTCATTTCAATATGTATTATATACTTAGAATTCTATTTTTAAAGGATGCTTGGGCTTGTTTTCAGTAACCAATAAAGGAAGAAAAACCATGGGTCTGTAACTTGTCTGTAACAGACATGTATAAACTTTTTGAGAAAGTTTTAACATCATGCCAATGACGTTTCAGAAAAAATAGTTTCGAGAGGAGCGCGTATGAAATCAACCGCAGCTGGCTCCGCATTATCAAACAAGCTCATCTCACCAGCCAATCAGATCCATCCTTCCCACTATAAATAAACCCATTTCCTCCCTTTCCGCATCTCGTCTTTTTGCATCGCTGCTTCGCCCACTCTTTTTTTCCTCGAAGCTAATATAATTATTATGATTGAATGAGGTAACAAGCTCTTGAAATGCTGTGTGCACTACACAAAATGCTAGTTCAAATATCTAAACATCTCTAAATGAAGACGCAAAGTGAAAATAATGTTTTAAATTTTCACTTAAAATCTGAGGCTCTTAAGCTCAGGTGAATGAGGCCCCAATTTGTTCTAAAACAAAATACAAAGCCTGGGCTAATTTAGGAAAAAAACAAGTTGACAAAGATTAAATCCAAGAGTGTAATGAGAGCAACGAAATAGGTGAAGAGTTTTCAACACAGCACAAAGGTGAGATCTGTTAAAAATGAGTTACATCTGTGTATTTAGTACTAAGACTTGCTCTAAATTAAAATGTGGAACAAAATGATAAAAGATGACCACAATTTAACTAAAAAGAAGGAAAGAATTCACTAGGTTTTGGTATTTTATTTTTTGTGGACACAGTACCTAGTCATTATACCTTTAGTATTATACCTTTTGTAATACTATTATTATACCATTTTTGAAAAAAGACTTTTCTAAGAGTGTATGGCAACATAAATCTCTTCTCACACACAATCTCAGCAGTGATTACAGTAAAGCAGTCATTAACTAAATACAGGCTAATAGTTTAATAGCGGCTAATAAAAATCACACTTTCTCACACTTCTAGAGTAGAATTTGGTTACCAAAATAATATATAAAACGAAAAATGAAAGTCCCAGACTAAATTGCATATTTGAGTGGTCTCAGATGAAAATATCTTGCTCTGACATATCTTAAATCATGTCAGTGTCGTTGTTCTGTGTTAAGATGCATATCTGTAATATTTTCTTATAAGGTATTTTAGTAAAAGTTGCTTAAATATCTTAATTTAACTAATGCCTAGTCCTGGCTTAAGATAAGCCCTGTTTGTGAAACCCGGCCTTAATAAGTTATTTTTCATTTTGTGAAATGTTCTATGTAGTGTGAATAATTAATTATTTTTGTATTGTGTTTTGTTTAAAACATCTTCGTTATTATCAATAGACTTTTAAGTTATACACAGCCGAGGGGTCGTTGCGTCACCGGAAGTGGATTATAGGCAAACATGGCGGCGTTGATGGGTGAGTAAACGAGCTTGATCCTATGCGATTTAAAACCTCTGTTTGGCGCGGTATTTCTATTACCGCGTTATATACATACAGGTGGGATGCATTAGATGTAACTAAACTACATCGCCTCTTCAGTTGTTAAATGAATTGATCCGTGCTATGAAGGACTTTGCTCGCTGACCTTGTTATTCAACATGACTGATCTCAGACTCGGTGCTAGATGCAAACAACTCACAATATTTACAGAATAAAGTATGTTTTAATATCTATGCCGTTATCTATTCGTTAAGTCAAAAAGACAGGCAATGTGCAGTGATTTTTGTAAGTCACTGTCACGATGTTTATAACGTTAACGTTACCCTTAATGACGCAGAAGTTTCAAGAATTAATTTAGCGGATTATTAATTCCAGTTCCAAAATTCTAACCACATAATTAACAGAGGATTAATTTAAGCACAGTAGTTACTGTAATGCCTTTAAGTAACGTTATTGTTATAGTTCGTTTATTTATTTATTTTATGCTGATATATGTAACTTTTTAAGATTGAAATGACTAACACACAGACTTTTATGGTTAGACCTATATTTGTGTTGTGTGTGTGTGTGTGTGTGTGTGTGTGTGTATATAATATATATATATATATAATGTGTTATTTCAGTTTCCCGCCTTCCCGCCCTTGGATCCTTTAATCTAAGGTAAATTCTGAATTAGCTTCGAGGAATTTATTTATTTATTTAACTATAATTTTTTTCATATTTTTGACAAATTTAGTAAAATATAACTCCTTTTAAACTTGATATTGTGTTTGTAATGTAGGGCCGTTTCATCATTTTCTGCTCATAAGAAAGTTCCTTTGACAGACAAAAAGGATGAAAACACCTCAAGGTGCGAAATGTTTTATATGGTTGTATGTTGTCTATCTTGGCCAGTTTTATAATCATAATGAGACGTGGTTTTTTTTCCAGTCTGGTCCCATTCAGAGAGAAAAGCACAGCTCTGGCCCCAAAACCAGCTTCAGCGGTCAGCAGCAAGGGTGAATACGTCATCACCAAGCTTGACGATCTGGTCAACTGGGCACGCAGAGTATGTAACTCTTACACATGTACAAAAATGTGCTTTAAATATATCAATTACAATGTCATTAAAATGTTTGTTTTCCAAATGTTTTTAAAAAGAAGTCTTGCCAAGATTGCATTTGTCATTAAAATACTGTTAAAAAATCACTAAATATTATTGCAGATTAGAGTAATGTGATGTAATTTAGTCCTGTGTGCAATGCTGAATATTCATCATCATAATTCCATTCTTCAGTGTCACATGATCATTCAGAAATTCTAATATGTTGATTTGCTTCTAAAGAAGCATTTCTGATTGTTATTAAGGTTAAAAAAACTAGTTAAACCCCAATACAGTTCAAAATTATTTTAAGAATTCAAAATGTTTATATTATTTTAAATCTTTTATAATGTTATGTCTTTGTCACTGTTGATTAATGTAATGCATAACAGGTAATTATTTTTCTGTAAAAATGAGGGGGAAATAAAAACTGTAAATGTTTGTGTTTCAGAGCTCCCTATGGCCCATGACCTTTGGCCTGGCGTGTTGTGCTGTGGAGATGATGCACATGGCAGCTCCTCGTTATGATATGGATCGGTTCGGAGTCGTGTTCAGAGCCAGTCCCAGACAGGCTGATGTCATGATAGTCGCTGGGACATTAACCAACAAAATGGCTCCTGCACTGCGTAAGGTAATTGCACCATGTCAATAATAATAAACTCCCCTTTAATATGAATGCTTAGTACTGGGCTTGAAGTCTGCATGAAATTAACATTTAATATATCTATTTTGTGAACTCGCACAGATATTTTTTGTAGTGAACAATTAATCCATGCCTGTTTGCTTCGTAACCTATCTTAATCTTATCATAATCCAAATCTGAAAATGCTCCTACTCTCCAAAACTACAAGCCTTCTCTGATGACATCAGTTTGACTGCTTGGATATTAGCGGGACGAGGGCTGGGCGATAAAACGATAACGATATGTATTGCGATAGACAAATGATCGATATCAATAAAAAATGTGTCCGATAAAACGTTCGATAGTTTTTATGTTGATGAAATTGTTGATTTTGAACGAATCTTTAATGTGACTTGGGAAGAACGAGTCGTCTCGGGGAGTG
>JAUCMT010000032.1:12728959-12740893 GCA_032357475.1 Enteromius thamalakanensis
CTAATTGCTTGCTGTTTCCCCACTTGTACGTCGCTTTGGATAAAAGCGTCTGCTAAATGAATAAATGTAAATGTAGATACACACACATGCATGTATATATTTAAGAAAAAATATATCAATTACATGAATATTAATATATACATGAAAATATTTTCAAAATACATACTGTAAATATATAGAGTACACACTCAAATATTTTATGTAAATAAAAACCTTTATTTTGGATCTTAATCACAATTAATCATTTGACAGCACATTTTTTACCACAGATTTTATACATATCTGCCTTTATGTATTTTAGGCAAAAGACATTTCTTAGATATACAACAGAAAGTTCCTGGTTCAATATTGATTAGCTAAGCTTATATGAGTTTGCTAATTTCAACCAGCAGCATTTGTATATGGGGCCAGTATGCATGTATCTCTTGATATATTTTTAATTTTAATTATGATGTTGTTTTATTACATGTTGCTGTTTCCCTCAAGCTTTCATTAGGCAGCATAATAAATTAGCAGTTCGCAGCAATAAGAGCAATTTTTATCCATGCTAACTCGAAGGTATCCGCTAGACCACAATGCACTGCTTCAGGCACAGTCAAACTCATGGGGTCAAGGTTACAGTGGCAGCGAGATCCTGGAGGGAGTGATATTCTCTCTTGGCATGTCCATGTTTGTCTGCGTGTGTTTTATATATTCAGTTCTGTCCTCATTTCCAAATCAGATTAATTATTTATTTACATTCATCTATATTTTTGGACTGAGGTCAGCCGACAAGGGCAAACAAATATTGGCAGCGTCTGACCATGAGAATAAACACTGGTCTGTTTAGGGTTAGCACACCTGTGGAAACCCTTCGGAATGGAGTCGGGAAGCAAACAGGAAACAGTGTTTGTGTTGTTTTGACATGTGCATGCAATTTGTGTGTCTGGTGACATGGAACATGCTTGAAGTAAGAAAGTCGGAGTTGCTGTCTTCTGCACGGCATAGAATTGTCCTGAGGAAGTTTGTATCTGAATGGCATTTGGGCTTTGGGGCAATTGATTTTCTTTTGTTTACAGCATTGAATGGATTTAGGTGACATCCTGTTTGCGCAAGCGTCTTATGCTTAAATGTGAAAGTGAATAGGTAGGTTTGTGTGTTTGCTTGGGCATGTGTGGGTTCTTTGATCTGAACAGCATGAATAACCTAAATAATGAGGCAAAAGAATTCTTATGTGGCCAGAAGCCAACTCTTGACAATCTGCCAGACTCGCTGCTTTGATAATATCTGTGTACAAAATATTTCACCATACAGCTTTTCCATTTAACCCTTTCCGCATCCACAGGTACAGACTAAAACACCAAGCCATGACTATTTCACATTATGGGCCAGATTTACTAAACAGGGCAAATTATTGTGAGAATGCAATTCCATAAAGGCACCAATGTTAGTGGAATGTTCCAATGTGGCTGATTTACTGACAATGCGCAAATTAAAGAACACTCTCTCATTTACATAATTACCAACACAATCTACCAAGAGCTACGCAAATTAGCATAGGGTAATCAGGTGAGAGTAGTCTAACGAAGACACAAAATGGGTTAAGACATGCTTTTTGGAGGGGCTTTGAGAATTGTGCAAATACGAGTAATCTGACTATGTTCAAAATTTTGTACATCACATTGATTTATCTATTTAAAAAACTATACATACTGGGGGTCGACCAATATGTGATATTAAGGACAGATGCCAAGACTGATTATAGTAGACTGATAACTGGCATTTTAATTCGATTGGTTGAAAATTGGTTGCATTTCTAATCCACTACATCTACAATAAGCGTATATAGAGAGTTAAATGTGGGGACACTGTATGCTTCATTATTAAGCCTATGAATACTGTACTACAGCTAAACAGCTTGGAATAATGTATTTGGCTTCAGTAATTTAGACCCAATCCCAATTCTAGCCCTTACCCCTACACTTTTCCCTACCCCTCCATTTGGTGCGTTCACATGTAGGGGTAGGGGGGTCTCAATTCTCTTTTTGTTTTAATTTTTCGAGACCTCATTTCAAATAAAGGGCTAAGAGAAATTTCCAACATGGCTGCTCACTCGAGCAAGCAGACCTATAAATGTAAGTAATAGTTGCCATTAATAAGGATTTTTATGACAATTTTTCACTATATGTATATTACCATCGGTCTTGTGTTTGTGTTTACGGTGTTGTTCTGTAAAGAAACGTTTGCAAAAAAATCGCTAAAGTTTTCTAGTGGATAGCAGCGATTGCACAATATAAGGAAATATATTTTTATGTCATATACCCGGTGACTTGACTGCATGTGGTAACGCATTGTTTTGTTTTGCTTAGGGTAATATGTGTAAATGTAAATGAATGGTGCTTACATCAGCGCACATCCTCTGACGTAACGTTAGGAGCTAGTGGCAATGGATGATGACGTATAACAGTGGTGTCCCATTTCTTAGGGGAAAATTTTTAACCCTTCCTCTTTCCACTTCATTTTAAGGGGCAAGGGGAGAGGGGTAGGCAAAGGTATAAAATAGAATTGGGATTGGGCCTAATATGTTAGAAATGTATGTGTAATAGCATAATTCTCATAATTCTTCATTATTTTTTTCTGATGATTAAATCATAACCTTCAAGAGGTTACTATTCAGTTCATCATCTCATTCACATCAATTGATGAACTTAAAATAGCATATATAATAAGTGTGAATAATTCAATTGTCTTCATAGCTCCTGTCACGCCCCTGTCTGTATTGTTCCATGTCACTGGTTAGTTTTGCTTTCGTTTTAGTATTTCCTGTGTTTCCTGATTTGGTCATGTTCCTGTTCTTGTTTAGTTAATTAGTAACCCGTCCCACCTGTGCTCCTCACCTGTCTGTAGTTTCCACTTGTGTATTTAAGCCCGCTGTTTTTTGTTGTATGTTGTTGGATCCTCAAAGTTTATTATTTAATTTTAGCGCTTAGTCTCTGCCGTGTTCATCGTGTGAACACACTCTGACAGCTCCATTGTAGAAGATATGAAGACCGCAACTACACTTATAACCTATAGACAGACTTAGGTTCACTATTCTATAGCCTAATCTTGGCCTATACTGACAGTAATTTTGGTTTAGTCACATAGTTTTAATTTACAGGTGTAGTGAAAATGAAGCAATAAAACATTATTTCATTTATCTTTAATCAAATGAGATTTAAAATAATTGTATTTTTAACTATAACAATGCACTTAATAAAATATAAAATACATTTTCTATTAAATGTATTATGTAATTTCTATGTATCAAAATATAATATAAAGACATCCAAACCTTTTTTGTTCAAAAAATATATTTACTTATGACTTATGTTATTTACATATTAAATTTGTAAGGGTTTTAAGTTATTATGAGCGTTTACATACTTCTGTTTTATTCAACTTAAGTCTTTTTCAGAACCTCAAGGTGATTAGCCTGCTACAATTAACACTGCACACAATTAACACTAAATTACTGAAAGCAGATGGTAAAACAAATGCTGTTCAAGAAAGAGGGTTGTTTACATTTTCTATTGATCATAGTAGCAGTCATTTATAAAATAAGGAAAAATAATGGTAAAGAGCATTATAACTGGGCACATTTCCAGATATGTATTTCAAATAGTCATATGCCTGACACACGGTGGGGGAATGCTCTTGTATGTCCTCTGCAACCTACAGTACCACAAAACCGGCCAAGATGCAAATGGAGTTTAGCACTTGTTTGCATCGTAGCTTGATTTGTAGAAAACGCAGCGCATGCAAATAAAGTGGACTCAGTGGTTCACGTAAATTTCCCCTGTGACTGCAGTCCACTTCTGTAACGCGCTGCTGTTTTCATGTATGTTTAATCCATTTGAATTCATTTCATTTAATTATTCAAATTTATTAATTCCTCTGAGAGTTGTGTTTTAATTGATTAACTTACTTTAGTGAGAAAAGTGCTTTAGGCAAGACATAAATAAATAATCAGATATATATTGCATGTGTGTATACATCTCTTTTGGTATGCCAGTGGGAGATTCTGAGCACCTAAGTAAGTTAGAGAACCGTTAAGCACTCTTTAGATTAATAAATGTGAGTGTCATGCTTTTTTTTGTCTGTGTCCGTGTTGATTGGATCTCTTCTTGTGGATTTGTGTGTGTGTGTGTGTGTTTCTTTACGCACATATCTTACCTCTGATGAGCTATTCAGCTACCCACAATACACTCATCAGGCTCAGTCATTACAAGCAAATGTGTGTGATTGAGTGTGTGCGCACAGACCAGCTGCTTTCAGTCTGTTTTTAAGTTTTTTAAGGCCCAGCAGGAGGGGTCCAACTTTCCTGTGCTTATATTGCCTTCGGCAAAATCACTCCATCTTGGGAAAAACAGCAAAATCCACTCCCAGCCATGGCTTTCAGTCTTAGACACACAAACATGCACCAGTATATTAGTTCACGGTAACAGAGGTGGGTATTCAACCTGAAACAGCATAAAACAGCATTTTTGGTGAAACTACCCATAGGACATCAGTGGCATAGCATTTCAGTCATCTGATAAGTCTCTGTGCTGTTCTCATATGCTCCACTTTCTCATTAAGATAAATAACCTGGCAAGAAAAAACCACCATCCAAACTTTCGGGTTTAGAAGGATTCTTTTCCTCACACATCTGGCCTTGTTTGCGTAACACGAGTAGAACGAATCCATTCTGTGTAAATTGTCCTATTGAATTGAATGGAACAATTTACATAAGACTGTTTTTACAATGGGTTTACACACATTTATTCTACTTTTGTTACAAGAATAAGGCCTGTTTCGCATCGCACCCGCAAGCATTTTGTGAGCAAAGCTTTGTAACTGAAGCAGCAGGCTTATGCTATGCTATCGTACTAATAGCATTTCCGCTTTAAAGAAATAAACCAATATAATAACAACAGTCGAAAATTATAAAACGGCTAACAGGAATTGAGGACTTAGAATGACCATAATCATCATGTAATCTTATTTACATAAGGCGAGTGAACACATATACATCCAAATTTCAATTAATCCACATGCGACCAAATCTAAATGACAAAAGTGTAGTTTTATGTTTAGCAGACTGATTAAATCAACGGAAATCAGTCAGATTTACACAGTAGAATATGCAATGTTGGTTCATCGTGCATTTTATGAATCTTATAGGGATATTAGTACATCTTTTTTTTTTAATTAATTAATATATATTTTTTAATTGGTACCAAAATTCTGTGTGTGTGTGTGTGTGTGTGTGTGTGGGCATACTGATACCCAATATTGGTAGTAATAATTTCATAAAAATAAAAATATATATACATGTATCATCTATTATTTAATTGTGTATACTCATTTTCCTCTTTTTTAAATATTTAGATATATTTTCTATATTTTTATATATATTTAGATGCTGTTATTATTTTACTAAAACAATAAAACAATAACTAATTAATAAAGGTATTTTATCATATATATTATTACTACACTACTACACTTAAAATGTTAAATATGGAGAAACCCAGCTTTGGGTTGTTTTTAACCAATGTTTAACCCAACCATCTAGGCAGTAACCCAACCGTTTGTCCATATTTAACCGGCACAATATTTTTTAACAACCAGCATTTAACCCAGCATTTTGTAGAATGTAAATATTAATATTATTGTTCTATTTAAATGAAATGCCCTTTATGCGGCATAAAAGGTTGTGCTTGTAGAAATGTTTATAGTGCATTTTAAGTTCAGTACATGATATGTGGCGAAAATTGGCTCAGCGCTAAAACTCTACTTGCACCTACGCTTCTGCTTGCTCACTTGTGCAGTGTTAATACGACAGTTGAAATAAATGCATGCTGCTTTCATGAGAGCCCATGATTTGTGCAGGTGTCTGTTTAAATACACACACACAAAAACAAACACAGATGTATTATATATATTAATAACATTTTTAATAATAACATTCAACTTTTTTATTGTGCCCTAACTTAGTGCAGTTCCAGTTCTATTAAATAGTTATTTAAAGTGCATCAGAACTATATAACAAGTTAATCACTGTTTCTTTTTAATGAAATCTATGAGTGTTTTTATCCCGTCCATCATTGATCTCTATACAAATGAGGGGGGAGATTTCTGTTCGCACATCACTCTAAAGAATTGCACTTATAATCATTCTGGTGTGACTCTCTGCCCCCTCACATCCATTAGTAATGCCTGAGCATCCTGACTGATGAGGAGCTCTGTTCGTCAGGCCTGGGAATACTCCATCATGCAGGGTGGGTGGCTGCCATTACCATAGATTACACGCTTCCGTTCCCCTTAAGATTACCTATGTGTGTGTGCATTTGTGGAGGTGTTTGTATTCAGAGCTGTGGGTTTGTTTACTCATCAGCCCTCTGTGTGGATTCCATGCTGATGTTCTCTGCGAGGGAGATTGTGTCAATAATGTGGCTGCTCTCTGCACTGAAAACGTGGCATTTTCCAAAACGGCTCATCTGACAGAATCGCTCTGAATCGGGGCAGGTGTCAGTAATATGATATAATTTGTACTGTAAAGTCACATCATGATGTGACTACCCGTTACCCGCCTCCCACTTTCAGCTTTGGCCACATAATAACCTGGAAGACGGCAAAACCACCTGCTCTGACACATTCAGGCCTTCGGTATGACAAAATATTTGCAAAGAATGATTATATGTTCCCTTTCTGTCAGTCACCAAGAGTTATGTTGTAACGACAGACTGGGGTCTTGCCTAGAGCCCTGATTTTCTCTGCTTAAGAAAAAACGCCAATTAAATTTGGCATGTGGTTAAACAATCATGAGACACTCCCCTTCATCCGAGTATAAAGAGGTGACATGTGCAACAACTCATCAGATTTTGCAGATGGAGCTAAGAGTTTATCCCTGCTGCTTTGAATTGCTGCAACGAAGAGGAAGCTGAAGCAGAAGTTGTTCTCTGTGGCGTCGATAACAAAATCAGTGGTTTCCCTGTCAAGGGCTTTGAGGACATTCCCCAGGTAGAGAGAGAAGTTGCCGTGCACTTGTGCTCACAAAACGCCACCACTTGGAAGAATTGTCCCAGGTTCCTGTCTAAGGCCTGTAGGACCATTGCAGCTCTCGCTGCTGAGGCCTACAGTGCTGCGGGCCAGGCTGCCTCTGCCCTGCATGCCATGGCTATCCTGCAGGTACATCAAGCCAAGGCGCTAAAAGAGCTGCACAAGGTTGGCTCCAACCCTGGGTTAATGCAGGAGCTGCGCACAGCGACTGACTTTGCTCTCTGGGCAACGAAAGTCACTGCGCGATCCCTAAGGAAGGCGATGTCCGCTTTAGTGGCTCAAGAGCACCATCTATGGCTCTGCCTGGCTGAGATGAGAGACTCATACAAGGTCAGGTTTTTGGATGCCACAATTTCCCAGGTTAGCCTGTTTCGGAGACAATGTAGAAGATTTTGCGAAGCAGTTCTCGACAGTCCAGGAGCAGGCCGAGGCGATGCAGCACATTCTGCCCAGCGTGAACCTCCATCTGCCACCGCTTTGCCGCGGGTCATGCCTCGGCCTGCTTGCCGCCAAGGGCACCCTCCTGTTTCAACAACACCTGCTCCGCCCCATGCTGAGACTCAGTCGAGGCCAGTGAATTAAACCTCCCCTAGAAAGGCAGCACCCACCCCGCCTCAGCAAATCTCCAATTCCTCCCGCAAAACGACAAAGAGGCCCTGAGACAGAAGACCCGGAGTGGCAAGAAATTTGCTCAGGAACTGGTGAGGATGACGCAACTTCACCTCCCAGTGGCACTCGCGTGGTGCCTGGATGCGTAGATGTCGCTACCCAGCCCGTCGCAGTGGCTTATTCGGACTATTCAGCTCGGCTATCCGATCCAGTTCGTCCGGCGACCTCCCAGGTTCAGTGGTGTTCTCGAGACTTTGGTGGCTGTCCAGAATGCTCCTGTCTTGCGTTGCCGGTCCCTCCAGCCGAGATGGAGGTGGGGTTTTTCATCGTGCCCAAGAAACATGATGGCCTTCGACAGATCCTGGACTTGCGCATTTTGAATTTTTGAACCTGCACAAGCTTTTATTCAAAATGGATTTGTCAAGTGTGTTTAGCCTTAGGATTGGTTTGCAGCGATCGTCCTGAAGGATGCGTACTTCCATGTGTCAACTCTTCTGAGACACAGACCGTTTCCGCGGTTTGTGTTCAAGGGTCGAGCATGGCAGTACAAAGTCGTCCCCTTCGGGCTCTCCCTGTCTCTGTAGGTCTTTACGAAGGTCGTGGAGGGTACCCTTGCCCCACTGAGGGAAGTGGGCATCAGAAACCTTGACTATCTAGACGACTGCCTCATTTTGGCCCAGTCACGAGAGAAGTTGTGCAAGCACAGGGACCTGTTGCTTCAGTACCTCAGTCAGTTGGTCTTTTTTCTTGTCAACTGGGAAAATAGCAAGGAAACGTAAACCCGTGTCTTCCCTTGACAGAGAACTCTGTGCATCTGTACTGCCAGTTTTTCTCTCCTTCCCTGGATAGGACCTGTCTTACAGACCAGATTGTATGTTGTACTGCCCTACTTTTGGTCAGTCCATATTAGGGTTCCACATGTCACTTCCCACTGGTAGGATGTTGTCTCCGTAGCGCCTTTTTCAGAAGGTAAACTTTACCATTGTTTTGCCAGACTGTACCACAAATACAAGCAGCCCCTCTTGCGGAAAATTGAAATCCCTTTAGGAAGTAGATAATTCGCTCTTTAGGAACAACAGATTTGGCCTCTCCGGCAGCAGTGTACTCACTCTGATTGGGATGGTTATGACCTTTGCTTAACATTTGTCTGACATGCGCCGCTTATCAACATTTGTAGTGCTGCAAGGTTGTAACAGTTCAGGTTGTGGCGTTTTCCATGGGACCACTGTGTGTCATCACAACATAACTGACTGACATAGTGACTGACAGACAGGGAACGTCTTGGTTACGTATATAACCATTGTTCCCTGATGGAGGGAACAGAGACGTTATCTCCCCTTGCCATGACCTTGAACCATCGCTGAGAGCTGGGGCACCTTCTCGCCTCCTCAGCAAATCTGATGAGTGGTTGCACCTGTCTCCTCTTTATACCCGGATGAAGGGGAGTAGCTCAGGATTGTTTAACCACTTGCCAATTTTCATTGGCATTTTCTCTTAAGCAGAGCGAATCAGGGCTCTAGGCAAGACCCCAGTCACGACATAACTTCTCCATTCCCTCCATCAGGACGTTAAGCCACATTATAAGCAATTTATGGCAGTCATTGAAACAAATCAGCATGAGATAAGAACCCGGGGCAGCGCTAATTTGATATCATCGACACTGTTGTCACCGTCACATATCCAGGCTGTAATTTAAATGAACTGTCCAGTATTGCTGTCAGATAACCTCTTCGCAGTAGTGTTTGTCACAGTTTCTACTGCAGGGTACTCCATATACCTGTCAAGCTGAGAATTACTTTAAAATTCTGCTGAGTATGTGTGTGTGTGTTGTTTGGATGTGCATGTACTGTTGAGAAATACTGAGGTTTCTAAAACATGTCTGGTTGCCTTCAACATTTCTTTTTGGCCTCTTAAATTTCTGCAAATTAACAGATTTTAATTCATCCTTCATTTAAAGGAACCATACAAAGACAATTTTTCAGAAAGCTAATATGATCCTTAATGGAGGGTTTAGGGTTAGTTAGTTAAGATAGTGTAAAAATAGCTCATTTTACCTTGTCAAAAACTGAACTCACTCTGTTCTGTGTACTTCCCCTTTAAATCTTCATGAGCGCCGCTGGCCCCGCTACTCTTTTCCGAGGCACTTTTGGAGGATCAGAGTGGGAGTGACCTCTGTTGGTGTGATGTCACCGACATGCATTTGAGAATGTCTTGATTTCAGAAGGGGCAACTTCTGGATCTTTACCATTGTAGGGTGGTTGTGTACACACACTCCCAACACACATTTCAGTCCAAAAAGCTTGTAAAAGTGCATGTGGCACCGGATGACCCCTTTAAGTATAAGTGAAGAATGAAAAGCATTGTAATGTTTTAATTTATTAGAGGTGCATCAATATTAAAAATATGTCCATTAATAGTAAGATGATAATTATTTTGTGATAACAGATTTATGTTAATTTTAAAAGGACTGAGATAGGAAACAATGATCAGAAAAAAGACAATAAATAATTGGTCAAAAATTTCTTAATTTAAAAATTGCATACAATATGTTTTTTTTGTTGTTGAGTATCATTAGGATACATTAGCATTTTATGACTATAATATGATATAAATTACAGTAAAATAAAACTTTCAGCTGTGTTCAGAGGCCCACAGACTGAAAAATCATTGAAATAATTATCATAAATTGTGATGTGAATTAATAAAATCTCAATAACAACATACCTGTTACGATTAGGGAGCAAGGTGACATGCTTCCCCAGAGCTGGATGGGCACCTCCAGCTGATTGTGACAATACCAGGCTACTTACAAAAATTCATATAAATTGTCACTTTATAAAATATGCTTTAAAGGGTAAATACAGATAAATGATAACAGTATGCTGTTATATTTGGACTAAATAAGGTAAAATTATTATTATTAAAAAGTTATTTAAAATGGAGATAAATTTTAAATGAGGAACTTGCTGTTTGCTGTTTGTCGTTTCCTCTTGGCACATGCTCATTAGGTTCAGCGTCTCCGCTAGTGCTCAGCAAATATATAGATTTGTGTGAAGAATGACTCTGCAGAATAATTATAGTGATCATATCTCCATATAACCATTTATAAATAAATGAGTGATAAAAGCCATTTCCTATATTTATATTTTTCTATATAAATCAAATTGATAATATACTAACACGTCTGCTTTATTTTTCTGAACATTACATTTTTCAACATGACTTGGCATAAATGTGTCTTCTCAGCATTCACTAATCCTTTATTCCTCCACCGTGCACTCATTTCCTCCAAGGGCAGGCAGTAGATTCTAATTTGGTTTGTATTCATTGGTCTTGTTTTAAAAATGTAAGAGCTGCCATAGTCATTTTGAAAGAGGAAAATGAAGGTGACAGTGTCAAGACACCAATTTAAAGTGAACAGCTGAACAAATAACGTAACAATGCAGCAAATTCGCATGGCCTGTGGCTTCTCTTATAAATGCTTTGCTTACAGTTGATCACATTCTGTATTACACTCGTTGTCTGTGTAGAGGACAATATATTTACGGCTGGTTTTCTATAGCAGATAATCAGTCGTACACCTGTTCTATATGCTTCTTTTAAGAACCCTCTTGGTATATGAGCATTCATTCAAGGATGAACTGGTTTAGTTATTTCTTATTTTAATCAGAGAGATACAGAATCCTCTGATGCAGTCTCGTAAAATATCTGTCAATCAGTTTTAGAGTTTATGAAGGGGAAACATTTCAGGCACGAAAGTGCTGGAGAGGCAGTTTATGACGCTGACAAGCATAAAATCACTGATGATGGAATAGAATCACTAATCATTACGGTTGTGTGTGTGAGTGTAATGCTCGGAGTAAGGAAGAGAGTCTGCAGGGTAAGTTTGAACAGTTTTATTAAGAGAATGAAGTTCAAAGAGTCTTGGAAGAATGATGTATCAATCTGCACAGCGTGTTCCGTGGGAGCATATGAGAATTCCCGCAGTCTGAGCACAGGGAGGATCAGGTGAGTTGGCCAGACCCAGATAATGATCAATTCGGTTTGAATCCTGTCCTTTCCTTAGAAGGTGGTGATGATAGGTACGAGGATCTTGGTGCAGTGGTCTGCAAAGACAGATGAGGAAAACACGTGAGTAAACTCAGGTAAGATATACTCCAACTCACGGGTGCTCAGTGGTAGAGGTGCGCTGTGAGATTGTGGATTCTTTGTGCTGACAAGCTGGGTGCTCGTTGAGTTGTACGCTGGCTTAAGGTATTC
>JAUCMT010000032.1:12748757-12765567 GCA_032357475.1 Enteromius thamalakanensis
ACATCAGCTGTGTATGCATCAGCTGTGCATGATTACTCGTTCCAGCGATCCTCTCGAAATTATGTTTAAACATTCACGTGTTCTGTTTACTAATGCTTTGCTGACATGACTGAAGCTGGTTGAATCTGAATCTGTGACAAGACAAGGCCAAAAGGAGAGTGCAACAGCTCCCCAGCGTTCTTTGGCATGTACCCATACAACTTCTCTTAAACTCTTAAATATTTAGGCACACACACTGAGGATACATGCCACCACCTTTACATTTACATTCACTTTCACACAGATGGATGAGTCTGTGGAAGCAAAGTGGCAACTGAATGACACAACACAGAATGGAGTGGAACAGATTAAACCTTCTGTGCTCCTCCTCCACTCCTAGCTTTCATTTTATCTTTCTCTTCGCCCCATCCTTCTTTTATTTCATCTCTGTTTGTGCTAGAGCTTTACTGTACATATGCAATTTCTCCACTTTCTGATTAAAAATCAAAATTTGGTATGAATACAACAGTTGTGGTAATTGCTATCATTTCCCAAATGCGTCGATAACCAAGTATGGATGCAAGTTCCGTCGTTACCAGCATAATACATTGATTCAGTGTTTCCTGAAAACATAGTTCAAACGAACATTTGCAATCAACGTCACAAACATACTTGATTGGAGCTACAGCTTTGGACCTGTAGTTAGAAGCATAGATTCTTGTTAGTAAGAAATATAGGCTTTAATATATAAGCTAACATGCTGTAGCCAACATTCTTAAATTACGTATTTTTGCACATCCATTCGCATTTGTAATAAATTAGTCAATAAGCCATGTTTAATACAGCAGCGTCTTAGAGATCTCTAATCAGGTAAATAGCATAAGTTATTCCTCAAGCACATGCGTGTGACGTCATTAACAATGGCCCGATGTTGTTGAACTAATGTGGTTAAAATGATGCGATCGTGTTTAGGAAACAGTCGTGACTAGCTAGTTTGTTTCTAAAACAATGCATCATAATGGTGGTTAATCTATAAGCGAGTTACATCGTTGTTTGGGAAACGCATCCCAGTTTAGCCAGACATTAAATGTGCATTTTAGTCACTAGTTTCATTCATATAATACTGTACTGTTCTTTATCAGCAGCAGTGGAATTTTGAACATCCATGGAATCTTTCCAAGGCTCTTTAAAGCAGAAGAAGGTTTTTTAGATAATTCAGGTCAACAACTAAGAAAATAAAAGGTTGATTTTAGAAGTGTTCTATGAAAAGTTGTTTGGGGAACCAAAAATAACCAAAAATTCCCCTTTGCCACCTATAAGAAAGCTTGATTGAAAAAATAATAGGTGCATATCAAATCCCAAATGTATATTCTTGCTTGAGTGAATACTTTTCTAGTAAGCACTCATGCATACATTTGAAAACACTGACCAAATACATTTTAGATGTGCATCAAAGTAGTCATTTGTAGTCTCTTTTCAACTCTAACTAATTTCGTTTACGAGTAAATTGGTCTTATTTTTGACTACAATAAAATTAGAGCTATTTGCCTCCATACATGTATTTAAATGAGCGGCTATCAGCAAATGAATGAATTAACTCCTCATTTGTGATTATTAATAAAACAATTGGATCAGGTTCAGATTGAGTGTATACATTATCCAGCACGTGCATGCTAGCTTAAACAGCTGTGTTCATGTTTGCCTTCTTTGTGGCACACTTCCAGCAGTGTGGCTTTAACAGAAATACACAGAAAACTTTAACACACACTCATACTTGCAACAAGATATTAAAAAATGCATTACTATATATTAAAAAAATAAGAGGTCTTGTTCAGATTCTCGGGGTGGGGGGCAGAAACACAGCTAAAATAAAATAAGGGTGGAGAAGCAGATCTGGGTCACTTCATACTACCTGTCTAAATGTAGCCATATATCCCAAGTGGGGGTGAGAGGACAGGCTGATCGAGTGATGAAAGGAAAAATGAAATGAAGGCAGTGTATTCTTGTACAACCATCTGTCCAACCACCCCATCACAGCTCCTGAAAATAAAACATTGTTTACAATGAATTAGGATGGACCATTTTAGAACAAGATATAAAAAACTGAAAAATAGTACATAAATAAGCTAGTTTATGTGGGTGTGTATGTGTTATATACATAAGTAAAAAGTCATAAAATTTAAATCATATAGTGTAAATTATATACTACATGTACTGTATGTATGTGTGTGTGTGTTACACTTTCACACATTGTGCACCATAAACTGTGCCACTTTATCCAAGCTTTTAGACTGTGGCGGGTCATAGATCTTTGTTATCAAATGCTTTCTGCATGACACTAATCACGCTCTGCTGGTTCCAAAGGAGCCATCGTGTTTACTGGGCTTACACTGTGTCAGAAGAGAGTCTCTTGTGTCCTGGACTATATAACTGGCGCGTGTCATCTGTTTGTACGCAGCTCATTTCCCAGTCTCCCAGGGGATCTGCTTTTAGCGTAAGTGCCTCGGTTTACAGGCTATATGTTTTGCTCTTTTTTGCAAGACTTTTATTTTGGAGACATAGGGGGAATTATTGGATGATTCTGTTCATTGTAATAGCTTTGCATTTGATAAATATGTGGAATAATCTTGTGTTTGCTTTTTTTTATATGACCATTTGGCTGATGGAATAAGTTAAGACTGTGTGTGTGCATATGTGTGTGTGTGAACTTGTTTTATAGTCACTGGGGATTCTTAATGGGCGCTAGAATAATCCATCACACACACAGCATACAAGTCAGCACACTGACATTAATATGGAAATGATCTTGGAAAGTGTATCTCTAGAAGTGCGTTATTAGTGATATACGGTAGTCAGATATTATTTAATGATGTATTGCCTTTTTTGACAGCTTGTAATAGCTTTTGGATAAATGAACTTTCTTCTCCAGCCTACTTTATGCATGTTTGTGCAGGTAATGTTGGTATACGCAAGACTGATGCAAGACCTTGTGTTAGCAAAGGCCAAGGAAGGGAAAAAACTGGTACAACTTTCCCTGAAAAAATCGTACAGTTTCTTTTTGTTCTCTTGTTCTTCACATCAAAAGAGACTCTACATTTAGAGAGCAAAGTGTTTGGTTGCTCACACAGTGTGTGTGGGTGGAGCAGTGTGTATGTCCGTGCAATTATAAGAGACTGCAGGAGCAGAAAGAGACAATGTTCCCTAAATGCATCTCTTTCTCATTTCTTTTTGCTGTCTGTTTATGTGTTCATCTTATTTCCGTTTTCTCTAAAGTTGTCCAGGAGAATCAAACACTTTTTGTAGTTTTGCTACTTTGAAATTGTAACTCTGCAAGCTTCAAGGTGCAAGCTGAACTGCTGTCAAAAGTAAAAAAAAAGAAAAGTAGCTAACTTCATTGAAGCAAAGTATTTACAGTATTAATTAGAATTCATCAGACAACATTTGTTAATATGATATCAGTTGAGTAGTTACACAAACACAGCCATAAGATTAGATATCACATCAGATGAATGTGTTACATGACACATTTGCTTTGAATTTTATTCTTTTGATAAGTAACTCTGCAACTACATGTCATCTTATTTCCTCATTTTCTATGCTTCCTCTCGACTGACCTGTCTTCCCCCCCCAGATGTGATGTTTGTCTATGGTTGGAAGGGTCCAGTGTCACTGCATATAGCAGTGTATGTGACAAACGAAGGCTTCTACTACTACTACTAGCTTACTTTCACCACTCACAAGATGTTGTGAGGTACAGTCCTGTGCAGATCTTAAATAAACAATGTCAGGATATGAAGATTTAATATGGTGTTCATTGTGTGTTATGAATAATTATAATCACAAATACGTAAATATTATAATAATTTATAATTGTTTTTAGGCTTATTCATGAGATGTTATAACACAACAAGGTTTTTTTAGAATGCATTATGCAGGCATTATAATGCCTTATGAATACCCTTATAATGTATTATAAATACAGGCTTCATAGAAAGTGTTACCAAAGATTTTTTGGTTAAAGTAATTCATTTGGTAATTAAGTATGTAATCGCAAATTGTTATCAGAAAAATCTCAGTTGTCATTAGGAAAATTAAAATTTTCAAAACTTACACTTTCCCCTTAATCCAATTCTATTTTCTATTCTAATCAGTTCAAAAGTCCTTCCTTTCACTTATTTACAACAACAACAACTTAAAAACATAATTTTCCACAGAAAAGAGAAAAAAAACGTAATTTGTGTTTGCAGTTATATTAGGGTAAGTAAAAGCAAAATTTTGGGTGTACTGTTTCTTTAAAATCTGATATGTTAACTGCACTAACCCCATTGTTACTGATTTCAAACACACGGCAGTAGACCCAATTCCAACAAATCCAACACAATTGTAATTCCATCAGTTTCAGCCTCGTTTCCTCCAAACATCAGAACTGCAGTGTCCACCAGTTTCCATATTTCACCACATGTGCCTCTCGCTGCATATGTATGAGTTCATCTGTCCTGTTGACGACATTAAACATTTATTGTAATGAATGTACGAGGGGCGGATGCAATCGCTCTCCTGGGTAAAAGACTAGAGGCTTGGGTCTCTTCATCATTCTCAATACAGCCCTGCTTGCATCATCCTCAAATTAATCACATGACATTTTACAAGCAGTTGCAACTGTTCTCATCTCTTTCTCCCTTTCTTTTTCCCTCTCTGTCGAATATCCAAACCCTGTTACAGCCACGGGATGTGAATCTGAACGAGCTGTCATGAATATTCAGATGCGAGGAGGTATCAGAGCAGTGTCTGTTTGAATTACGGTGGATCATACTCAGTCACAACCTCAGAGCTCGGTGTGGGAACGGGATCACGGCTCATATACTCCTGACTCATTCGTACCATTTGCTGTGACATTAAGCATAAAGACTGCCGCTTCAGTCTGTTGATGCAGATCTTTACAATCCGATAGCACTGTAATAATTTATTTATGTTTTGATCCCAGAGCTGATTGACTTACAATGGGAAAGTTAATCTAATGGGATCTTGTAAGACATTGCATGCATGCCAAAAGGCAACATCTGTTTGTGACGCTGTTTTTGTGGAGTAACAACATTTTTGCCACCAGTCTCTATTTTGTTAGTCAGCCAAAAATGGATTTGTTACAATTCTCAAGCCCCCAAAACAATTTAACCGTCTCATAGAATATGTGACGAGTGATTGACAGGAGGCGTGGATATGTAGGACAGCGGTGTGTGTGAGGTGAGCTCGCTGTCGGAGAGAAGAGAGAACGCAGCTTATATAATTTTATCAAGCCTGCGGAAACGTGGAATTTCGATAATTTCTTTATAATGTGTTGAAAAACTATATTAACTTCATTACAAAACTATTAACAAACCCAAACAATTCGGGGCTTTTAATAAAAAAGAATTGGGGGCTGGAGCCCCAGAAGCCACCCCCCGCTCCGCCCCTGCTCTGGCACCTGTCTTTCAAAGCTTTCAAAGCTGCCCATAATAGCAGCCCACCTGTCTGTCATCCATCTGTAGAACTGTACCTGCTGCCAACTCCATTCTTTCCTCTTCTCATCCTTCTCATCACCCACTCTTTTCTCTCACATGGTCCCAGACCTGCAAATAATACCCAAACTGCTTTCATATTCCCGCCGTCCCAAAACATGCAGCAGGGAGCCGCTCTAGGGCAGGGAGTGATCGGCTCCGCAGGGGTCCACCTCAGTGCTCCAAAACTTCCTGAAGCCTTTGAGCCCCACAGCAAAACACCATCCCACACACTTTGTCAGGCCTACACATTATTGTGCTGTCAAGACAGAATGGGAATGAATATGTGAGTCAAAAAGCTGATGCCTTTTTTTCCTGAACTAACTTTTCTGAGCCATTTTTGCTACGTTTTCATCAAGTGGCGACGGTATCCGCTCAAGTTCACACAGATGTTAATTACTTATTCCACATATTTATTATTTGACAACCCAAAAGCCTCCAAAATGAGTTTCAGATTCAGTCTAGATGAGCATAATTTGTCTGTTTATCATCATAAAATATCAGTTTTCTTTTGCAGTGGGCTTTCCTACAGTTATATTTTCAGATGTGTATGTAATTTACAGCAGGTCATAAAGCATTATACTATTATGACAACATTTTGTTCCCAAAATTGCCATGTATTTTACCATTGCGCTACTTCAAAGCAAATGATTAAAATATGACCATAAAATTTTAATGCTACACTTTTCTTTTTGGTTGAAATTAACAAAATTTTAATGCGCAAAGTACATGATAAATCCATCTTCGACCTTGTGTTTTCCTCTGAATCACTTTGGTAAATCTAAAATAATAATTCATATTTTATAGCTGTCAGAATGCATTTTACAGGACTCTTCATGTCTGTAAATAAAGCTAGGAAAGTGGTGGTGTCGTAATACCTTAAAGCCACAACAAGTAAACTTCAAAACAAAAAGTGTTTATGAATAAAAAGGTAATGTGACAGTTCCTGCAATAAAACATTGTCTTGGCATCGCAGAAATGCATTTCATTCGCAGAGCCTCTTTTTTGCTGTGTATTTATTAGGTTCATTAATGCCATCTCTAAACCAATTACTACTTTGTTTTTTTTTGCCTATAAATAGCATACTAGATAATTTACAATAATTTCCACTGTTGTACCTTGAATGGCAAATTTATCTCTAATGCCAGCATTACCAAACTTATTAAAACAAGAATGGCATAAGAGCTGCTCTTGAGACATTTTTTGGACAAGATTTCTTGTTATTTATTCATTTTATTTTTGTAAAAAGGGAGAATTTTGTTGTCATTGGCAACATTCATACTGATAACCATGGGCACATTTTGTGCCTCAAGCCATCAAATGCAGTCACACAGATTATTGGAGCCAAAACACAGCTAGCAGAATTACCAAAACAATGTTCCGCTTCAAATAACTTGCAGTTGTATGGTTCAGCCACTTGAGGGCTAACAGTGTTGCTTTAAGTATAAACTAATCTTTTTCACACAGCCCTAAAATATTTTTGTAAAACCTTTTTCTTATTGTATTTTTTCAAGGCATCCGCAGGGTCTCTGGACCCCAGCTTGAAAGCCTCTGGCATAGATATTGGAGACATTTTGATAGACTGACAAGTTGTTTGCAAAAATGCTTGTGTATGCATTAGTCAGATTGTTGGAGCAGGACTATATCTGGTGGGGTTGTGGTATGGTCGAGGTCGTGTGATGAGTTTGATGTAAAGTGACGGTAATGTGAGTTGAGAGCAGATCCCCTGAGGGGCACTGGGCTCTGGGAAAGACAGACCGGTGCTTTAGATCACTGCTCCCATGCTAATGTGTGGCTCACTGCGCCTCATTCGCCTGGGGAGCATGCTAAACACACTGCTGCATGCAAAATTCCCAAAAAGGGCAAATGATTTAGAGGAACTGGAGTAGATGTCTGGCACAGAATCATTGAGAAGGATTTTAGCACATGCCCTACATTAATTAGTCGATTGCTAACACCATGGTGAGATTTTGTAGAGTGTTTCCATTAGGGATTGCCAGGTCTGTGTGATAAAGATAGGCCAATGACCAATCAAATTTAGGCCAATGACCAACAACAACAACAAAAACACTTCCAAAAGAAAACTATGCCACGAAATGTTTACTCAAAATTCTAAAAAAAAAAATCTGAATGCATATTTCGCTTGACTGATTCTGCCTTACCTACTAGTATAACTGATATATTAATGCTACTTATTTGGGTCATTACTGTTTTTCTGTTTCTTTTTCATAAACTGAATTCTCTTTTATTTGTAATCAAGGCTGTTTCCACAGTAACACACACATAGGCAATTAGTGAGCTGACAATGTTTTGCTTTATATATCCTCCTCTTAATAGATTGACACTATCCAGAATGTTCTTATCATTGCGAGTCAGACAGGGAGTCATCATCCGACAGAGCGCGGGTGAAGCTATTGGCCGATGCACAAATGTAATCTACCCCTTCAGTGGCATGTCAATAGAGAGTTCTGATAATGAGAGAGGCTGACGAATTGACAGAGCAGTGCCCTGGAAATTCATTATCATTCCTTCAGAAGGTCCATAAACAGCATATGGTAGGGAGGCAGAAAACATGTGTGAGGGGTAAATTAGCTTGTAATGATTCCCGTGGTGGAGGAAACCTCTACTCGTCTGAAATGCCAGCCAAGCCTCCTTTTCTCAATCTGCCGAATTAAATTGAACAAAAGGATTGAGGTGGCCTGCTACCGCTTTAGATTCTAAAGCCAATTGCTTTGGAGGAGAGAAAGTAAGGCAGAGATGTTTGTAGGTAAATTGATGCGTTCTGATCTGTTTTTCCATTTCTGAGTAATCATTCAGACAAACTAAATCCTCACAAAGCGCGCCATCTGGTTGTGCTTACAGGAGTGAAGTATGACAAATGACTGTTTGCCACCAGAGACTGACATTGAAGTGATTTTACAAACCCTGGCAACAGTAACCCATTAAAACCCTATAAATGGTGAAAGGTAATTAACCAATCCTCATAATTCTTTTAAGTATGAATTACTTTTTGACTTTTAGACTGTGTTAGCTCTTACAAGGGCACTTTATGTGATTTCCATTTTACTTGCACTGTGAGCGTTACAAGTCAAATGTATTGCCTTATAGTAATTAAATAATCTTCACATTGACTGACTAGTTGCAACTAGTTTGCAAGCAAACTTAACTCATAATTTTCATTGGTTTATATTGCGCTAATAATGCTATACTATACTATTGTGAAAACTAAATTAGGGGAATTTATTATACAAGATTAGCTTATTACCTTAAAATGGAAATAATTATGATTTGTTAGGGTTTATTAATAAATGTGGCAATCATATTGCTATTCCACTTTGACAAATGTCAAGGTGCCTTTGAAAAAGCAAAAGACACAACTATAATGGTGATAAGGAACTTTTTTAGGAGTATTAATTGTGGACAATGTATATTTCTTAATATTAAGCCTAAAATGTGTTTTGATGTCAGTATTGACAATGATTGTATGAAATAATATACCTTAGTAGAAGACGGCGAGACACTGTAGGTAAATAGTTTGCATAAATTTCTAGTGCAAAAATCTAAACACTGGATGATGTCAGTTTCAAAATTCTAACCAATTCAAAATTTTATTCTAAATAAATTTTTTATTATTTATTTATTGTTTTGACATGTTCAAGTCAAAAGTTTGTTCAGAGGGAATTTTGTGAATCTAATTTTTGTCACTCAAAAACAATAATTCTGAAAATGCTTAGAATGGAAGGAAAACAATATATTTCCATAATTTTGGGGGGGATTAAAATGTTAATTTTACTGTATATAATCAAGCAAATTTTATATGAACAAATCCCTCTTTAAAACCTTTTTGATATAGACAGGAATAAAAACATAAAGTTTTTGCCTGCAGTGTCTTCCCTTAAATACAAGTGTATTTGAAGTGCACTTGCAATAGTTCCACTTAGTAAATTTTGTTGGATTTCAGCACTACTTATGCACAACTGCATTAAATACAAAATCAGTTTAGCAGACTTTAAGTATACCAGTTTAATAAACAAAAAATTGTGTGGTATTTCTATTTAGTACATAACTGTAAATGTACATATTGTTAACTAGAGTGGATGTACACAAGTGATAGTTTACCTTTATAGCGCATCATGGTTGTCAGTGGAGGCCTGTTTGGGAGCTAAGCCAGACACTGAATCTGATCAATCCTGTAATATCATCCACCCACTCATTTATTGATATCTCCATTCAGTCATTTACATCAGATGTATCTTTTAGGGATGGCTGCATTAGCTTGTACGGCTGTCCTCCCCATGTAAACGTGTCACACTTCAGTGGAAGATTGTTGGTGAGTGTTTGACACGGCTCTGATCTCAGGCCTGCGCTGCTCCTTCTCAGTGCTGTCAGGGCTTCTACGATGAGCCTGTCACTCACATGATTAATTGCATAGTAATGACTTCCCATCATGCAGAAGCAGCACTCAGGAACAGACTGACGCTTCGGCTCTTTTTTTTTTTTTTTGCGCAGTGGCGGATGAACTTCACCAGAATGCAGAGCAGGCACGACCTGGCTTTGCTCACTTCCTCTCCCTCTCTTTTTCTCCTTTCCACTCAGGAACATGCTTTTCTCGGGCACTGCTGATCGATACTCATCCATCCATCTCCCTCACGCTTTCTATTTCTTTCATTGTTCCTCCCTAGCTCTCTAAATTATTGAGACCAAGGTTGACCCTTCTCCTGTGGGACATCAATTATAAAAGGCACACCAAGCCTGAGAGAGGCTCAGAAAAAAAAACAAAGTGATTGATTATGAATCACAACTCCTGAGACTTTAAGGAAGAATTACTGCAGACTTTTCACATCCAGGAAAAGACAAAGACTTTATGAAGTGTGGACAAGGGAATAAAGCACAAACACAGCAAACCAGACACATGAGTGAACGAGGTGATGAATTGTGAGACAGAAGACTGAGCTTGAGGTTGTGGCCTGTTTTACACAGCACCCAGATTAACAATTTACAGTATTCACAAATACCGTGTTTGCAAGCAGCTCAGTGCATACAAGAGTTTCGGTGCTCAATCTGTTTTTTTCAGTGTTTTGCTTTGAACTCAGTGGAGAATATGTTAAAAAATTCACTTGTAAACCTGTTTATCATGACAGTCTTTTGCAGTAAAGGCAGATGGTTTTCTGCACGCTGTGGTTTTGGCTCCATTCCATTTACTGTAGTTTATTTATCCTCTGGAAGCAAATCTGATCTCCATCCTCAGTAAATTAGATTTCAATCAAGTTTCAGTAATAGCCGACTCCTGATAACCATTTTATAGTTTATGGCAGCTACTGTATTACAAGAAATACTGCAACCCAGAATTTTTTTTTTTTTACATATAGCCACAGTTCTGTTACACAGCAGAAAGTGTTACTGCGAAAGCACAAAGCGTGTCTGCTCAGATGGAAAGACTGAGAAGTTAAAAAGAAAACTGAGGATTTCACGCTTTTTGGAGAAGGATGTTGAACAAGGAAACTATAAAGGAGTGGACAGAAGAAATAATTTCCCGAAAGCATGAAAAGCATGTACAGTATGAATAATCTTGATTTTTGATCTAATGCCTTGTGACCAGGGGGGTCCATCACGGTTTATCCAACATCAAAGTTACTATGCTGTCTGGAAAAAAATGGAATTTTATTTGAGTAATTTCAGGGCCTTGAAAAGTATGGAAAAAGTTTTCTATAGACACGAATTTAATGAAAATAAATTAAAGTATTGTGTTCACGACAGCTGTTTAATTATTCTTTAGTGCATTTTGGGTTTCTTCTCACGATTTTCTTAGTGCTATATCAGAGCCTCTGAAAAGACCTGAAAAACTAAAAATACAATTTTTTTGTGTGTGCACAAGAAACCATGAAACTTGGCAAATAGGATGATTCTGACATTGATTCCCAATTCCTGTCATTGTCTCTCTGCCACCAAAGAGGTTGCATTAAATTGGACATTAGGACTTGATATAAGAGATACTCTTTTGAGCAAATATATCTCCAGTAAATCATATGGATTCATGCTCACATTTTCTTTCAACCTGGTTTTATAGAAATATATACCTCTGTGGATGTTCCGCCGTAGTTCCAAAAAGAAATGTCCACTGAGTGATGCTAAAAAACACAGGTACAATATGTAAACCCTGGCACGTATTTATTATATTGATATAGGTGTGTTGTTACGTTAAATATCTGGGGCCTGTCCCTAAAGTTAGTATTAACAAATGCAAAACTGATATAAAAAATATACATGTTATTTTAACTTTAGGTTAACTGTATTTACACTGTATTCAAACCAGAGCTCCTTGTCTTTCAAGTACATCTTTGTACTCCGTAAGCTACCGAACAAACCTAGCATTAATGAAAACCCAGGGATGAAGCTGTATATGTGTGATAATAACATTCAAAAGCATCTGTTTCTAAGTCTCCCAGCATATTAATATTATTTTGAAGTCGCATAATATTCTTTAAGTAATTGAGTGAATATTACGCTTTATTATTAGAACGTTTTACTGCCTCTAGTGTTACATTTTTTGGAAACTGTAATGATATGTTCTTATTGATAATTTTTTTGTGTCTTGCGGGTCATGTGCTCCAAGGTACGTTTGTGCCATGAGACCTGGTAATTTTCTACATAGTAACATGGCAGTGACATGCAAATGTCTATTTTTTCTGAGGGCAAAAAATGTTTCTTGTGTGCATGCAAAAGGTTTTTGAGGGCTTTGTACAGTATGTTGTAACTTTGAGAAAAAGTAAATATCAATGAATGAACCTCTGAGGAAATGAAACGTTTACAAATGACTGTACTGTATTAAAAATCAAAGCTATGAAAATTTGGGAAAAATTGGAAAATGTGTAGGAACCCTGCAGAATACAATATTGGTCCTACCCATGAAGCTCAGAGGGACTTTTTGCAAGTTTAAAAACATTAATGACAAGGTATGGTAAGAAATCAGTGCAAGTGAATACCTAAATAAGTTCGCAGAAGGTAGAGATACATAAGAGGTTAGATAAAATAATGTGAACACCAATATTTCAGTATTTCTTCATTTGCCATTATAAAAATATCTCCAACATTAACACTACTTTGGAATAGCTGATTGTTGTCATCTGCTATGCTTTAAAAGTTGTTTTATTCCTCTCTCCAAAACTGCCTCTGGTAGGTGAAAATATTTAATATTTTTAAATAGTAATTTGTTTGCCAGGGCAGATGCTGAAAAGTGAAATATCTTTTTTTTGCATTTTAAGTTGAATATTGAAGTATGCTGTTACTTTGCACTCACTTTCGTTTTTCACCAACTTTTGTTTTTTGCTTTTGAAGTCTTACCATGATTTGTGTACACACTCATAATCTGTAAGACTGTAAAAACAATTTGCGTCTTAATCTTACAGACACTCCTGCTAAACAGGGGTCCTTTTTTGGACAGTTTAAGAACTTTATTAAATTTACATGTTATAAAACTTCATGCATATACACTCCACTCTGTACAGGCGGAACATAGCAGGCCTTCTTCTGTTCCCACTCACTGTTTCGGGTTAGATCAGTACAGTATTTAAACCACATGTATTGAGGTGTAGATGAGTCATGGTCATTCATCAGAGCACCTTTACAGAGCTCAAGAAGGCTATTACATGTCATTATAAATACACTTGTGGTTGAAAGTCATCATGTATTATGCTTTATTGTGATTTGAGTATTAAACTTCAAGCCTGTGAAGTGTAATTCATATTCAGTCCTCCTCCTTAGCCATCTAGCATTCATATTCACGTGCATTGATTTCTTCTATAATATCTGCTATTCCTACACACTTCAGTGGTTAAAAATCTGGACTGGTATCAAAACGCTGTAGGTTTAAACCCTGCTGGGAGCAATCTTGGAATTATCACCATTGTGTCCTTGAGCCACTTAAGCAACCCTGGGCTGCTCCAGGGGAATTTAACCTTGTGTCGTCATATGAAAGTTTGCTAAAACAAATTCCCTTAGTCTGTTGCCAGGCTTTTCGTTCTTCCATTGCTCTGCTCACTCCTACTCACTGATGTTCTGTTGTACTTTTCTTTAGCTTATTTCTTCTGTGATGGATTGTGCATGGGGAGCAGTAGAGAAAATGGTCCTGTTATAGGCCTATAATAAACCTGACAAATGGTGCACACAAGCACCGCGCACACAGAACTGGGTATTTTTTCTTTCTCTCTTTTTTTCATTGTATGCAATTAAAAGCAAGCTTACTGATGGTTTTGTACTACAATATAGCTCTAAAACAAACTGTCTAGAATTGCAAGTACTTGCGTTCAGCACTTACCGAAGCACATAGAGATAGTTTATCACCGACCAACAACACTTGTGACAGTATATTACTGAAGTTGTGAAAATCTTTGGTTTCACTGTTAAAGGGGGAATCTGTCGAGTGCAAAGTGAGAAACTGCTTGTAGAAAATTGCTTTGTGCTTTCGGTTTCTTTTAACAAATATAATTTAGCCCTCATTACTTCATTACTCTATACTTAGGCATCTCCCATGGTTTGTTAGTTATTGTAAAAGAAGATGCAATATTTTCTTGAATTCTAGCTGAGCTAGCAGCAGTGCTGATTGTCGAATAAGATGATATGAAGCCGTTTTACCCTTAAATCAAGGGGGCTTGCATTCACAAACACATCACACAACATATAAAATCATGCAAAACCTCTGATGGCGGTTGAAAATGCTGTAACGTCCACAAAAAGCGCTTACTGCAAGTGTTTTGAGAAGGTATCCATTCATATGCAGATGTAGCCATTGCTTAGAGATGACAGCTGTTTTCTGCTTGCTAAATAAATCCCTTCTCTGTTTGTTTTGCTCAGCACTTAGCAGATCAGAATGGCCCAGCAGAAGAAAAAGTAGACATTTGAGCACTATAATCATAATGTAAACGAATACTGTTCCTTTCTAACGTGCAACTACTTAACCTGAGCAATCCAAGTAAACAGCATACTCACTACTATAAAACGGTGACATTTTCATGACTTAATGTAGCCTTTTACCACTTTTTCTAAAGAACTCCATCATTTAAATTGCATCGTTTATTACATTAAATGATTATTAAATTATTAAAAATTAAATATTAATTTATTTGTAGATTATATTTTAGTCAGTTAAACCATTTCTTTTCTGAATCCTGTGCCTAATACATTGTGTTGGAAACCTGAGTAATGATTGCAAATGGTAGTGAACAATTGTGATGCACACAAGCGCTCCCTGGGACTTAATGTTGTCATTATCACAGCTTGTAAAGAAATCCTCCCAATCTGCTGGGGCTAAGAAGAAGATGTTAGTACATTTTGCCGAAAGGATGATTTTATACTGCACGTTTTAAGCGCTATACCATTTTAAATTACTATCAGCCATTAACAATTGCGTGAACCATCTGTCTTTAAATCTCTGACTGACAGAGGACAAAGTATTATAACCATATACGAGATTAACAGAAATATATACATATATCTTACAACAGCAAAACAACCTTTTCATGACCCCTTTCAGTGTTTTCATGTTGTTTGTTGGACTTTTCCATTCCTCTCCTTTATTCCATTATTTTTCCAGAGATTCTTCAGTCTTAATGGCTTTTAAGCACCACAAGTCTGCAAAACGATTGTTTCGAAATGAAATGTTGAGATTTTGAACCATTATAAAGACGAGATATGAATATGGCAGCTGAGAGCGATAGCCAGCCACTGTAGCTTTAATGAAATTGTAGCATACACACATGCAGAGGCAGCTCAGGGTTTAATGTGAAACCTTGTGTCAGCTCAGATGAATTAAAATTAATCCTACATTTATTGAGCTTCTCTTACCTTGGAAGAGGCAATTTTGTTTTGTAAAAGTATCTGAGATCTGAGATATCTTGAGTATGACTGTGAATGAACCTAGCATTTCAGGGGCTGCTTTTGGAAGTCTTTCATGTATTAAATTGAAGGAGAATGGATGGTATTTCAAAGAATAAAAACCCTGCCAAGAACAACTTCTGCAGAATGGTCACCTAAGCATAGTGTTGCAGGCCATTTATGTGGGTTATAGAACACACTGATAGAGTGCACACATTAAGCTGTCAAAATTTTTTTTTGTTTATTCTGTAGAAGTCTTATCAAAAGCATTACTACCTGCATTATACAGAGACATGCTTAGAGATTTAATGTTGATTTTTTTTTTACTGAATGAGATTTATAAAGAAAAGTACATTTACAAAAACAGGTAACTCCATTTAAAAAATTTTGTTTATTGTGCATTCTTATTAATCTCAATTAAACTGCAGTTGTTGTTTTTTTTACTACGTTAAAAAACCACAACAACAAAACAGCTAACTTAATAAAATACAGTAATTTAAAAAACCCTCTTTATAAATACACTGTATTCGAGGTGAAATGTACATATTTCTGTACTTTTGTATCTATCAATACAGTTTTGATTTAAAAAGTCCATTGAGTGCAATGCTTTTATACTTTTATAATAACGTGTCATCAGCGATACATCTAAACCGACCTGATTTTATGAACGAAAGCAAATGCAACATAAAAATGCAATTGCAAGCATGCCATTTTAGCTTGTTTTTTAAGCAATTTCATTGTGTTTTCACAGGATTCGTACCCAAAGATTCTACATCGCAAATACATTTCCATGTCAGCTGAGCTACCGAGCAGACTTTTTGCAAAGGGAGCTGTAATCATAACTGTGTATGCAAATGATTAAAAGTGCTCTATGTTTTTACTGCCTCTAGTGTTTATTTTTTCTGTAAACTGCAGTGATATGTACTTATGTATTTCACGTTTTGCGGAAAAGTTCCCACAAGGTACGTTTTTTGTCATGAGTTCAGGGTGAATATATGTGTCACGAAAGAGGACATGAGGCATTCAAGTTCAAATGCAAGGGGTTTATTATAAAGTAGGTAGGGTTGGGTACCGAAACCCGGTACTACTATGGCACCAGTACATAAGAAACCGGTATGTACCGAACCAAATCAAAACGCAGATTTCGGTGCCTCATTTCGGTGCTGAGCCTGAACGAAAGACCCAACAATCTATGGCGCCAAATCTATGCCATTTAATAAGCGAGCGCACCACTGTCACACGCACCGGATCACGTGAGGTCACGAGGACCCGGAAGTAACCTCACGCAGGTATATAAACAGGAAGTAGGTGTCTGTCTAGCACCAGACATTAAGCTCATGTTGGCTTTCAGTCAGGTCCCCTCTTCAACTCGCTTCAACTCACGTGAGTACCTCTTGTTTATTATCTGTCTGTGTGCGTGTGAGAAC
>JAUCMT010000032.1:12765667-12779799 GCA_032357475.1 Enteromius thamalakanensis
ACGTATATACATGCATATGTTTGTGTGTTTATATATATATATATATATATATATATATATATATATATATATATAAAACATTGGACTATATAATATAAATACATATTGGAGTCTTTAATAGAATTTTTAAGAATCGTTTTTTTATTTGAATTTATTTTAAAATGTAATGTTTTAACATGATGGTTGAGTTGAAATTTCAGAAGCTGTTATTGTAGTTTTTATAACATCACATGATCATTCAGAAATCATTATAATTTGCTGATATTTATTAATAGCCATGTTGAAAACAGTTGTCTTGCTTAATATTTTGTTAATTTTTTTAAATAAAAAACTAATAGATAGTTTAAAAGACCAGCAATTATTTATTTTAAATATAACTCTTTTGTAACATCAATGTATGTTCTGTCACTTTTTATCAATTTAAAGCATCCTTGCAGAAATATTAATTTCTTTTGTTTTGTTTTTTTAAGCATAATGTCCACAGAATTTTGTATGAGTGTGCGCATATACTGTGTGTGTGTGTGTGTGTGTGTCGCTATTTTATATGCCAATTGTGACAACCAGAGTGTCAGCAGTCAATCATGATGTTCTTTTGCTTTGACATCTCATGTTGTTTCTCCTCACGGATGGACTCTGTGAGCAGAAAAGTGTGCCTCAAAATCCCTGATGGCCTATTACCGGCATTACATCCACCTCATTCATGATCCGCTCCCACGCGCTGCAGATCTGTGTGATGCAGAGACCCTCTGGCCAATTATGAGGCACATGATCTGTATTATTGTCACAATTACTTTAACTTTCTCCATGTAGAAACTTGTTAACAAGCTCTATTAAACTGCTGCAGTGCTGTGCTGCAGAAGAATACTCCCTTTTCAATCGACACCATCTCAAAGTGAGTCCTAGATCTGTGAAACGTAATAACAGTGTAGTGTTAAAAAGCTGCTACACAGTGACCTTTTCCACCTGTTTTCCTGTAGTATATGTTGAGCTGTGCTGTCTGTGTGTCATAATGAGAAAGCTCTTGTAATGATGCTCCAGAGAGATGTTCTCTTTGTTTATGTGTGTCTGTGTGTACCGGCGCAGTCTGCACAATGTGTTTGTATGGCTGATGCTGCTCCCTGAGGTCTGTATAAGCAGACTTTTGATACTGAATTAATCGTAGGAGCCTTTGAAGTTACCAGCAAGCTGAATCTCATGTGAAGTTTGCTACAGAAAAGAGATGGCATTCCTAGAGGAAGAATTTAGGCCTATATTCCATTTGTGTGTGTGCACTCCATGTTATTAGTGAATGTTACATGCTGATTTATCAATGTCATATAATAATGTCTTTAATAATTGGAGGTTAGTGTGTGTTCGTCTGATGCCACATTTTGAATCTTAATATTGACATCTTAAAGAGATTTTTACTTAAAAATGATTTTTAAGATCCAAAAAGGTTATGAATCAGGCAGTTTAATTCAAACCTTGTGAAGAGATACAATGGTTTTGTATGAGGATTTAATGATATCTACCTTTTTTTCACATCCATTTGGAAATTTTATGGGTCTCATCCACTTCCAGCTATTTTTAGCTGTACCAAACAGATTATTTTTCTGCTTGATATTGCAAACTTGTCATATTATTTTAATGTATTATCTTAATTATGAACACACTGGTTTGTAGTGTAAATAGTTTTACCATAAAATGCACTGAGTTATTCTGCTCATGATAAATCATCCCCTTCTCTACTTCCCTTATTTTCCTATTTCTTAGAATGAACAAAACAAAGAAATTTGCAATATCTGATCTAAAATACAAATAAACATACAGTAAAGCATACAAAACAAACAATAGAGTGAGATAAACAATTATTAAATATTCCTCAAAAGGTGATTTGTATAAAGGAAGGATGGTAAAAGTTTAAGTGGTCAAGAACTATTAGTGCCAGTCTTATCACAATGAGCAGTTCTTACTGCAAATAATAAGAATTCATAACCATGTTGTCATGGTAACACAGCTATGCTCAGATTTGAGTACCTTCATAAAAGTGTTGTTATTGTGAAACTTGTAATTACAGTAAAATATCAACCATTTAAAACATTATTTGATTACGTACTTGTTTAATTTCATCAAATTCTTTATAATGTATATAATGTACAGGTATAATTCTTGATGATCAAATTCGGACAGTCTAAAAATAAAAAAGGTTAATTGATTTTATGTGCCATTATTCAGAGTTATTATTTCCTTTTGTGGTTTGAAACAATCAGTCAAACCATATACTCTTATAAAAGGACGGTGTGATTATCATGTGCAGTTGTCTAATTTAATTACTCTATAGCATCTACTTGCATAACTAACTCTCTCGCTCTCTCTCTCTCTCTCTTTAGGACTACGCTAAGAAAGAGAAAGCCATTGCAAAAGCTCTGGGGGATTTAAAGGCTAACTTCTATTGTGAACTATGTGACAAGCAGTACCATAAACATCAGGAGTTTGACAACCACATCAACTCATATGACCACGCACATAAACAGGTAAACTCCAACAGCTGGTGGTCGAGCACATTAGACGGAGAAGCAGGAACGAATGTAGAAATCAAAGAAATAGTGACTTAACTCTTTCCCTACAGTATACAAAGCCATGACTACCTTCAACAGAGAGTCTAGGAACATTATAATGCACATAGAAACTATGGTGTGCTTGGTCACACACACCACTCGACTACATTTTGCTTTTGTTAAATTGTTTTTGCCCCCAAATAGTCTCCAGTTGATTCTCACACGACACGACACTCAAATTACAGCCAACTGTTAGAGTAACTGTTCATTTATATGCTCAGAAATTGCTATTTACAGTATGCATGATCAACACAACATTTGGAAAAACATTTGCATAATAGATCGCTAATCTTCCCACAGGTAGTCTCTTGATTCGATTGAGCCGCGTGTGTTCTGGGAACCGATATCATGTCTGGGAAGGTGTTTCACCCGAAAAGAGTTGTGTTTAGAAAAATGTACCTTTAATTGTTGCAGATATTTCTAATGCACTTTTTCTTTTAGAATACAATTCTTGCCAATATAGAGTCAATCTAACAAGCAAAGCAAGATCAAATAGACTGCTGTATGGTTTCATGGGTCACGTCTGTTTGCAGTTTGCTTAATATGAATAATTAGGTGATTTATGAGTTATTTTGTCTATTGAACATTTATTGATGTGTATGAACTTTGATCACTTTTAAAACTCTTTCACACTACCTTTTAAAATGTGGGGGATTTTTGATTTTATTTATTGTTTAAAGAACTTTTATTTAGCAAGGACATATGCCTATTGAAATTAATCAAAAGCTACAATAAGGGCATTTATAGTTTTACAGAAGATTTCAGTTTCAAATAAATACTGTTCCACATAAATATACCCTTTTTCACATCACAGAGAAATACTAAGCAGCTTACGTTTTTTTTTTTTTTTTAAATAACATGATTTTGAAGCCCCAAATAAGTAAGAACTGTTCATACCATCACAGGAGTTAATTATTTATCATTTATGTTTCATAGACAGAACAAAATAAATCACATTACAATAAACAATTTAACCATTTAAAAGTTTGATTGTTATTAAAAGTAATGATTTCTGGTAACACATTAGATTAGGGAACACATATTCACTATTAACTTAAGATTTCTCTCTTAATAAACTCCTAATTTAATAATTAACAGTTAGAAATGTGGTTGTTAAATTTAGGTATGGGGTAGGACTGAGGGATCAAACTTTAATATGAGTAATATGCAGGCTATAAGCAATTCATTAAAATTATTAGACATCTTGATGCTTTATATATATATATATATACTTTATATATAGTCTTCACATTATGTACAATAATTCAGGGGGGGGGAAAGCAAAAACAGATTAAAAGAAAAAAGCCAATTATTCTGCTAAAGGAAGAGAGTGATGGATAGACTGATAGGAGCAGTAGATGATGTAAGGGAGAGCTGAGCATGTCCTCACTGGTGCCAGGATCTCAGACTGGAGTTCGGTGCCCATCTGTGTGGCATCTGAGATTAAACAAGTCCCCTAGCATTTCAAGCAGCAGATAACACTGAATGTGCATTGCTATTATCCTGTGTACTGTCAGACAAACTGGTCTTCTAACAAAGAGTGGCACACAGAGCCATTAAACTCTTTTCATCCTTCAACTTTGCATGTCTTATTCATCATAAGCCTGCTGCTGCATCATTACAGAACAGTCTAAAAATGAAACATGGACAACTATACACTAATGAAACCTTTCATATGTACAGTTACATGAAATCCAAGTGTGTGAAGCAGAGAGTGAGAGATACAGAAAGATAGTTGCGTAACTAGTTGTGAAGGACAGCTCAGTGACAGCTACACCAAAGACAGACAGAGAGGGAGGGAGGAAAGTAATTACACATGTTGTTGCGATGGATTTCATCTCCGTGCAAACATGGCTCCGATCAAACCACAGATGACTGCACACTTGTTCGCTGTGCAGATGTGTCTGTTCCTGTTAGTCAAAGTCAATGAGTCAGAGATGAATGATGCCAGCTCAGCACGAACATCCGTAATATTCCATAATCAATCACGAGATTTTCAGCCGAGTGTTTCACATCAGTACTTTGTTACAGAGAAATTAGCATGTCATTATTGGTTCTGTTTAATTAATTGTGACCAAACATTTTTTTTCCTAGTGTAATAGGTTGAAATTACTCATCTTTGTGTAAAATGTAATAAATAATGCTATTTTATGACAGATATCGTCAAAATGTATCAATATGTCATAAATTATGACTTATAAAAGAGACTGGCCTATAGATTATAACTTGAATTTTTGTGGTCATGATGGAGACATTGATGTAATAGATGATCGTGTATGATATGTTATGACATATATCCTTTTTTTAGCTCAATGTGTTAATATAAGCTCACATGACAGTATATTCACATATACATACATACATATATATAAATGCTGTGAAAAAATTAATCGCATACAAAAAAGTTTTGTTTAGATAATATGTGTATTTATCACATATATATTGTATATCAATACACACACATACAGCATATATTTTGAAAATATTTACATGTACTTACATGTATATATTTATATTAATATCTATCTATCTATCTATCTATCTATCTATCTATCTATATATATATATATATATATATATATATATATACAGTACCGTTTTAAAGATGTTTCTTCTTTAAGAAGAAACAAGAACACATTTGTACTTACACACACCATTCTGAGGGTTGTTACATGTGTGAAGTTACAGAAATATTACAGCTGTAGATTACACTGTACATACAGCAAAAAAGAATATACTATGATACATTGTGATACAGGATATTATGTTTTTCACATGCACAGGATATTTTGGAAGAGCTGTAATCTATGTCTAGTAATTTTGTATGCTTTATACTGACCAACTATGTTGTTGGTCTGTGAACTTCTCTAACAAGTCAAGTACCTCCCACAAGAGATGTTAATTTATTTGAGGGCCCTGCAAAAGCCATGAAAGGTGCTGTTGAACTCGTCTTGCAGGCAGAGAGAGTGTTTCATTAGACTGAGTTATGTATAGTCGACTGTGTAAAATATGCATGCTGTGAGGTTGGCAGTTGAGGCAGTTTGGTGTGACCCCAGCCCAGCCGTATCACATATCGCTCCAGAAACATGCAGCCTGGCTGTGCTCCCTGGTCCTGAGGAACAATACTATGTATTTCACAACCCACAGAATCCCCAGTCACTTAGCATTTATGAGTGCATGTGTGTTTGTATATATACTGTATGCACCGACGTGCAGCGAACGTGGTTCAGAGGTTTGATTTAATTAATCTTTAAAAGCCACAAAACCATTCCTAGAGAGTTATGCAAATTAGCCAGCTGTCCTTCAATAATAACAGGAGGGAAAGGAAGAGGTGAGGCATGAGATGGAGGTTAACGTGAGTTCTAACACAGAGAGAACCAGAGAAGCAAAGACTGGAGTTAACCCTCATGTTGAGGGGTCTAAAAGAGCCTAAGGCAATGTAATAGCTTGGAAAAAAAACATTGAAGTCTTATCAAGGATTCAATTACTCTTGTTTAGGGTGAGAGCCTGGATCTAAAACATATTCAATATTCAGTTTGGTTTCATTTTATTTTTGTTTTTATGGGAGGTAAAACAGAAACAACATTACTGGAAAGGATACCAATCGTATACCTGAAAGGAGTAGAAGAAAATCTATGTTTCTGTCTCGTCCGTCCCTCTAGAACATGAAGATTGAGATTTCTTCAAAACATTTGAACAGGTTTTTATCTAGCTGACTTTAAGTGTGTATTTACAAACTTTGCTCTACTAACTACTTACAGTTACATGGATTACTAAGAATTTAAATTCTTTTTTCTTTCTTTATTTCCTTACATGTAAACTGTAATTGAAAACTTGGATTGAAATGTAAAAGATGTTCTCAACCGATTATGCCAAACCTGTGTCCACAAGCTTAAAAATAAGTCAGTTTAAGCTAACATAAGGATCAAAGCTGTGATATACAGTACAAGAGGAAAGAAGAAAATAGGCTAATATTAAGGGGATGTGTCAAGAGGACTTTTTTTTTTAACGGTTCCACTAGAGGCTGAGAGCAGAATCTGAAGGGAATCCCCTTCTAGACTCCCATGGCTGAGGTGGATTTCGAGCAATAGAGACCTACAGATTTGAGCTTGGAGATAAATCCATATTTCATAACCCACAGTCACTGGGGGTACAGAGAAAGGATTCAATCTGATCTGAAGAAGTCCAAGCCTAGTCATGTCTGTGTTTCTATAAAAAGCTCAGCAGGCTGCTTAATGTTTAAAAAATAGCTGAGGGACATGTGAGAGTGTGTAAGTGTAAGGTCTATCCTCAGGGCATTTAGCAGTGTGAGGGTGGGGGTGGCTCTGGGAGAAGAAAAAGAGAATGTATTTTTAACGCTGCGCAAATAGTTCATTTGTCCTTCTATGAACGATTCCTGAGTGGCTTTCCACTCAGAGAGCGTTTTTGAGGGAAAAAAAAAAGAAAGAAGAAGAAACATTGAAAAGGTGGTGGCTGCTTCTGAGTCAGCAGCCTGAAAAGAATGAATGGATAACAGTTATAAAGGGACGAGGGGATACAATCAGACAAATCATTGCACTAAACTTCATTTGCAGCAGATGGAGGAATTTGGATGATTCCTCATGAACTTTTAAAAGGCTGAGGGTATTGAGAGCTGTTCTGTTATGTAAACAGCCACTTTAGATGTCCCAGCCGTTACTCGAAACCGCATTGCAAGTATTTGACAAGACAATAATAGAATCTTTGCTAGGGGCTCTCTGCATCTATAAAGTCCAGCAAATCAATATCCGCATTTGCTTGAAAAATAGCAAAGAATTGGACAGTGCTTATAATGATATGACGTGTTGCATTACCTGTTTATACTAAGATATAATACACTGCTCAAAAAAACAAAGGGGACACTTAAATAACTCATCCTACTGTAGATCTGAATGAATTAAATATTCTTATTAAATACTTTGCTCTTTACAAAGTTGAATCTGTTGACAACAAAATCACGTAAAAATTATCAATGGAAATCAAATGTATTAACCCATGGAGGTCTGGATTTAGAGTCACACTCAAAATTGAAGTGGAATAACACACTACAGGCTGATCCAACTGTAATGTCCTTAGCACAGTCAAAATGAGGCTCAGTAGTGTGTGTGGCCTCCACGTGCCTGTATGGCCTCTCTACAACCCCTGGGCATGCTCCTGAAGAGGTGGCAGATCAACACGGTCTTACTCCCAAGTCGTCACATTTTGACGATTGGTCAAGACCCTTTTGCGTCGCTTTTTGACGATCAAGGTACCCCTTTTTAGTCACTTTTCGACGCGAAGGGTCCTTAGTTGTTTTAAATATGAAACCCTTCTCCGTTCTCTATGGCATCTCCAGACTCTCCCATGTCTGTCACATGTGCTCAGTGTGAACCTGCTTTCATCTGTGAAGAGCACAAGGCGGCAGTGCCGAATTTGCCAATCTTGGTGTTCTCTGGCAAATACCAAACGTCCTGCACGCTGTTGGGCCATAAGCACAACTCCCACCTGTGGACGTTGGGCTCTCATACCACCCTCATGGAGTCTGTTTCTGACCGTTTGAGCCGACACATGCACATTTGTGTCCTGCTGGAGGTCATTTTGCAGGGCTCTGGCAGTGCTCCTCCTGTTACTCCTTACACAAAGGTGGAGGTAGGGGTCCTGCTTCTGGGTTGTTGCCCTCCTACAGCCTCCTCCATGTCTTCTGATGTACTGGCCTGTCTCCTGGTAGTGCCTCCATGCTCTGGACACTACGAAGGAACTTAGAAGTGGTCTGTGGACACTACCTGCAGAACCACGTCTTATTTGGGGGTGTCTTGTTAATTGCCTATAATTTCCACCTGTTTATACCATTTGTACAGCATGTAAAATTGATTGTGTTGCTTCCTAAGTGGGTAATTTGATTTCACAGAAGTGTGATTGACTTTTAAATTGAGTTATATTGTTTTGTTTAAGTGTTCCCTTCATTCTTTTTAATCAGTGTATATTGACAACACAATATTTCTCTTTCTTTAACATATTATACACACGCTGGGGTGACTAATGTTGTGACAATCAGTTTAACCAATTAGAATTGAGCTCTTCGTGACATTCCAGAAACACTGGAAAAATTACATAACATTATGTAACTAATTATATAAAGTAATAGAAAGTGTAAATTATATACTTTTTGTTGTGTTTTTTTATTATTATCAGTATTATCAGTATTAATAGGCCAAAAGTTTACAATTAAAATAACTGTATTTAAAAAATTTAATTCCTGTTTTTCCATTTTTGTGTCACAAAATGTGTGAGAATTATGTTTTATAAAGTCAATGAAATAGTTGAACTAGAAAAGTACCTAATTCCTTACCGTCACTTTTGATCAATTGTGAATGTGACCTTGCTGAATAAAAGTATTATTATTTTTTAATAATTATACTGGAAAAGTAATAAATTAATTTATATCATAACTGGAGTTTAGACCTCTGTCACAGAAAGTCTTCTTAATTGTCTTTTTTGCTTTTTTACGCTTTAGAAATCATAAGAAAAAAAAAATGCTAACTGCTAACTAAAAATATAACTATATATCACTTGAAATCATCATTTGAAACCCATTTTAAAATCAGGCATTTCATTACCATGGAAACTGTACATCAAAACAATATTACAAAATGTTTTCATTCATGAATTATACAAATGCATGTTTGTTATTTACGTATTACGTATTATTTTCAAAACTGTGAGTGACTGTTAAGGGGTTAACAAATAAGTTGTAAATATCTATTTCGGAGGCTTAGACCTTTCCAACAATAAATATTTATCATGATAACGTAGTAACGTGTAAACGTAGGTGTCCCGGTGAGGGGACGGGGTGACAGTTAAGGGGTTTGTACTTCAAAGCAAACCCAAACTTTGATTTCAGCATCATATACTGTAAGAATGAGTACTTGATACACACAGCACAAAAACACTAAGTAACAGACATTGCAAACAAAATGTGTTCCAGCACTCTCTAGTCTCCCCATCAGCCTGTGTGTTTGTGTGTATAGCAGGAGAAACAACTTCTATATGGATGAAAGCTTCCCCGAAAGCTCCTTACCGCACCTCCCTGCAATATCCGGTTCCAAATCTCCTCTCCTCCCTCTCATGCACTCACATCCTCTCAGCTTCAAAGGGTCTCCTTTACTGATCCTCTCAGGCACCTTACGCACTGACTTATTACAGCATTCAAACATATACGGAGCAAACAAATGTTACAGATCACGTAACCTGACAGCCTGTCATCTTACTAGCTGCTGAAGAGGGTCTAAAGGAGTTTTAGCAGACAGCTTTTTGCCTGCGGCCCAACGCTAACACTCAACCCATGAGTCCCGCGCGGTGTGCATCAGACGGCGCAGGATATTGGAAGTGTCTTTGGTGGATTATCTGCCTGTGAACGTGCAGATTGGGTTCAAGGATAATCCACACGTTGATGTTTTCCTCCTGGGGTGAATGAGAGTGACGGTTTATAATCAACGTTAAGTAGAAACACCGACCAAGCATTACATAGTTCCTTCGCTGGCAGGTGTAAGGGAGAGGTTTGCAGAAGATACATTGTTTCAGTCAGCAGTCTGTAATATTTAGTTTGAATTCCAAATTGCTAGATAGGTGCTTCTTGTGCGTGGGGTTTTATCATATTTCCAGGAATTTTATTAAATGTCCTCTTGAGCAAAATGCTCCCGCTCGGCACGAAGCTGTCCATGGAGATGGTTCGCGCAAAGAGAAGGGAGAAAGAGAGGGAGTTTTTCATTTTCTTTTCAAGTAAATGCCTCAGGCTTATCGCTGCCTCTCTGCACCAACTGCAGTTGGCCACAGAATCAGCGGTGATGAGATTAGGCTGAGTGTGATTGGCGCAGACTCCCAGCAGAGACTGTTTGCGCTGAAGGTGGCGTAATATAGGAGGTAGGTTTTTCATCAGGCAGCTGTGGATTTGGAAATGAGGGAACGTGCTGAATCGATGCCACACAGCAGAGCAGAGGTAATGCACAGCCATTAGTAATCTTTAACGGGCAAAGTGGCATGTTATCTGTCTTTGTTACATGGTTAAATAAGTAGAACGCTTTACTAACACTCACTGAATGCTGAGTAAAAGTTTTCTATACCGTAGAAACAGCACTATTATAAGGGCAGGTCAATGGGATATACTGTACACAAGCAGGACAAGTTCCCGGATCAGCATTCTTTGTTGTTTCAATATTGAACAATATATTGAACCAATATTGTGGTGCTTGTGTGAATTACATGAAGATATCCAGACAGGAATACTTAAATCAGCCATTTAGAATGCTCTAACTCTTTCCCCTACCCTACTTTGGCCTGATCAGATTCAAAATGGTCAATACAAGATCTACATGCTTGATCTACAAGCACAACTTTTTTCACTCTGATAATAAGAAATGTTTTTTGGGTAACACTTTAATTTGATAGTCCACTTTTTTATTAATTTGTACCTATATGTCTATTAACTCTCAGAGTAGACGGTTAGGATAAGTTTAGGGTTAGTAGAATAAGTTGACATAAACTTGCTAAGTTTTTCATAGTCAGTATGTGTTACATATTCATGTTCATTTTCTTGTTTCTCAGTTGGTTCCCTTTTCTCCTTTTATGCTCGTGTGTCCTTTCTTGTTTTGTATGATTATTGATTAATTACCCACACCTATCTGCCCCTCATTATCATGTGTTTAAAAGCCCATTCTGTTTGCTCAGTTGGTCTGTCCTTCAAGTTCTGCTACATTGTTTTGACTCCCTCTGTGTTTATTGACTCACTTACAGTACATTGCACTATATGTATTCTTCTCATTCCTGGAATCAAAATAATGTGTTACAATATTAACCAGACATGGTTGATTAACCAGCCGGTCGACATGTATTTGCAAAGTTACTTACTGTTAATAGAATGTCAAAAGCGGACTATTGAAAAAAGTGAGTACGAAATCAGCATATTAAAATGATTTCTAAACAATCATGACACGGAAAAGTGGAGTAATTGTTGCTGAAAATTGAGCTTCAGGAATAAATTACATTTTAATACACTTTAAGCCATTTTTATTTTTATAATTTAAAACTGTTAACACTTTATTTAATGGTTACACCTATTAGTTGCTTATTAGCATCCCTAATCCTACCCAGTACCTAAACTTAACAATTACCTTACTAACTGTTAACGGTCTGAGGTTGGCTCTCCCGCCGGCGGTCAGAGAAAAGAACTGAAACAGCTTTTTTTTTTACACTCACAATATCAACAAAACATTCTGCTTTTGGTAAATGAAGAAAATCAACAGGTGTGCGTTCTCTGCTGTCTCTGTCTCTGTAAGCAGCAAATAATTTATTGAGGAAAAAGTCATAGTTAATAGTTAACATATGTTATCTATTCTAAAGTGTTACCATAAAACCACTTTTATAATGGAATGTTTTGCCATTAACAATGTGACTGTGCATCATACGTCATTAATAAAGCTGCCTATTGATTAAAATCAACTGATATGCTGATTCATTCAAAAAGTTAATCATTGAATATCCATATTTGTGGTGAAAAGCTCCCAATTAGGATAATAGAGTAATAAGATAATGGCTATTCAGTGCCATAGCAATTAAATATATAATGTAAATTAGATTTACTAGTCAATGTACTGTTTGGTTTATTTCAAAATCATTGAACATTTGTCAGTCTGCTTTGGGTTAAATTAGGGTCTGTTCACATATAACCTATTTCTACAGTTAGGAGTAATAGTACAGATGTTTTTGGCTTGTTTTGTGGCATAAGTATTGTAAGAAAACCCTAAAGCAGCTAAACTTTTCACAATGAGCCTTTAACCACAATAACGCATTCATCACTCCCTATCAATGATTCTGTATCATGTTGACATCCCTAGGGGAATGAGCTGTACACCATGTCTCTCTTGGTCTCTCGGTCTTCCCTAAGAGGAGTAGGAGGATAGTGTTAGCAAACTGACCCTGCTCGATGACAAAGACAAAGTAAAGAAGTTGTTTCGTGGGCTGCAAGAAGATGGAGAGAAGGGGACTGCCTGTTCCTCAATGCAGTGCACTATATGGGATGAGTGGGAGAACGAGGAAGCGGCGCGCTGCTCTCTCTGTAGACTGCCAGGATGAGTAGGCTCTTATTGTCTTCTGCCCTTGTCAAACGCCTGGAGCTCTCCAGGGTCTCCGCAGCCCAGCTGAGGCTCTATTCATCTCCACCTGCCACATCCCGATAAAGGTACAAGAGAGCACAGTGTTAAAAAAAGAAACCGAGTTAGAAAGGGAGAGGGGGAGATATGACTCATTTTGAAAGCATCAGAGGACCAGCTATACCTGAGGGGAAGAACAGACAGATGGAACAGTGTTAGACAACTCGCACACATATACGCAGACGCACACAGTCACAGGTGCGCAGTCTATTCCGTTTCAATGCTTCATTATGCAGAGAATATTCTCTCTGTTTCTTAACGCTGCTTGATGCTTTTCCTTGTCTAGGTGTATGTGTGTAAAAGAGAGAGAGGCAGTCCCACCTGTTTGTTGTGTCAGGTTTTAGACTGGGAGGCTGGCTGACTAATGTTGCTCACCTGTGCTCAGTGGCTCAGGAGGTCCAGAGAGGCCTGTCACAATACGGCAGATTAAACCAGAGAAACTGGAGCATACAGAAGGACCACACACACACAAATGTATGCATATACTCTGTTGTTTTTCGGATAGCTCTTGGTTAGACTTAGCAGATTGTGAATGGTGAAAGGCAGGAATGAAAATGTTCAGGGTTACAAGATATTTGGAATATTATACTGATGATTTTGCAGATACTAATTTGGTCATTTGAAATTAAATAAATTTGCTGACAGTTGACTCACCCTCAGAATGAGTTTGATTCTCTATAGGAACGGATTTGGAGAAATTTGGCATTAAATAACCTGCTCACCAATGGATCCTAACAGTGAATGGGTGCCGTCAGAATGAGAGTCCAGTCTGTTGATAAAAACATCCTAGTAATCCACAACAATCCCCATAAGTCGAGTCATAAAAAAGCTGCCTGTTCGTAATAGCAGATCCGTCATTAAGGCATCTTATGAAATGTATGTGTTTTAAAAAAGTTTTTTTTTAATCTATTAAATATGTATTATAACACTGTAGTTACCATTTGCTGTATCGTAAATATATTTTTATTATATATTGCATAACCAAATAGTTCTGTAAATTAAACACTTTACAAATTATGTAATTTGATTATTGCTTTGTGTGTGTGTATTTATTGGAACATGATTAATTTAAGCCAAAAATATAAGATGATTGGGTTCCACTTTATATTATGTGGCCTTAACTACTATATACTTACATTAAAAATTATAATTTGGTACAATGCACTTATTGTGCACATATGTCTTTACATTGTGCTCATATTTTTAAAAATGCCTATATGTAATTAAATATGCACTGCTGACCCATCCCCTACACCTTTATGCCTCGTTCACACTAGCAGCGACTTCTGTCGCTGTATGTCGCTAGAGGCTGGCGATGAGGTCGCTAGTGGGC
>JAUCMT010000032.1:12779899-12808136 GCA_032357475.1 Enteromius thamalakanensis
AACCATGTTTTGTTTACAACGGAAGCTCGTTCTTCTTCTACTGTTTCCCGTTTAATAGACGTCGCTGCGCATGTCAAGCATCTTATTCCGATCAAACGAGTGACAAATGTAAACGCATGTCGTAATCAGATTATTTTTTTCAGGGTCGATGTGCACAGTACAGTTCTAATCCGATTCACGATCAGATTAAGATAATTTGCGCATGAAAACGTGGCTATTGATGATAAGAAAGATGAGGAATCAGCCCAGAATTACACAGGAGGAGCTGGTCAATGACATGAAGAGAGCTGGTACCCGTGCTTAAGTCAGCCCATGTCCAAGCCCGTCTGAAGTTTGCCATGGAGCATCTGGATGATCCAGAATGAGAAATTCATGTGGTCAGATGAGAACTAAATAGAATTTTTTGGTCTACACTTCACTCGGCGTGTTTGGAGTTGCGTCTCAAGAACACCATCCCTACTGTGAAGCATCATGCTTTTGGGGTGCTTTTCTGCGAGGGGGACAGGACAACTGCACCGTATGAAGGAGAGGATGAAAGGGGCCATGTATTGTGAGATTTTAAGCAACAACCTCCTTCCCTTAGTCAGAGAATTGAAAAAGGTCGTGGCTGGGTCTTCCAACATGACAATGACCCGAAGCACACAGCCAGGAGAGAGTGGCTCCGTAAGAAACATACCAATGTTCTGGAGTGGCCTAGCCAGAAAATCTATTAAGGGCCAAAATCCCTCATGCAGTGTGTGCAAACCTGGTCAAGAACTACAGGAACCCTTTGACCTCTGTAATTGCAAACAAAGGCTTTTGTACCAGATATGAACACTGATTTTCTCAGATGTTTTAATACTTATGTGCTGCAGTGCAATACAAATAAATGATTTAAAAATCATACAATGTGACTTCATGATATATTTTTTTCTAATGCTGTCTCTCACAGAAGGACTGCACCTACAATGTGAATTTCACACCCCTCTGTGATTTCTAAGTGGGAGAACTTGCAAAATCTTCCCAAACTCTCTCATCACCTGCAATTGATAACAACAAAACAACAACCAAAACAACAATTCCACCTCAAAATTTTATTTTGAGGTGGAATACACATGCTGCTGCTTTGGGCTGGTCGACAAAAACAGTAAACGTGTTTTGATATCATCTCAGAGACCTAAATCAAAACAATCTGTCTGTAATCAAACTCCGATGCAATTCTATTATGCAACCTTATTAGATCACGGCAGCAATCACATCAGCAGCTTGCAAGGAGCTACAGTACAAACACTCAGATTTATCTCACACTGGACGGAATTCAAACAAGAAAAAAATATTCTCAACAAATGAAAACTCCAAAACACAGTTTAACAATCCAAGAAACAAAAAGTAAACACCAAAGATGACCTCAGCCTTAACACACACACACACACGGTTTCCTCGCTTCTAAAAATACTACTCAGTCCTCTTTTTTAGCCTCCTGAGACTGACACGAAGGAAGAGAGTCTCTTCCCAAATTATCATTCTTATCAGAGCCGGTCTGGATTACTGATGACTCTCTCACCGAGCTCCGACACGCACACAACAAAAGACTGGAATGAGAAAGAGATGGGGAAAAAAGAGAACATTATTCGTACCCGCTGATGATGTGGAAATGTGTTAAAGCCTTAAAGCCAGCTTAGTCTCTGAGAGACTGTCATATGCTCCTTCACTCAGAGGAAAATCACTAAAGAAGTCCCATCTATAGCTGACACAATGTTAATCCTGTACAAAGGTGTCCTGACATCAACAAAACCCAGGAGTAAGAAATTCTGTACAAGTACAAATCACATCACAGTGCAGCATGCACGGCGTATCAAACCAAACCAAAAGGTTGTAGGTGCAGAACCCACAACAAAATGTACATGAATTCTACTGTGTCCTGTATTAAGTACTTCAAATCACTTTCAAAGAGCCAGTTAACTGTCAAGCCTTCGAACAGTGGCATGCCCTAGAGAAGAATTGTTGGATAAAGCCATTACTTTGGTTTTCTATAAGCACAAAAATAATTCTCTGAGCTTCATCAAATTAAGGCTGGATACTATTTTAACAATGTCTTCACTACTTTTATGGTCCTTAAACGTAGTAGTTGCACTGCTGTCTATGCAGTATGCAGGAGCAGAAAACTTTTTGATCTCATCAAAAATATCTTAATTTGTGTCCCGAAGATGAATGAATGTCTTACTGGTTTGGAATGACATACAGGAGTGATCAATGACAAAGTTTGAATTTGTGGTGAACTATCACTTTAAGTAAATGTTGACCAAATATTCTCCACAAAGAATTTGGTCAGAAAAGCCAAAATTTTGATGAATGCCCATTTACACCAAGGACAGTAAAGATAACGATAAAGATATTAGCATCCACACCAGCGAAACAATATTGTCTGTTTATTTCAAGTGCACACTTGTCTGCCGCTTTAAAATCTCAAACTTGTGATTGGATGGAATCTGATCGGCTGTCATCAGCTGGAAAAAAATTGTTTTGAAAGTGATTTCAACAATATTGTTTCTCTGTGCCTTTATCATAATATTTATGGTGTGGACTCTGCTATTCTTTAATATTGAGAATGTTTTATTTAGAATTATATCTTTATCATTAGTTATTATGCTTGGTGTGAACTGGCCTTCTACGGATTAAACCTTTCTTTGCCATTCTGGTAAATTAAGTTAAGTTTAAGGTTCAACCTAAATTGTGACCTAAGCATCCAGCTACACTTTGGGGTTCCTGCCGCTGTGTTCACTTAGAAAAAGTGTCCAGTTTTATTTGAAGCAGTGCGCTGGTGTGTGGTCATTAGTTCCAAAAGACTAATTAGCTCAGGGGTCTCTGTGTGTATAACCTTGTGTGTTGGTCCCTAGGGTTTGAGTTTATTTTAAACATCTCCCCCTTAAGATAATTAAGTCCTCCGCTACTGACATTAAACAATACCTTCATCACTTTTAAAGGGCAAGACTTATTTCTCCTCCCAACTACTGCATTTCATACAACTCTTTCTGCTTTCTCCATTCCTCCCACCACTCGTCCTACTGACTGTGTCTCTCTTCCTCTCCTCCCTCTGCTCAGCCCACTAGCAAAGCAAGACATCAATCTTGTGCTGTCAGAGAGTGTGTCAGGCTTTGACCCAGCTGGAGTGGAGCAGGAAAAGGCCTTGCTAATATTGAGTTAGCTCATGCAGCATGCGCTGCCACTACACGCACACACACATACACACACACACTCTCCCGAGTCCTCAAAACTCATTTTGAATTGTCACTGTCTGACAGTTACACATATAGCCAACAAAACTAATATTGAATGTGTTCATGCAGGACATTACAGCACAAGGACACACACATATTCTACATATAATCTATAAAGCAAGTAAATATTTTAACCCTGTAATAATAATATAGCCTTTCTCCCTTCAAAGGACAAAAAGAAATCTCACTATTTCAAAGTATTGCAACATTTTACCTCAATATTTTTATTAATTTAGTTAAATTGTTCATGTTTTAGGAAAAATAAGCTTAATATTTTTTGAGGGGGGAAAGGAGATTTATGAAGGTTAATACATACTGACACTAGATTATATCTGTTTGATATATCTAGATATATCTGTCTGAACTAGCAGCAAATATAGAATTTAGAAAGTAGTAAATAAAATATCAATATATAAATCACCTTAATTTCTACACACTAAATATAAATAACCATAATATACTTGTGTTTTTATTATTGTAAATAATTGATACCTTACTATGTACACTAAAAACTATATATAATACTTCAACATCGCATTATATTCAATTTGAGGGAAAAATAATGTCAAAATATAGTTTTTAATTTAAAACTATAGATGGACTGCTATTTGATTTATGGTGAAACCCATAATTTTTTGGCTTTATTTTTTTATAATGTAATATTTTTCCAAGTAGTCGACTATTATCAATATTATTTTGATGTACTAATGATTCATGTAAAACACGACTAAGGACATCCTTTTAAAGCAATTTAGGCTTAATTATTACTGTGATGACTATTAAAAAAAATCAATCATATCTCTGAAATTTAACTGCCTTCTAGATATCTAAATTAGTCCATCCTTCCCTCTCCCTTTCTCTCTGTTTAGAAGTGCTCACCTTTCCCAGCTGTCCAATCAAAGGGCCTTGCTGCTGGGGGGCCCGGCTTCTGTCTAAACACCCGCTGTCGCAGAGCCGACCCTGCAACCTTTGGCATCATTTTGACAGACAGCCAGGTGACTAGTTTTAATATTAATATGTCCCCCGTGCTGAGAGGAGATTCTATTTGTGTTCGGCTAAGGGAGAGCAGACGCTTTTTAAAAGTCAGGCAGCAGCCCTCAGTCCTTCACTGTCTCCTCAGGATGAACCGAACAAACATAAGCGAGTGTGAAAAAAAACTAAAGAAAAGTGTGCTCTTCACAGCTGTCAACTTATCATTCTCTCTTCCTTCACCTTACAGCATCTCATCCTGGTCCTGCCCTACTTCATTCTGTCTCTCCACCCCGTCATTCCTCCTTTTTCCTCCTCGCTATTATTTAAATTCTCCGTTCTCTCGCTTTTTCCGATACCTCTCTCCGAGTGCTGGACAGGTGTCAGGCCGTTCACACACCCAGCACAAAAAGAGTCCTACTGCACACTCACGCTCAACTGCAAAGGTCACGGTAAAGTGCAAATAAAATACCAATCCTGCATTATTCAAAGGACACCTTAGTACTGATAGAAAAAGAGATGAGGATTTAAAGGGAAACAAATATATGGTCTTAGCCTTATTAACTGTGAACGCTGTCTCCCTCAGAACTCCAAAAGAGCTGTGGGACACCTTGATACAAAAGTCAAAACTCTAGAGGACTATACAATTCACCTCGACTTCTGAATGGCAGCATCTCACAAACAGGTCAGCTGCCTACCTAAACAGCATAAAGGGCATCTTTATAGTGTTTGCATGCACTTATCAGAACGCATTTATTCAAAATTTGTTTCTCAAAAGTTTTTTAAAGGAATAATAATAATAATAATAATTCCTTATGGGTTACAAGAAAAGCTAACCACTTTGTTTACTTCACCAGCCTCACCGCAGCCACAGAAGCGGACATTTTTAGATAGTAAATAACTGTTCTGCTGACAGTTATACAGTATTATAACACACTGGGTGATGGTTTAGTCTACAGCTGCAGCAGAGCACACATTAAACCTTCTCATTACACTGACAGCTTTAAGCCTGTTTGTTAGACATATAGCTAATATTAGTGTACTTGTACAAGATGTATTCTATAGGTCTTTAAACTTGCTTGCACAGCAAGAATGGATTGTCTTGGATTAAACCGGATAAATAAAGACTGGCTCTAGAACGGATCCAATGCACTGTTATGAAATGATTTCTAACCCAGTAGCTGAGTAGAGCTCATCAGCTGAACCTGTGTATAGGACGGCATTGGTACAGCCTCAGAGAAGTACTGACAGGTACTTTACGCTCCTCTTCAACATTCACTGACATTTCTGTTCTGCTTTGCTGAGGATGCACTGAAGTTCTCTAAAAGGATCAAAACATTTGAAATGTTCTTCTTATAAGTGTTTATCTAGACCGTCATCTTACCTCATGTTCTTCAGCCTCGATCAGCAGTTTGGCTGTTGTTATTCTGGATTCATAAGGCGGGATGTTGCTCTAAAACAAAACAAAAAAACACAGTAAATATTAAGTTAAAGGTTATTAGTTAAGGATCATAAAAAAGGCTTGATGATGTGATTTGAAAATGATGAAAACTCATAATTATGGAATAAAAGGCTACTCTTTAACAGCTAACTTACAAAAATGATTTAGAAAATAAATACACTATTCAAAATATTTTAAACCATTTAAACGATTTGTTTTATTGTATGATTCTCATGCTTGCTTGTTTTCTCAAAATATTTATAATATATATTTTAATATATTCCTGCATTGGCAAAGCTGATTTTTTAAGGACCCATTACTCCATTCCTCAATGTCACATGATCCTTCAGAAATCACTACAATATGCTGCTTTTGTTTTCTTACTGAAAACTTGCTTAGTTTGTAATCAATTAGTATTTATTTGAAATATAATTATTTTGTTTGTCCCCATGTAAAAGTCTTTACTGTCACTTTTGATCTATTTGATGTGTCCTTGCCGAGTAAAATAAATCATTTATTTTCTTTTAATGGAAATTGTTTATTACTGAATATTGTTTGTACTGCTTCTACTGGAAAATGTCTATGAATAAAATTATAAAACCAACAAACAGTTTAAAAGATCTGCACTCTTTGGACCTCAAACACACATAGCATTTGAGCAGAATAATTAAAGTTGATGTTGAAGGTATTGTGAATAGTAATTGGCAGCATACCACAAACGCTTTTAAAAAACCTTTCATAAATCTCATGTTTACTCACAACATTGCTTAAATTTGGTAGGTCATTTTCTTCATGATATTACTGCAAATAATGCACGTGTTTAATAACTTTTTAGGATAGAAAATCCAAATAGATTATTGTCTACTAGCAAGAAAAGGGAAAACATATTCAGATTTACATTTGACTTATGGTCATTTATTAAATGAAAAAAAACTAATTATTTTTCAATAATAAACACTATTTACTTATTTACTTATACCATAAAGCTCACTTCATTTCATGTGTTAATTGTAGCCTGTCTGTGATGTGGCACTGTATACAAATACAATCTACCATCTCTTTAACGAATAAAGAGATTACTGGTTTTTGTAAAGAGTTGATAAGAGCTCTGAAACCAGGTTACATCATGCTTTAAACACGCACATACTCTCCTACCTGCCAAGATTTTCCAAATGTCACAATGCTGCATCTACATATGACAAATTTATGTCTAGTGCCAAAAGTTCCCTAAAAAATTTAACCAGCAGGAAAGTAAACAACTTTTATAAATTCCTACAACGAGTCAGTTCAGGTGAGGCTTGTTTTTCTGTTTCTTTAGCCGAGTAGAGCTCTCCTTGACAGAGGAACAGCAAAAATTTATTTAAGTACACGGAAACTAAAATATGTTTTTTTAAATAAGCATAAAACTTTGTAGCATTAAGCAAAAAACTGTGTTTTTAATAATCGCAAGACTGTCAGCTGCGAAGCATGGTCACTTGATGAGGGATCTGTCTGTGTGTGTGTGTGTGTGTGTGTGTGTGTGTGGCAGACTGCCACAGCCTTGGCCTGGCAACGAGAGAAATATAAAAACATAAAATAAGCTAGTTTGTTTCCTTTCTTCCCTTATCTTCCCCAGAATAAAAACTTTTAAAGAGCAGTACTATTTTCTTCCATTCCATCAGAAAGAGGTCAAAGAAGAGGTCAAGATGAATGCTATCTTTATCTCTCCAGTGCCTTTGGAACACAAACACCTGTGCGCACACCTTATTCTGGTCTTCTTCCTCCTCCATGTCATGCTCTGTGCTCGCCAATGACTCTTCCTCTTTCTGTAGGCTTGGTAACCATGACGACACGCTCTTCTTCAGGTACTCACGCCCCTCCTGCATAAAAACACAACAACAAGTTGAAAAGCTGAAAGAGCCTCTAGGTATGCAGATTGTAAAAATATGCCCCTTTCTAAAAAAGGTATATGTTGAGAGGAAGTAGGATATGGGGAATTAGGAAGCAGAATAGGATGACGAGTAGTAGGACAGGAACAGGAAGCTCCACAGAAAGAAGGGAAGTGGTATAAGATGAGAGGAAGTGGGAGAAATTAGGGTAACCGGTAGTGGTGCGAGATGAAAGGAAGTAGTAAAAGATAAAATAAAGTAGAATATGTTGAGGATAGGAAAATAGGAAGTAGGTTAGGGAGAGAGAAAGTAAGACAGTATAAAAGGAAGTAGCATACAGCATGATGCAAAGAAGCAAAAAATAGCAAAGCCATTAAAAAGTGGCATGGAATGAGAGGAAGTAAGATGGGTAATAAGACAGGATGAGAGAAAACGTAACAGAAAAAATAGAAAAGGATATTGGAAACTAGAATGAGGACTAAAATGACAGGAAGTAGAACAGGAAGTTCTATAAGATGAGGGGAAGTGCTGTAGGATGAGAGTAGATGGTAGTAAAGGATTAGAGGATGTAGGTAAGAAACAAACTGCAAGGGTAATAAAAAGGAAGTAAAGAATGAGAGAGGGTTACAGAAAGTAGCATGAGGAGGTAAAATACAGAATAGGATGAAAAGAAGTAGGTCAGGGTGAGAGAAAATGAGATGAGGAAGTGATAAAGTATGACAGGAAGTGGTACTTTATATGATGCAAAGAAGTACTGTAGAAAACAGTATGAGAAATAAGACTGAGTATATACTGAGAGGAAGAAGCGAAGCATTAAAAGAAAACTGAAAAAAAGTAGGATAACAGGTAGCAGTACAAGAAAGAAAGTAGGATATGAGGAGTGGAAGTAGTAAAGGAGAAGAGAAAATACATTAAGAGTGTATAGGACAAAGAAAGTAAGTCAGAGTGAGAGACAGTGATATAAGATGAGTGAAGATGTTCCTTAGGACAGGACAGGAAGTTTTATGTATAGTTTAAAAATAAGTAGGAAGTGAATAATATGTGGTTTGAACCTTTCTGTGTTTCTGCAGCAGAACTCATCATAGTTGGGTTAGCTTAAAAAGCCGTGAATGAAAGAATACCACAAATATATTTTTTGCATTCTCATTTTATCACTTCAAATAAAAGAAAAAAGATTGCTGGAGACTGCAGTCAGAAGAGAGAACGATGTAAAACTAACCACCCGTCCGTCCTGTAGAAGCTGCATTAGAAACACCCTCGCATAAACTAGTTTTTTTGCAAATAGATGCAAAGGTAATATAATGCAAAGAATAGTGTTATAAATAAATTTAATTAATAAAAAAAAAAAAAAGAAATATGGAAAACCTTTGAGGATTTACAATGCTGGTGAACGTCAACTGTGTCATCAATCTTGTAAAAAGGGGTCCTTAGGATGAGAGGACGTAGCAAAAAGCATGAACAAGATGGAGCAACAAAATAAGAGAAATTGGTAAAGGGAAAGAGGGAACAATACATGAGATGAAAAGAAGAAAAGTATGAAGTGAAGGATCGTCTGGTGTAAAATACATTGAGAAGAAGTAACTATGAAGTTGGAATATACATTGTGAAGTAGGAAATTGTATGGACAAAAAGCAGTGGTTTAGGATGAAAGAAAATGGTACCGAATGAGAGGAAATAGTAAACCATGAGAGGAACATAGAAAATAGCAGGAATAAGATGTACAGGATCAGAGAAACTGGTAAATGACAAGAGGGAGAAACACTGGATGAGAGGCAGTGACATAGGATGAGATGAAAAGCACAAGCCTGAAATAGGGTTGAGGTTAGAGGACACAAAGAGACTCAAGTTTATGATTGTTGAGTCAAGTTTTGCTGTCAGCTCTCTGAAGGGAAATTGGAAGTGTCTACTAAATTGAAAATACCCACAAATGTTACAAGAGCTTTAAGCTGCAGACTGTAGCTCAACTCTGATGAGCTGGTCTTATGTCTGTTTGCCCCCTAGTGATTCAAAGAGAAACTGCAGCAAAGCGGGTTTGTTCGCACTGGTAGTAAACCGTCCCACATTGAGTCATAAGCTTGTTTTATTAATGGCTTGTAATTCATTAACCGTGACCTAACTCTCTCATCTGCCTTCGCTGCCTATCCCTCATACAAAAACAAGTGTACATGCCCAAAACCTGTCTTTCTTAGTCACTCGTTCTCTCACACAATTTCTATCCGTTTCTCCACAGAAATACATGAGTCAGCTTTCTCAGCTGTTCTCCACCTACACTAATTATGACTGCATAATGACCCACCGCTCAGAACGCTGCAGTGAACCAGTGAGAGAACTCTAGATAATTCACTCCACGGTTGTCCTATCCTACCTCAGTTTTCTCGATGCTGAACAGGTAGCTGGCCATCAACTGGAGTGCTTCGGGGTTGTGCTCATCATACTGTAAAGCTTTGTCGATGGCCTCTTTGCAACGGTCAGCAGCACCATCCTCCATGCTGTCAAACAATAAAAAAAGAATGGTTTAAAACACATAAAAGACAGTCAGTGATAATAAACTCAAAACTGGGAATTATGATCATTATTTCAATAAAAAGACAAGATGTTGGACAGTAAGAGAACATGATAACAGGTAATGATATGAAGAAAGAGATATAAAATGAGAAGATAAAGGTAAAGGTAGGATGAGAAGTCATCATACAGGTTTAGAGCATGTTGGATGTGATAAGAGAAAACAAGGATAATATGAGAGATAATAGGAAGCAGTATATAATAAGTAGGAGGATGAGATGAGACAATAGAAAGCACAGAAACTTCATAATTCTTGTCACCAATGTCAATGACAAAATAAAAAAAATAAAAAAAACTCAAGCTCAAACAGGTAAAAAGTCATTGATTAAATAATAAGAAACTTATTACAAGCAATAGGACAAAAAGTGCAGTAGAAATGCTATAAAGTAGTCAAATACACTCTCACTGTGTAAATGAAACATATATTTCTTCTCATTAAAGTTTATTAAAGCTTCTTATTGCAGTATACCTTGGCTGAGATTACATACAAGCCAAACCATTACCAAAACGTGACACGTAAACCCTGCTGATCCCTGATTGGTTGGAGAGAAATCACCACTACCTGCGTCATTTAACAAGCGACACAAAACACCAGACCTGCTAGATTTAAATATCCTGTCACACATTTTCTTTCTCAGCTGTTTGCGTTGCCTTAAGACCTAAATTACTTTGTACTTCCAAAGATGGCCATTTAACTGCTCAAGTGACAGAAATAACTTTAATACCAGAGTTTGATGAGCACTGTGTCCACTATATTGCCCACCCCAAAATGGAAATAAGTGGTAAAGGTTGTGAGTAAGATTCGTGTGCATTTCATCGTAAAGTAAGTTTGAACTTTCTACATATAGAATAAATATTAAGACCCACTTGTAAATGTCATTCAGTGTAAAAAAAAAAAAAAATTACATTGTAGCAGTTCAAAGCTAATCAACTGCAAATTTAAATCAGTAGCAATCTTAGGTACCACTAGGTTTTACTCATTTGTCAGCAACAAATTGTTTAATCATTTAAAATATAATAAATTTATGTAATTACTAATTCTTTTAAATATTTTAAGTACATGTCAGACTAAGTCCGTTGTTTCATTTTTACATACATATATCTGTTACACTGAATGATTATGGAACATTATTTCACCCATATTTTAAACAACAATTTTTAAAAGTTGCCTGAAACGTTAAACTTGACACTTTCCTCGCATTTAATATGCTTTATAATTTAATCTCAAAACCAAAATAGGGCATCAAATATGTTTTAGAATGAAACACATTTTAGGAACTATATCCATGTAACACACACTTTGCTCTGTATGAGTACAATTTCTACACCAGAAAAAATTACAAGTTTGACCAATCTTTGAACTAAACAAGAGTTTCCACAGCACCCAGGGGCATCAACACTAGTGAAGAAAACGTTATTTGTTAGCACACACACATTCTTTCCTGCTCTTGATTTTTCAGTTATCGCCTGCAGCAAACATCTACCACAACAACAACCCCGATACACACGTACAACCATACAGTACATCAAGAGGAAAGGCAGAGACGTACTGTACTTTGCTAGAGGCTGCTGCTGTACCTTCATAATGCACACCGATGTGTGAAAATGGTCTGATGCTTACTTTGTCAATAATCCTGACCTTTCCCTCATCCTTTGAATTTCAATATCTGGGTTTGAATGAAGTCACGTCGTGCCAAGATCCTCAGCAATCAACACTCAACAATCAACGCATCTCCAATCCAAATTTACTTTTCATCTCTCTCCTACCATACCATTACTTCAATCCTGAATTCCCAACCCTCTCCCTTTTTCTATCCCTCTATCAACCAGTCTGTGATTAGATCTTTTCTGCAGGCCTCAGAGCAGATGGGCTCCAGTCTGCAGCGTCCCAGGTGTGTATGCGCGTGTGTGTATGTGTGTGTCGCATATCTCATCAGGTACAGAAAGCCAAAAAGGTTGAGAAATGAAAAGAGGGAGAAAGGCCAGAGCAAACAAAGATGGGCAGAAGTTGAACATGAGCCAGCATATATCTATGTAAAAAAAGACAGATATTTACCATAGATCTGTGAAGAAGATCTCAGCGATGGAACAGAAGGCCACAGACACATCCTTCTTTGTGACAGCACAGACAGATGGAAATGCAGCCGCTCCGAACGCACTAGCCTATCAGGGCACAGAACCACATGTGACAATGAACTACAATAATTATTATTATTATTCTCCCTGTCATTGTTGACTTACCTTATGTCATTCCAAACCTGCCTAATGTTATTTTTTAAGTGGAATTAAAAATTCAAAAAATTGGCATAGACATCATGTGCTACATTCCAACATGATAGCTGTGAGTAATGAACAGACCAAATGTAAGTCATTATTCACTGCTCCATCAAGACTCTCAAAATAAATATGCCACCTGTTCTTAAGGCTTCAGGGGACTTTGATCTTTTATTTATTTGATGCTTCTTTAACCGTTCATAGCACAAAACTTTTTATTTTTAATTATATCTATTAATTATAACAACATGTAATAGTTTATAAATCTAATAATATTGTTTTTTACTATTTAATTAATTTATTAAAATATTATTTTGAACACAAATACAGCTAATTGTCAGCAGACAGGGATTTTCCAGGAACTTCAGGGTTGCAGAATGGCTTTATAAAGAATTATTTAAATGAATATATTGTTATAATAGTATCATCATAACATATTAAAATAATCTTACTAAATTTAAAGCATGCACAAAATATGTATATAATTTTTTTAAATGTTGTGTGTGGTTGATTATTATGATTATTATGTAAGCATTTCTAGTTTCTGTTAATCACATAATAAATGAAAACAATTAAAATGGAAGAGAAAAAAAAGCTAAAAATAAAATCTGTTAATCCTTTGAATACTGTGTAATTAAATACAACGGTATTTCTTCAAGAAAAAAGATTTGAGGACTTTTGCGCCATAGGACTTAATTTTCTGCTTATGTTTTATTGCCCTCTAGTGCAGAAAGATTCAACTGCATATTTAGCACTAAAGAATCCCTGCAGCTGACTCCTAGATAATACAACTATCCCTCACAAGTCATTAAAACAACGGAGCATGTATATTTTATCCTGATACAACAATTAGAATTGATAGCATCTGAATTCAATACACTAATGTATGCAAGGCCTGTGAGGTCATTGTAATTAATTACAGTTTGCTTTAATGTAAAACGATGTCTGTGACCAGCTGGTTTTTAATAACTCTCTACCTACAGAAAAAACAGAAACTATATCTGTCCTTCTGTTTTTTTCCATTTACCTGCTCTATGTAGTGCACACTTTCAGACCAGCTCAGCATAACTAAATGCCTCCTGCCATTATGTCAGTGCTATTTCTGTGCCTTCCAGAAAGCATTACTCTGATTCAGCAGCTAACTTAGTAATCAATGCAAAGAAAGTGCTGTCCACTGGGAAAATGCACCACAATGACGGAATGCATCCATTATTCATTACCCAAAGCTCCCAGGGTTCTAAACAAAATGATAATTCTGTTGCCTCTTAGGGAGTGAGATTCTGTTTCCATCTGGTCTCATATAGCATTTCTCATTTTTAGGGTTCTGAGGAACATATACAGTCACACTATATTTTACCGTTTTTACCTGTTGCATACTAAGTTGTGGTTTATTCGAGCTATAACTTGCTGACTCATCTTGTATCGTTTATATTTACTAAACTAGAACTGTATGTACAACTTCAGACCAGCACTTGAAGTTCAATCTCAGCTCTTCACTTGTAGTATTAGCTATCTGCTCAATTGTATTTCTGTTATTATGTTTATTGTCATAACCAAAGGGTAAAAAAAACTAAAAACTAAACTTTCTGTGACAGAATAATTTTAGACTTAAATTTAAACTTATCTAATTTCAAAGGGTTTTAAATTTGTTTTTGAATCCATCACACAAAACTAACGTCACTAAAAAAGCCCTTGTACGTATGAATGGAAACCTTGTCTTATTAACTTATTTACCTTCATATAAACTTGGATTTAACTTCATTATGTGAAGTAAGTTCCTAATGAGAAAGCATCTTCCAATAACATGTGTACCACCATTGAAAAGATTGGGTTTGGTAAGATTTGTATGTTGATCAAAGACGTTTTATTTTTTTTTTTTTAATTCCTGTGATGGCAAAAGATGTTTTTTTGTTGTTGTTTGTTTGTTTTTACATTAGTGCTTTATTTTTTCAGTCCTATTCTCCATCTCTATGTAATTATTAAAGTAATTAACTAGGTACTAACCCTGAACCTACCACAAAATCTAACCCTACCTCATGTAGTTACCTTATATTACTAGTACGTTCTGGAGAATAAGGGTCATTCCTGGTACCCAGTAACATTTTGGCTTCCTAATTTTAGAAAAAAAAAAATGTCATACCTCAGATTTATTTTGTTTTTTGATCGGAACAAACATTCTCCATAGCATAGCCTAACAGTGGAATTTAACACAGGAATTTTAAGAGTGGGACAAGCAGTCCCAATATTTCAAAAACATAAAAAAGATAGGAGTGAGAGGTGACATTTACCTCCATTTGTACAGTTAAAATCCAGTGGGAAAAAATAAACAATATAATTTCTTGAAAATTATCTTATGGAATTGTAGTCTGTTTTGGAAGGTGAGGATGTATATCCTAACAGGATGGAAAATGAGATTAGGGACATGGTAAATTAAGAAAATTGTACAAAAATATATACATTCACATGATTTAAATGTATGAGTAGATATGTAAGTTCAGCCCAGTGCATAACATACAGTAATGTAAAAAATATATATATTTCTATATAATATATTTCTAGTGGAAGTTGATTACTTTGCACTGACGACATGATAACTTTGAAAGAATATATCAATTACAAAATATGATTTTTAATGTCTATTATCTGTGTAATGTCAATGATAAATTAGACCTAATATATATCATTTCAGTAATTTCTTATAAACGTGTGACTATTTTAGAGAAAATATGAGTATGTAAATCATACAGACAGAAAAGTCACTGTTTAACAGGAATGACCAATGAACACTTTTTTTAAAGTACACTGTAAATGTGTGTACACAACACATACAAAAAAAACTGTTAAAACCATGATGCATATTTTAAAAATTCTTTAAAGTCTCAATTTAACGAATCCTTGCATAGTAAAAATTTTGTGAAAAATCCCGAATCCCAAACATTTGAATGGTAGTGTACACAAATGTGTAAATAAAATAATCAAGCAAATGACAAATCTCTTTAAAATGTTAGAACAGTGACTTGCCTCATTGACGTGTTTGTCCATGGCATTGAGCATGACCTCAGTTCCTTTACTGAAGTACTGCACAGCCTCTATGCCTGTGTGAATCTGCCCCAGGTACATGTACTTACTGTGGCCCTCCTCTGGACTGAGCTCCACAGCCTTCAGATATACGTACACCACTGTTAAGGACTGCAAAACTCAAATACAATCATACTCTCTTCAAGAAAGGAAAAAAACAAGACAAGAGGCTTCACAGGGATAGTACAGGATAACATATTCAAGTCATTTCTATAAACCGTACACTGTAGTAGTTCAGTACATGTCTAAAGGATATTCGTTTAGCTTTCTCTACATCTCCCAGCTCAGCGCAGATGTTCCCCATCATGTCCAGGAGGGTCAGGTTACTGGGTTCAATATCCAACGCTCGCTGACAGTACAGCCTGGCCATGTCAAAGTCAAAGTTGTCTATACACTCCTCAGTCTAAGAAAAGAGAGATACAGTAGAACAGTCTAAAACCAACCACTAATATTTTATGTTCAAGATGGTACTATAGGAAACATATTGCCTTTTCAACTAGCTGATCTATCGTGTATTTTTCAGCTGTTTTCTTCTTGGCTCTTTCCTGCATCTTAGCTTTCATTCTCTCCTGTGGTGACATCAAGGCACCTGAACATCAAGAAGAGATTTTCACAAACCACTCACACAAGTAAACATTCCTGTACAGGTTCAGTCGCAAAGTCTGAATGTGAATAAGTCTAGGTTAAGTACAATTACGACAAGTTTGACAAGTCTACATAGTATTCATCAGATCACATGTATATTAACTGTATTGTTTACAATAAACCGTTACCGTCAAAGCAAACACTGGTGACTGCTAGAGTGAAGTCTATAGCAAGAAATATGTTTAATTAACATGGCACTTTTAAAAACGTGTTTTAAAGTCATTATTTACGTTAAATAAAAGCAATACGACAAGATAGTTTAACACTGTAACGTTAGATTCCTAACACTGACATACCTTCAGTTGCTTTATTGTCTTTTCTTTTAGCTTTATTTTTCTTTTTAGCTTTTGCTTGTCCGCCCATTGTTGTTAGATAAAATCTGTGAATTTCTGTCACTGTTTATAAAGGGAAAACACTTTTCTAATAGAGGTGCGTTCACTTGCCAACGTGAAAGTACGCATGGGCTACAACGTGAATCAGACAGATTGACTTCCTGTTAAGTCACATCTTTCACAAAATAAAAGTCTCCGAGCATTTTTGTGTGTGTGTGTGTGTGTGTGTGTGTGTGTGCGTCCGTCGTTAAAAACGCAAAAACTGCTTTTCTTATTGCATTTCTCAGTGCAAGATATGTTGCTTGGATGCAACTTTGTGCAAACAATGGAAAGGAATAATTAAACACAGTTTATTTTATTCTTTGAAATATTTGTAAAGAAAAGTGACTATTAATGCTAAAAGGTAAAAAAAAAAAAAACTAAAAAAAGCCAAAGAAATGTTTAATCAATTACATAAGTTTATTCAGTAATTTCAACACTAATTTCAAAATTATTAATTTATTTTCATTATTAACCATTTAATTTGCCAATTTATACATAGGCTATATCATGAGCTTACAGAATTGTCTTGTTACCCGATTGTACCTTGGTGCATGGTGCATTGCTCATTTATTTACAATGTTTAGGTGGTTATACATCCAGAAGAAAATTCATTGTTTTCTGACCATCTATTCACTGTACGCTTTGTTAGGTTACATTCGACAAGACATCACTATAGCCTCTTTGGGCGCGCCTGCTTCACAATTAGTATTTTAAGAATTTATGTCTGCCTAATCTCTTTCTTATATAACATTGCTTAGCTAAGCTTTCTGTATATTCAAGCTCGGTCTCCGTATAGTAGGCGGGTACGACACCCGACGTTGCCGTATGATTGATGCGCGGAATAACCAATCGGACCTCTCCCTCGCTCGACGTCACCAGAACCTTCTCGATTTGAACCAATCTCTCACAAAGTCGAACTTGAGGTGGAGGCACGTAGTAAATAAACTGAATGGATCACAGAGCACTCTGCAGTTACCCCAGCGAGCGTTTTTCATTAAATTTCATTTTATTTTCTCTGGGTGTTGTCGAGCGGAGTTGACAGTCGTTAAATACTGTTAAAACGGGCTGTCGGAGGAACGAGCTAAACGTTTGTGTTGGACGTTTAATAACGCAACAAGCCACAGACCGTATGGTGAGTGAGTTACTTCTGTGAGGACATACCAGGCCTGTCCAGTAAAACAGACAGAACAGAAAATTAAGGAGCTGGATACAACATAAGACGTAAGATAACATTGGTTTCAGAAACAAAGCGAACCTGTATGTTAATAAAGCTGTTGTGGTGTTGTTACAGTCTGCGTCTTCAAAAGCTAACATTCTTCCACGCTTTTTGGCGCGAGCGTTCGATCACCCATCGCTTGTGGGACAGTTTACGCATCAGTAGCGCATCTGTGGCCAATGCCACCTGCTCACCAAAGCCAAATCTTTGAGATTGAGCGGAAATACAAAAACAGGCCAGGACTAGTTCGCTAGCCACGTCGCCTGCAGTACAGCGGTTAGCTGTCACAAGGATCTCCATTGGTCTCCATGCATTGAGTTAATACTGACGAAAATCAAGAATAGAAATGTCAGATATTAATAAAGAAGTAGTGGATCTGGTGTGGGGCAGACCTAACGTTAGTGGCGGAGGAGTCCCTGCATCCCTCTTCCGCAGGTGGTCACAAGGTAAGTTAAAGCAGTTTTGATTCTTTAATTAATAGATTAAAAAAATCTTAGTAATGCTGACATAGATTTTCAAGGTTGAAACTCTGTTTAAAGGAGATACGTCCATTACTTAAATTGTAAAATCTGCAGTGGTCAGCGCAGAAGACCAATGCCAAGACCATGTTACTTAAGCCTGTCTGCTTGCCCAGTTATACATTGTGATGAATTGCTAAGCTGAGACTTGTGACATTGACTTTGGTTTGTGTTCTCTGTGTTTCTTTCTACAGGCTTTGTGTTCAGTGAGGCTGAACGCTCTGCATTGGAGCAGTTTGAAGGTGGACCATGTGCTGTCATTGCACCTGTGCAGGTATTTGCCTTTATTTTTTTCTGTTCACAGGTCGTGATGTTTAGTCAGTATGCGTACATCCACGCCTTTGTAAAGTCCAGTGATGTAATATACAGGTTGATGACAAATAAAACAAAAATCCAGGGAAACCGGAACCATGCGACAGTTTTTCCAAGTGATTGCATTTATTCCATTCTGATCGGGCTGTTCTCTTCCAGGCTGACAGTAGCCCCATCCATAGGGCACATGGGGTCATTGATTAATTGGTTTAATGAGTAATTTTTGACAGCAGTGAAAATGAGGCAGCAAGGAACAGAAGTAAAGTGTAATGGATGGCTTGTGCTGTTGTTTAACAGATGATGAAATGTCTTGTGTGTGTGTATGTTTATCATTCATCAGCTAGAAAAAAAAAATATTTTAAAAGTGATGTTTATATATATTAGAGGTGGGCATAGATTTTTTTTTTTAATCTAGATTAAAATAGCTCATTAGAAAGGCATTCAGTATATGTGTGCTACCTTAATAACGACTAATAGTAAAGCCCTATTCAGACGGGACTAGTTTTATAATGGTGATTTTAATCCCATCCGAATCTGCCATGCCTGTGTTTTTCTGTCACAACCTCTGTGATGATTCTAGAGTCCAAAAGCGATGTCTGTGATATTATTTTTCACAACGCTTTTCCTTGTGTGTTGTAGCCAATACGATATGCCGTAGATGCTCTTACCAGATGCACGTTTAATATATTTTGATATTTAAAAGAAATAAGTAATAACAAATAAAGATCATGTAAACTGTTAAGACTGGTTACATATGTTTTAATTATTAAAATTAAACATGGGTTTACTACAAATAAAAATCATAATAGTTAACCTAAAGTTACCACACATTAACATGGTTTTGCTATACTAGCCATTTAGCTTCGCCATGGTATTTGTGATTATACTAATTGTAATCAATCTGAATGACTTTAGCAAAGCACGCATACAGAGCGCGTGATCTCTGTGACGCCCACATGTACAAAACAGACCCTCTCACCTCTGTAATAAACAGGGAGATGTTAGTCCCGTCTGAAATAGATCATGGACGTCAGGTGATAAGAATCGAAGCTCACACGTACAGTACTTTAGAAAACTAGTGCAATTCGACTAGGTATACATCCGCGCTAAAATGTAGTGAAAGTCATCATAGCTTGAGTAGTATAGACCCAGCTCCCAATTCAATTGAATTGAAACATTGTTAGCCCAACACTCTGCCAAGACACTTAAAGATTATACTGAAATATGCCATTAGGGTTGTAACGGTATGGCGGTTTATTGTGATATTGACATGTGCTATTATCATATTGTACACATTTCCTTATCCGTAGTTTTGAAAAATGAAACCAGATCTCACCCACGCTGCAGTGAATATGCAACTTCTTTCCGCTTGACTGCTTAGACTCCACCAATACCCATACAGCGGAGAAAATGTCCGATACAGAGGCTGCTAATTTTAATATATATCTTCCGCTGAGAGTCGCTGCAATAGGAGGAAACGAATCGAACATGTTCTCCCATATCCCCATAGCCATATATTGTAATTCTATATTCTGTGTCTCTGTATGAATGAGCAGCGCTGATTCATTGTAGCTGAATGTTTATAATAATAATGATAGTTTAATACCATATACCATTAAATTGATATTTTCTGAGACGATTATCGTACCGTGAAAATCTCATACCGTTACAACCCTATATGCAATTTGCCTTTATATCAGTCTTCAGATTCTGAGCAGTTACAGTGGAACAATTCCAAAAATCCTATGTTGTCTGATGGGCGCAGATCCTTTTTTTTCCTATTTCACTTTACTTCACCACTTTTCCAGTTCAGTCTAGTTGGGAGGATCAAATCTTTTAAATATTTTGACCCAATTGTAGAACATATTGTTTACATTTATCATGCAACTCCTAGCATATTTCTGTGTGAGCTTATGTTCAGAAAATACATGAATTTCTGCTAATGTGTGATCCTCGGTTGCTTGGTGTTCTTTGTAACCACTTACAAAGTTGGCAAGTGTGTGATACCTGCTGTTTTAAAATCTGTTCAGATTTTAAGTCATATTATTGTATTCCAGCCACTAGTTTTGCAATGGTATTCCAAATATATCTTAAATTCTACTTGATCTGAGCATTCGCATGATGTCCTTTCTGTAACAGTTCCGGTAACACTGGTCCAGTTGCTATCTGATCTACAATATACATGTATTGAGATGTGGTTTGTTGACAGATTGTTTCTTTTGCCAAGTTAAGTGGAACCCCTAACGATTTGTATGTTTTGTTTGTGTTATTTTGTCAGGCTTTCCTGTTGAAGTACATTTTGTTTACCACTGAAGGCTCAAACTGGAAAGATATCTCAGGTTTGTTGGTTTTACATTATTTTAAAAGGGTGCATTTAAAACTCAGACAAGGCACTTATGAGCATCTCACACAAATTATAAGTAGCATAAGAAGCATTAACATAATGTAAAAAAGATTATGTAGACTACTCAGATAAATAATTTATGAATTTGATATTTAGGTGGTGTCGGTACATAAATTAAGCATTGTTATAAGTCTTTTAAAGCACTTTTCTGCGCATTATGAAAGTAAGTTATGACATGAAAGTCATCTTGAATCTTATTATTATTATTATTATTATTATCTTATTAATTGAATCACACAACATGATTTACTTCAGTTGGCACTAGTCAATTTCCTAGTGTTTGCACCATTATTTACCGCCCAGAAAACGCATGGCTTAATCAGTTTGTGCCTGTGTTAGCATCTTATTATAGCTCTGCTCTTAGTGGATTGCATTGGTCATTATGGAAATGCACCGGTTGTGCATTTTGTCCGTAAATCACCTGCAGAATTTTCCACTCCCATCGGTGCTTTTATGGGATTGTACTCTCATGCTAATTTGCCCTGTTGAGTAAATCTGACCTTATTTCTTATTCCAGGCAAATTACAATTCTAAGACCTTATTACCTGGCCCCCTTAATACATGCTTTTTAATTTATTTTTGTCCTCTGGAACACTTTACATTTCACTTGAAGACATGTGACAACATTGTAGAATGTGTCCTTTTGTTTAGCTAAAGAAATGTAGTTTTCTTCTCCGCCCATCATCTCCTCCTCACTCCTTTGTAATGATCATATTTAACATTCTTATCTGTTGCCCTCATTAGAATGTGTATTTGTTATTCGGCTTGATCGTCATAAACAGAGACAGTAGTCATGTCCAACCAATGTAAATTTGTTCAAACTGGATTAGTTTCATGGGATTTTGCAAGACATTTGAATTATATGCAAATGCAATTAATTCTTATATAATATATGAGTAGTTGCACACTTCCTTTAATTCCCAATCTATTTGGCTGATACCGGGTTAAAGTTAATAGCATGTAACTATAATGGGACACTGTATATGGAGTGAAGGATGTAACAAGTCGTCATTTAGTGGCAAAACTGATTGACTTGAATCTTTGAAGCAGCACAGAAATCCGATACATGGCTTGACATATGTGTTGTGTATTCTTACAGAGGAAGAGCAGAAGACTGTCTTGTGCTCCACCCTCAGTGAGATTCTGGAGTCTGCCTGCCTCAATAAGACACAGGCCTTTCACCTGGCCACCTTGCCTCATGCTAAAACCACAGACAGCAGTGACATCACTGACAGCCACCCAGAGCCTGAGTCAAGCCAAACTACTGACACACCTCGTAAGAAAATTAGCAACAGTGATTTTCAATGTTTTACAGATACTGAACTGGGCCAAGTGACATTTCTTTTTAATAATACCTAACTCTGGTCCGTATTATTTGGTATATCTTAACTCTCCTTTCACAGGGAATGCATACAGTAGATTATCCAACACAGCATGCTAGTGTAAACTTGAGATGTGTATTCTTATTAACCGTGAACTTGCACATAATCTTCTCGGGACTGTTGTGTCTTGTTAAATGTTTGTGTTTTTGCATGGTGTGTGTGTGTAGCTGCTTTGGCTGCTGAGGAGCTTGGCTTTGAGAGGTTTCACAGCGTCATACAGTAAGTGCACAAACTCTTTCCACACCACGCTATTTGGTGTTTCGCTTTCCTTATGTCTTCACTGCACTTATGTCTTCAAATTCCAGGCAGAAATCTCCAGTAGTGTAGAACCAACTAATTTCACAATGAAATAAGGCTTGTAGCTTAAAAAGAATCTTTTCCAAATGATAGTCAAGTTGTGGTTACTTCTTCCTCAGGAAGAGGACTCTCAGGACTGATGTGGAGTTGAGAGAGGTGGTGCTGTCACTGTACGACACTTGGAGGAACAAATTCGGGGTTCTGCTATTTCTGTATTCTGTCATACTTACAAAGGTATAACTTAACTTTAAAAATCGCTTTGCCTGTTTTTGAAAATGCCTTTTAAAAACAAGACAATAATGAGTAGGGATGCTGATCATGATTGGCCGATATGTTTTTGACTGACGTTTTGTCAGTAAAGCCGGTCCTGTAATAAGCGCTACAGGACTTTACAGGGCTTTACTGACATAACACGCAAACATATCGGCCAATCATGATCGGAGCATCCCTAATAATGAGCTAGCATGGTAACTCATGTACACTACTGTACAAAAGTTTGGTGTGAGGTTGATTTTTTTATTTTTTATTTTTTTTATTTTTTTGCTCACCATTTAAAATTACAATAGAAAGAGTAATATTGTGTAATACAATTAATTACAGTTTAAAATAATTGTTTTATCTTAATTATAATATATTTTAAAATGAATTAATATTTTGGCAATGCTGAAAGAAAAAAGGATCTTACTGACCTAAACTAATTAGATTTTATTGGATTGTACAGTTTTAATGTGTGTATTTAAAATGTCACCTGAATGTATTTTAGAATTTTGGTAGTTCTGAAATATCTTTTTATGATCATTTTATACCTTGCATATTTTATTTTGAGATGGCTTTGCACAGCCTTGATGCAAGTAAGTAAATAAATAACCGACGCCACACTTTTGAATGATAGCGTACATGGCAAATTATTGCCCAACATGCTTATTCATTTGTCTGTATGTGTATTTATGATCTAAATTGACATTTTAGGGAATAGAGAACGTAAAGAATGAGATTGAAGACACCACTGAACCTCTGATTGACCCTGTGTACGGCCACGGCAGGTAAAATGCATAATGGGTGTTTAATTTCTTGGCATTGTATTTGGCTGTGTTACTTTTAGGCAGCTTTTCTAGTTATTGGGTTGTGTTCTGATAAGATTTATCTTGTGTTGTGTATTGCTGTTTTATTGCACTGCTTATCTTAACGCATTTTTGAAAAGAATAAAAATAAGCTGACGTACATTTGTAATGAGTGCTGACTGTTTTGTTAACCTTTTCTTTCCATACTTTTTAGCCAGAGTTTAATCAACCTTCTGGTGACGGGTCATGCTGTATCTAACGTGTGGGATGGTGATAGAGAATGTTCTGGAATGAGTATGCTTCCTATTTTTATCATGTGAATATCATGTGCATGTGTTATGTGTAGCTTGTGTTAAAAAATTCTAATGTCACAGTTGTCCTGCTTTTGCAGACCACTTGGTGGCAGCAGTAGCTAATGTTTTGCTCAGGCTTTAAAACACTTAAGACATTCTTCTGAGAGGATGCTACTGGTGTTAGGTTTCAAGGAGTGTTTTATTTAAGACCATTTATTTGCAGTTGATAGAAAAGTATTTTTATTTATTTTTTTATTTTTTTTCTCTAGAGCTTCATGGCATCCATCATCAGGCCTCTGTTGGCTTCCTTACACTAATGGAGTCTCTGCGCTATTGCAAGGTGGGTGTCTACTCAGAAGCACCCTCACAGTAACTTACAATACTGTATTAAGATTTACAATTCAAGTGGTATAGATGTTCTAAATGTCTACAGTGTAGATAAATCTGGAAACAAATTTTGGCAAGTGTTGTGTGAAAGATGCAGAGTATCTAGATGCCAAAGCTCACAGTTTCTTTGTGGTTTTGCTGTTTTCCAGCCGTACATCTCACAGGGAATTTGTGAAATGGAATTGCTACATAATAACCTACTGAAATACTGACTGCATTGAACAGACTAGTGTCTCAGTCATTACTCTGTCAGACTGTTTGTTTTCTCTCTTATATTATATTATATTATATTATATATAAAAAGTTTTTGAAGAATTTTTATGAGGAACAGACATTGTCTAGGTTTGTTTTCACACACAAAACAATTATGGAAACTGTTCCCATTTACTTTTTGTCTATTCTTTTAGTTTTGTTTTTGTTGTTTATTTTCTTAATTTTTCTCTTCTATTTACTGTTTTTTACTTTTATTCCCTTTCCTTTTTTAAAAATTATCTTTTCTTTTCTTTTTAGGTTGTATGTAGTACTTTTCGTTTTTGCATGCTTCTCTAACCAATGTGTTGCCCTCTAAACGGTGAACATCAGAGATCTGGCATCTAGTTTATATGTCCTGTATGTTTTATGAGCCTGGGCAGGAATAGCTCTATTGTTTTAACCTGTGGAGAAAGTAATTAAGAAGCGGATTTGTTTTGAATGGCACTGTTCTAAGCAGAGATTCAGGATATGTGCAGTGAGCTGTGTTTGGACTAGAGGAATGCAGGAATGTATCGCCTCATATTTAGAACCATCTGAGCCTCCATCACAATATTCATGATCATTTTAATCCGCACACCCCTGCAAGGCCTTCCCGCCCAAATCTGCTGCTGATACTCACCTGTTGAGTGATGTGAGCTGAGTGTAAGGGCTTTCAGTGTTTGGATGCACTGCTGGAGATCGAGCTGTAGGTAGAGTGTGCAGAGCTTCACTTTGAACTCTGTGTTTTTGAATAATTCTGCAGTCCTGTGTTAAACTGCTGACTCGCATCTCATTCCCTTTTAATTTGATTTTGATTGGTGGATGTGGTTTACTGTGCGTGTAGCTCTTATAGGGTGTACTCACACTAGGCATGGTTGCCGTGAACCAGGCCAGAGTACGATTGTCCCCACTCCCCCTCTGGCCTGCACTCACATATGATGTGAGCGATGCGGTTTCAGGATAAACGAGAAGAGCGGCGCTCTCGCTGAACGTGATGGAGTCCATCTCTCCGTTTGCTTTATGGATAGTACTTTTGAGTCGTTTGGTCCGCGGTGGTCCACAGCCCTCTTACAGCTTATTTTTAAACGAACATTGCACCTCTGGCGTAGACCGAAGCGGCCCTTTCTCCACTATGGAGCGTCGCAAAAATGTGACGTTGCGCGCCCTGTTCCGTGCTCCAGCGTGGTCAGCGCTCACACTTCATGCGAACCACGCCCGAGTCCAACTGAACCATGCTCTGGCACACCTCTTCCAAGCGGGCCTCTTACGGTCTCCGCGCGTAAATATAAGCGGGCAGCGTGCACAACCGTCTTCAGGTTACCTCGTCCTCGCCTGAAGAACCGAAGACTTGCAGCACGGCAAGGGTACTACGTAGTACTCGTTCCCGTTTCTCAAGGAACCTGGGTTATGAGAGTAACCTAGTGCCAACACTTTCACTCTTATTGTGTATGCTAAGACGCTATGGGAACACAGTTCAGTCCCGCTGTGCTGCGAGTGCAGAACGATAAAACCTGCCAGTGGACCTAGGGGAAACCCGAGGATGCACGTGTCTCATAAGCACATCATCAGCGTGTAGCCTGTGCTCGCGGCTGGGGCAGATGACAGCCGGCAGACGAGCTTATAATAAGTGATTAGTTATAGCTCATATCCTTCATACACTGTTTGAATGCACATCGGTCAATACAGCGTATACACAGACACATAGAGCTTAAGTTATCGGGTTGGGGTTACATTGGCCAACACAGAACGAGAAAAAAACTTTAAACTTGAGTTATTGGTACTGTAAGAGTTTTGTTTAACAAAACCATTTTGTATAACACTGTTGTTATTTTGTTTTAAGCAGAAGATGTTTGGCTTTGGATATTTTTGTATAATTGTATAAAGTAATCTATTTAATCTTTAGGGGCAAATAGTGATTTTATGTTGTTGTTGTTTTTTATTCAACAGAAAAATAATAGTTAGATAAATCATCTAATTAGTCATTAGAATAGTTGACTATTCCATAAAATAATCGCCAAAATAATCATTTTAAAAATAATCGCTTACCCCCAGCCCTACCGCAGACACTCCTCTCTGGGATTCTGTAGTTCTGTGTATAGAAATAAAAGGATGTATACTACAGAAAGGGAATAAATACGAGATGGGTTTTATCACTGGAAAAAAAAAAAACAGCGGACACTTCTGATGATGAAAATGCGTTGTGCAGACTGTTGGGGGAACGTTTACAGCCAAAATGTAAAAATAACTTTAAAAATGCATCAAATTTAAGAATTGTTTTTTTGTTTGTTTGTTTTTTGGAAGTAACAGAACATTTGGCCTTGCAAGCCTGTTTAAATGGTCATAAATGGTCATATAGCATTAGCCAGTAGTTGACATTCATCACCACTGATGTGGAACGTGTCATTGCTCATAATACAATCATCTATTCATAATCCGTTATAGTGAACGTTTAGTTTTAAGTGTAAATAGGCGTCCTATCATTTTCAAAAGTTGGCGGTACCCATAAGTATTACCAATCAATTTATCGCAGTGAATCAACCTGTATGTGATGGTTCTGGAATGTGACTGGCCAGGCCGTCATGGCATCGGTATGGAGATTGGCGCTCAACTGCTGTTTCTTTTTTTGTGCTCTTAAAGGTTGGCGCGTTTCTCAAATCTCCAAAGTTCCCTATTTGGATCCTTGGCAGCGAGACTCATCTCACAGTATTCTTCACTAAGGTGAGTTAAGAAAATAAGCTCCTTTCTTCCTTCCCTCACTCTTCCACTCTCTCTCTTTCTTATCTGAAACAGTCTGGCAGTTTACTTTTCTTTTATTCCGTTAATGAGTAAAGACTCAAAAACACAAGAATGTGCTAGCTAATAGATTTAGTGCTTTAGACGTCTTCTGGAAGAGAAAAGAAGAAAGAGTGGGGAGTATGGGTGGATGATGAGAGGCAGAAAGAGGTTTTTGGACTTATAAGGCATCCAGTGTGGTGTGTTCTGGCTTTAGCCCATGCGGCATGCGGTCAGATTTGGCACTCCGACATGCTCACAGAGAGGGATGGCTAATGTGAGGTGTATCTTGGGTCTGAGTGGAAATGTCAGTTCATGTAACTGTAGTAGTTTGTGTTAAAGCACGTCCTTATGATCGATGTGAGAACTGCATTGATTCCACAGACTTCCAAAGTGTTGCCATTAGGGCTGAGCGGTAAATTATATAATTTTAATATAATGAAATTTATGTTTTATGCAAAAAGTTCAGGGCAGTTTTACTCTGTATAGATTAAACTGTCAGCCTGTCATGCAGCAGAAATAAAACAGCCAGTCAGTGCATGTGACTAGTAAGTCCACACGTTCTGTGCGTCAAAATACAGTTTTTAGTGAAAAATAAAATGGATTTTATGTTTACCTAAATTAAAGTGTAGCTTTCTCTGTGGAGTCTAAACAATATCATATAATATGGAGAAAATATTGTAGCAATTAGACCAGCCCTACTTGCCATATGGTTGCTGGACTCTTGTCTACTGGATACTTGTTCAACTGACCAAAAGAGCCCACTCCAAGTCTCTGTGATAGTCTGGTCCCTATCATATGGCCTAGGTCCGTCTTTCAGTGTGTGTGTGTGTGTGTGTGTGGACAGGTTTTTATATCCCCGTGGGGACCAATTGTCCCCACAAAGATAGGAATAC
>JAUCMT010000032.1:12808236-12822491 GCA_032357475.1 Enteromius thamalakanensis
CGCCTATGGAGAGTCCCCACGAAGATGGCAAACCAGACATGTGTGTGTGTGTGTGTGTGTGTGTGTGTGTGTGTGTTTTTTTTTGGCCATTTTATTGTTGCCCTGTTGAAAGCCCTCGTCCCATTGCTTGGAAAAGTAATAGCACATCTCAAGCTGCACTGTTTGAGGTATAATTCATGTTCACAACAGAAATGGTATGGGGTATGTTATGCCCTGAGGTTTAGTATTTTGGCTTAGTGATTGTTCCATCTTCGAACTGTACGTATAACAAATAGAAACTGTGACTTTTGAGAATTGTGTTTTTAGCATATTACTGTTATCACCATTTGGTAAAGTCACAATAATGCTTCTCAGGCTTTATTTAACTACAGGAGAGCAAGACGTTTTAAGCCCACTGGTTTACAGTGTTTACTGAGTTTTGCGTGAGCACCCATGTGTTATATCCCTTTAATAAAGAGAGGAAATGCATGTTTCTCATAAAGGTCTCCACCTGGAGGCAAATAAGATTGACAGCAAGCATTAATCATGGTTTTACACTTAAGGCCATTTACTGTCAGTACATTATCCTCATCCGGCGTTTGTGCGTGTGCCGAGAGAGGGTGCGCACTAGAGACTCTTTTTGTCCTTGATTGTTTTCCTTCCTGTTCAGGAAATTTTCTGACAGTGATGGAGTACTCTTATAGTTTTAATTAGATTTCAACTTTTTTTTTTTATGCAGTGTATGTTTTCTTTAAATATGTCACATTATTTGAGCCACAATTATATGGTTAAAAAAATAACCAACATTATGTTAGTCCTGCCTACAGTACAGCTACATGGTAAAGTCTTTTAGAATGTAGTTATGGATTATTTACAAATAGTCAGGTCTCTCTACAGGGCTGGTTGATTTACTGTTAATGCGTAATGGGTTTGGAGCAGCAGTGCTTTAATGTATTTGACGACTTGAGTCTTTTCAGTTGATGTTTCATTCTGATTAGAGCTGCAGGACTAACAAAGGCTCATCTCATACTTCTGCCCATGAATCACCCTTCAGTGTTCTTGTGTGTAGGCTGATAGTACTGTGTGTGCTGTTAGTATAGTAACCATATAGTCTGCATAGAGATTTTCTACATAAAAGCTCTGGAAGTAAAATTTACTGTAAGTGTCCGTCTCATCTAAGTCATAACACTGATAGTTTTCCCATCCTTTGCTCCTGCTTTTCCAGACTTCTTAGTGCAAATCTTAGCTTGACTACAGTATGATCTGTTAGTCCCGGTGTCTTCAGATGATGTGATGGGGAAGCTAACTAAAAGCAGCTGTGTTTCTAACATAATTTCACTCTACTGTAATGTGACAGTAGTTCAGCTGCTATCAAGTAGCATCTTTTTGTCTGATTTGGCAAATCGGTCACACAGAGTCACTTATTCGTTGATTCATGCAGTTGTTAACATAATTCTTTGTTGCTATAGTCCATTTAAAAAAAAACCAAATGATTATTTAATGAAATACTGTTTAGGTTATCACCATTTATTTCACAGCTTTCTGGAATACTTCATTCTAATTGGTCAGTCATGGTATCGTGTGGTCAAATGTTTTTATTGGATAACTGCTACACTGGAAAATTGTAACCATTGTCCCAGGCAACCTTCATGTTACTTTCATGTTCCAGATATCACTCTGATCTCATTCTTCTCATATACTGTACTACAATTGTTACAGTCCAAATATTCCATGTGTCTTTATTTATTCAGGAAATACTTCACTATGAGAGAAAGCTGTGCTTTTAATTTGTGAGCCTCTTGAATTTGTCAAGCATCAGTTTCAAAGTCATTTCTCCAACACTGCACAGATATGCAGTTTCTCACTAGTGGATTTTTTTTTTCTTTAAGTAGATCTTTATTAAATAATATTGGACGTAAGGCATCTTGGTGGCGAGATGAACCTCCAGCAGATTTAAAACATTCTCACACTCAGCTGCTCCATTCCCATGAGCTTTAGAAGATCTCAATGATTTAAGGGCCTGTTACTCTCTGCTCTCTTATATAAACAGCAGCCCTGTTCAGTACACACACACACACACAATCAATTTAACCCTTTTGCTCTCAGGGCAGTCTCTGTCCACCTTCTCTGTGGGGCTGGTTAGTAGAGCATAGCCTCAGGTAAGTAATGCTGCGATTTCCGGTAGGAAAGCCGATCTTTTCCCTCCTAGAGCTCTCTGTTTGTCCATCTGCTTTAGTTTTCCCGCTGGAATCACCAGTAGAGTCGGCCGCTCTGCCAGGCCCTCAGAGAGGGAACTTTTTTTTAAGGCAACAACTCGAAGAGCAGCTGTTAACAGGATATACACAGAAGTCTTCTGACTAATTGGGTTGCTTTTCATGCATTGTCTAGTTAGCGAGTTTGATTTATATAATTCTGTTTATTTGATCTTTGGATTGTCCTGAAACAGCCTGTTTGTTGTAGTTGTTGTTGTTTTTTATATTCATTAGAAGTGCACAATATTTTGATTATCATATTTGTGCTGTATAACATTATTGTGTTTGATTAAAGAAAGGCAGATAAAATTAAATATCCAATATGGGTTAATAAATTGTGACTTCCAGAGTAGTAATATGGTATTAGTATGTTATCATTGTATTTGACAGCTGTCCATTAGGTGTGGAAAATTTGACATGGTTTTGTGGTTGTACTGGTCTTATTTTTGATGACTGTTCTGGTAGTTTGTCAGTGGCTTCTTAAAAGTTAATTTTAGACTTAAATATTTCTCTCCAATGGGATTTGTCTGTTAACGCAGGTTGTTTGCAGTGTGTCATGGAAGGTGGGTTTTTTGCCTCTCTCTCTGTGTGTGCACATAACATGGGTGTCTCTCATGACAAGTTTTAAGCCCGTCTCCCAACGGATCCATACTCCTGTTACCGTCTTTGTTTGTCTCTGTGTCTCTGCTTTTAGCTTCTAATAGGGTTTGTGTTCCACTCTTATCTGATTTATGTGCACACAAAGCAGCAGACACTATACAAATGACCTTTCACAGAGGTCCTGAGAGGGCCACAGACACACAGCAGTGGTCACTAAAGGAATGATCTCAGGTCCCAGTGGATTAACAGCCCCACACACCCTGAGGACAGTGAGTAATGGAATAGCAGCTTTTAGCGCAGCGCACTGGTAACTATAACCATGTATAGTGCAGAGAAACATGATATGTGACTACTGAACCACAGCAGCCCTGTTTATACCAAATCTGATGCTTCTCTTGCTCACACACAAGGTGATTAATGGGTCTACTAACACTGGTGGACACAAAGACGATGGAGTCCATCTTCAACCGCTTTCACTTTTTTTTACATCTCATAGCTGCTTTCAAGCTCTACTTTTATTTGAGGTGATGAGCTTCACATCCCTTATTTCCTTCCATCCTGCTCTCTCCATCTCTGGAGGCCGTTTGTTGTATCTAAGTATGGGATGTTAACCTTCTTCTTATCCCTCGCTTCCTCGTTCCACTCATCAGACCGTGTTCTTTTTCAGATCTGATGAGGTTAACATCCTCATCATTTTATGAATCCCTTGGTCCTCTTCTCCATCCTGTCCACCCTTTAGGGGCCTGATCCTTTCTTATACCCACAAACCACTGCAGCCGGCCCTTAACTCACAAAGCTGTTTTCGTCCAGTTTCCAATTCGGCCCCCTGCTTGTTGCAAAACAGAGCGTAAATGATGTCGCTACAAAAATGAGGGATGTTATGCAATGGATTTGTTCCAAAACATAGTGAGCTATCTATGAAGAATATATTCTGGGGCATCGTAGGTATGCTTTGACTTTTCCTATCACTAGACAGAAATGTGAAAGATTATTTTTCTATGTTGTTAGTCTAAGGGTCATTATTAACGCTTCATAATAAAATATTCATAAATGTAATACTGTAAACTGTAGCTAATTATATTTTAATCTTATTTTAGCATTTAAAATAAATGTGGCGCATTTAAATTTGCCCATTTATATGTTCTGTAATGATTAGGATGTTGTCAGTGAGTAAGCTCACTATAGGATTTAGAACGGAGCTCTTTGAGAGGAAAAAGAAACCACAATGCTGGTAAAGTCGTCTGGTGCACCCCAGGGCTCTGTCATCCTCTGCTAATTTACTGACTCCAAGCCCCCAAACACAAACACACGCCTCACTTTTGTGAGTCCCACAGGAGCTCACCTCACTGCAGCAGTCGTGCTTCTGTAGGGCCCTGCTCTGCTACCGTGAGGAGCCTTCCATCTTTTGTATCGCCACATAGGACCACCGTGTTCTCACAGCGATAATGCAACAGTGAAAATGACCCGAAACCACAGGTTCTGATTTCTGTTAGCTTGAAAGACTTCGATCATCACGTTCTTAGGTCTTTTATGAAAGGATGACACAGTAAGTTATACTCTAACATATGTAAAAGAACAGAATAGGAAGGAAGGAAAATAATATCGCTTAATAGTTTCCAGTTTCATCAGACAGTTGTCTCTCAGAGGCATTGTGCGGTCTGACACGTCATTAATCATTCCTTTAGTGGGATCTGATCTATTATACACGCTTCAGCTTTGTAGTGCCGCACTTATGCACGCATAGGAAACCACAGCTTTTAAAGCCCGTTCACACCAAAACTATCTATGTTATATATATATATATAACATTTAAGCGGCTTAAAATGGCTTGTTTTTAAACTGCAATGTTTGATATGTTTTCACATGTGACTACATAGCACAGCAGCGTTATGCGAGAATGTAACCGCAATAGCAATCTCTACCTCTATGTCTATTGTAATATCACCCACCCCTAATCCACACCACACATTTTTATTCATCAATTGAACTATCGGACATGTGCCATCATCGGCCCTGCCTTGAATTTCATCTCTGTCGAGGCTCTACATGGCTGTATGGACAAACATACACACACTACTTTATACCCATGGGGCTCGTAATACATGCAGGGCCTCACATCCTCTCTTAAGCCACAACAATGGCCTCTTCAGCAACCTCTCACTAACACTGACGCCTGTATAAGGAATACTTCACCAACAAAAGACATGGACACAAAGAGAGAACGACAAGGAGATGGGGAGATAGTGTTAAATGTAGAAACAGACAGACCTTTAAGAGCGAGACGGCAGAGGGAGTAAAGAGTGGATGTGATAGTGACCCAGCCAGCTCTGACATATCGGGTGTCTAAACCACGGCTGTCTGATGCTGGTGACATTTTCTCTGTCATGGAGAACTTCAGAGGAGCTGATCTACCTGTAGTTTGAGTTACAGTGGTCTGGTTGCTGTAATTGGTAATGTGGTAAATGTGACTGTAATTGTCGCTGCTGCTTTGATGTTGGTTAAACACTGGGCTTGTTGTTTGGAGTTTGACTGCTTAGAGGACCTCCATGAATGGGTTTTCACCTCAGAACCCATGAACCTTTGCACCTGAACCAGACTCTTAGAGATACCGATCTTCCTGCAAGAGTAATCACATTGGGTTGAAAGTTTCGGTGACAAAGGTGGTCTTCAACAAAGCATTGTCAATTCAGAAATAGGTTTGTTTTGTCTGAAACTCTTTCATTTGCAGCAGACTGCTTAGTTGCTATACTGTTGGTTGTTATTAGATGTTCTTGCCTATATGATCTACTTTTTATCAGGTGCAAATTGACCTGTCCTTCATCTTGGGCTGGTTACTTGATTCAAAAACTTTCAAATTGATTAAGATGAAAAGTTGGTAGCATTGAAGAGGTAAGTTGTAAAATGGAGATATCTGGATTTCACTTTATGATTTTTACCTCACTAGAGCTGGAATATATCAGGCTGGCCTGGGATTGTGTGGATGACAGCAGTGTAAAAAAACGCATGTTCAGTCTAATGTTGAATCTTGCATCACCTTTTAAGGTTAAACGTTTTTTATGCTAAGCTTTCTAAAAACAGTCGAGCACACTCTTTTCGTCTCGTCTGTCATCTGCATACAACTCTTCTTATCACAGGTTTGATAGTTTGTTTAATCATATATGGCTTGCTTAGAGGTGAGAAAGAGGTCTCTTTCTTTTTCTTTATCTTTCGGATTTTATTTAACTCCAGGTTGCTGGCTTGTATAAGTAAAGTTCTTTATCTTTCATGTTTGCAAAAAAATTAATTGCCTGGAGAAAGAAATTCTGTGTAAGCATTTATGACATTTGTCTCGTGTCTCATGGATATTTCTGAAACTCATCAGCATCTATTGGCTTTTCTCGCTCCTGTGTGTGAGCCACCTCTCTGATCTCCATCTATGGCCTCCAACTGTTGCCTTCTACGGCGCGTGTATGTGCGTGCATGTATTTGGGACTTTAATGAAAGCCAGATTCAGAATTCTTAACATGTGACTCTGCTTTACAGATATGTTGAAAAATGATGCTCGTTGAGCTTGTTAATAAACAGCCATCTATTATATCACCATATCTTAGTCCAGATTGTGCAGTTTGGAATATTGCCATTGCCCTGACAGGAATGCTCAAGGCACTTGGCTGAAAACACCTGTATGACTTGACCGTGCCCTTTGCTATGTGTAATTTAAGACCATTTTAGACCATGTTGCTTTTTTTTTTGTCAATAAACGAGGCTTTACTTTGTTTGTGTCCCTGAAACCCAAAACCATCCAGGATATCAGGTCTGTGTGGAGCATCTGACTTCAGTGTGGCTCCAAGGGTCCGTCTGGGTCAGATCACTCATCGCACAGAACCATCCTGCCTCGAGCTGAAGTCTTTACCTGACACACTGCTCTGTAATTCCCCTCTATTAGAATGCGCGTGTGTGTGTGTGTGTGTGTGTGTGTGTGTGTGTGTGTGTGTGAGAGCGGGAAAGAGTGACGGAGAATCTCTGACTCAGCAGTGCTGATTACAGGACTGGTTATGTTGTTGTGAAGCCACAGTGTTAACATCAGCGGAACAACATGTTGTTTTTGTCACCAGGGGTCAGACTTTATAACAAGACATGCACTCATTTGCTATTAGCATGGAGCCGCAGTACATGTTTGTGTGCGAGGAAGGTAATATGGGGGGTTTATGTGCACAAATATGTGTCATGACTGATATAGTTGATGTGAGTGCACACGCACAAAAAAAGGATCATGTTTGCAAGCATGTTGTGATTTCTAACCAACAAAACATTCTGCCTCATTGACATTCTTAACAATGACTGGCCTATAACTATATCTTCATTATTCATTGCAATGAAAAGGCAGTTTCCTCACCCTTATGTCAAACCGGTCTGAATTTCTGTAGTCAGTGGAACATGGGGGGGGAGAAAAGAACATGCGTATGTAGATTCAATAAAAGCACAAAGTGAGCCGTTATTAAATCCACCTTAAGTTATCATTAGTTTTAAATGATTAGAAAATGCTTTTAAATATGCATGTATAAGTGTTTGGTTCCCTGTCTTATACAAGGTTACCAAAATAATTAAATAAATGCAATATTAATTTGCAGCAAAAATGCATTCAATCAAAAGAAAAAGTTTTGGCAGTATAATGTAATAGAAGACATTTAAAAAGCATACATAAAAGCAATTTTAAAGAAGTTCTACTATACAAGGAAAACATACTTCAGAGCTGCAACCAAATAAATACCATTTAAAGTTGTTCAAGTTGATTTTGGAAACTAACTATTAACCTCCTATTCATTTTTTTCCCTTGTCTGTTGTGTTTCGCAGAAGGATGAAAATCATATGGATTTTAAAATACTTCCAAGTCTGTCAGATTGTTTGACTCATGTTTATGAAGCAGATGAACTCTTTAAGAGTTAATGGCAGATGTCTTGCCTATTGAAACATCTCACTTGTATAATTAAGCTTGTCCATTTTTCTGTTTCTCACCACTGCTAAGCTTTGAGCTACTGCTATACGTTAAAACTAACAAATCTTTTTCATTACTTCAGGAATGAGGGTTTAGAACTCCACATGGCCTCAGGCAAGAGCTCTGAAAGTTTAATTTCGTTTTGATTATCTGCCATTCGACTGTGGAAAGGTGTCCGTTTTGACTTTGTGGAGTACTAGCTCAGATTATGGTATTAAGACAAACAGTAACCAGCTGCAACTTTTCCTTGTCATCTACATTCTCATTCCTTTGTACCAATTTTTGTTCTATTTTATCTCCTCTGTTGCGCTGTCCCTCTTTCTTGGTGTGACTGTGAGCTGTATATTTACTCTGAAATAAGAGGAGATATTTGTGAGTGTTACACTGAAGCCATACTGTGAAAGTATACAGCCTGTGTTTATGTTCACTCTTCCATGACTGTGTTTGTTTGCTCATTAATAATGTTTGTTTTTTTCGATTGCAGTAAAACACTTTATATTTGACTGGATTTTTAGATTATGATTTTTTTTTTTTATTTGAGTGGTGGTTGCCTGGGTGTGTCAAAATATTCTGGGTCCAGTAAAGACAAAGATTTTCTTTCTGATTTTTTTCAGGAACAGCTCCACTCTTAACAAGCCAAATAAATGAGAATGGAGCATTCAAAAATGCATATATGCTTCGCAAAAATGCTTTAGTTTAAAACTTGATTCCTAAATGAGGCTAAGTATCACTCGATATTGTAATGTTGCAATGGAAAACTCTGTGAACTGCTTTTAGCTGTACGTGATTCAGCTGTGCATGCTGACTTTGCATATTTTCCAGCTTGAGTTGTTTTTACACACATACAGATGTGTTTTGTTGTCCCAAGTCCCTCCGGCAGCACATATTGATGGGGCAGTGATCCCGCTGTAACTCAAACATGAACAAACACACATGGATCTTGGTTTGTTTTCTATTAATCAGCAAAGTTCGCAGCCTGTTTATGAGAGTTTGCGCATGTGGGAGAGAGATAGAAGATTGTTTTCATTAAAAGATCTGTGAGATTACTTGATGGAAGGACTATTTTTATTTTTATATTTTTTTTTTCATTTATGAGTTTATCTCTAGATCGGTTATACACATATGCGCACACACCCAAATCTAATCACACCCTTGGTCCTTTTGCAAACACAAACAAACTGATGCAAGTACTGTTTATGTAAACATTTTTAGATTTTATTGTTGTATATTTCAGAAAGGGCACATTTTATCATCGATACGTGCCTTCTCAGTACTCTCTGGTCATATGAGGTATATAAAGATATATAAAGATAAACTTATGAATGGTTTATCTTTATCTCTATACTTAAAAATATTTTGTGTTGCTTATGCCATTATTCTCTCTTCTGTTTGTAGGAGATGGCTTTGGTGGCCCCTGAGTCTCCTTCAGAGCAGGCTAGGAGAGTCTTCCAGACCTTTGACCCGGAAGGTAAGATTATAAAAAAGGAAGAGTTTCATCTGTTGTGTATGTTTGTGAGCCTGAAAAAGAGACTAAAGAAACTCAATGTAAACTGAACCCCAGCAGCTGAGTCAACTTGTCCTTCACTGAGAGGAAGATGAGCTTTAGCTACACAAAATCCAGAGCACGTTTATTATCGCTGCAGCTTATTAGGCAGTGCAAAGATCTTACGCTTACAGTGTTTGTTTATATTTTACTGTAACTGAGGAGAGAGGAAATGAGAATTTCATTTCAGGCTGCATTTGATCTGATACAAAGGTGTTATACAGTGGGGTATATGAGTGGTAATTTTTTTCTACATGGAATTCTGTGTGTGTGTGTGTGTGTGTGTGTGTGGATCAGTTTTGTAGTTCGGTGGCTACATTTTTAGGTTTAAGGTTAAGCCCTACATTCTTTTTAATGACTCTCCCACAATATCTCTTTACATAGCGGGATATCAGTCATGAAGACCAGACTACACTCCCTCACATCCACCAACACAAAGTTTCTCTGCTGTTTAAACTGTTTAAACATGCTTCAGTTCACAAGCCAAACGTGAACTTATGAAGTGCACAATTTTCACACATCTGTTCTTTTTTTTTTATGGGGATCCATATATATTTACCACAACTAAATAATGTAGCTCTGTTTATAAAAGTTACATAGTGCTGCTTTAAAACCGATATTATGTTGCTTCTGATTTTACATACAAGTATAGCCGAATTCCCAGCACAGCTATTGTCTTTAGGGCTGAAACGATTCCTCGAGTAACTCGAATAACTTGATTCCAAAAAATCATCGAGGCATCGAAGCCTCTATTAATTAATTTATACGTTATTTCGCAATGATTTTTGCATTACTGTGACAATGCACTTACCCTTACGTCACCACAAAGCGGAAGAAGACGGCGGTGTTTTGATTTGAGGGCGCGAGCGCGGACTAGTGCAGCTGCGTAACAGTGGCGATGTACACCGAGACCAAATGAACAGGAGAAACTACAAAAATGTCCCACTCAGAGACCGGAGGCGGACTATCACCCGAGACCAGGTAAATGGATGGGATAAACCACAACGGTCAGTGCTACACTGCACGACAGATGTTGAGGGAACACCGACAGCGAGAGCGTCAAAGTGGCCTGAATTAATTCATTTCATTAAATTCAGAAATGTACTGTAAGCTGGCGGTGAGAGGGAGAAGGGTCTGGCTGCAGCCACTGTGGAGCTCCTCAGTAGGCGGAAACACGTGACCTCCACAGTAAGCGGACATACATCACCTCCACAGTACGCAGCTAGATACAGGGGACCAGCTCACGCTGCTTCTTTCGCCGCCCCTGGAGGAAAGGACATGAAACTTACCCTTAATGATAGGTGGACGTGACGTGTTTACTGGATCAACATTACTGTCCAAAAATATAAACTTATCCCAATCCTTACCCTTACACCTACCCCCACCCAAAATGTATGCTTAAAATATAAACGTATCCCAACCCTTACCCTTACACCTACCCAAAATTATTATTAAAATTATAGGTGGAGGTGACGTGTTTCCGCTGCATGTATCTGGCTGCAGCCAGATACTATTGGCTAGAGTAAGCAAGTGGGATATAAAAGGTCGCCCCCTGGGGAATAATGCGCATGGCGAAGTGCCCCAAAATTGAGAGGAGTTTTTGTTTGGAGCGCTGGGGTTGGGTAAGGAAGTTGGAAGAGATCAAGATGATTCTATCCAATTTCTCTTTGGGGAGAGATGCTTTGAATTTCTGGGAGTCGAGGTTAATACCCAGGAATTCGATGCAAGTGCTGGGACCAAAAGTTTTTTCTTGGGCAATGGGAATTCCTTAGTTGGTTAAAAACTTTGAGGATGGTTGATAGATCGGTGGCTGGAGGAGCGTGGGGAGGGGAGATGACTAAAAAGTCATCGAGGAGGTGGATGAGGTGATGGATCTGATATTTATTAGACAGAATCCAGCAAAAGGCTTTGGAGAGCATGTTGAATATTTTAGGACTGCTTTTGCAACCGAAGGTTAAGCGAACGATGAAATAGAATTGGTTTCGCCATGCCTTAGAGGTGCCAGAAAATGGGGGTTGATGGGCATCATTTTAAAGGCAGAAGTAATGTCTCTGCCTACTTTTTTTTTTTTTTTTATAAAAATTTGGCTTGGACCAATGGCTTGGTCGGCCTTGTGATAAAGCAGTAAGAATTCCTCGAGGGAAATCAGGCAGTTGATGATCGGGATGGGAATTACGGGGGTATGAGAGGTTGATGATCAACCTCTTTTTCCTGAGTATTTACAGGTTGCAATGCCAATGGGGCTGACCCGAAAAGTACTGAAAGGTGGGAAAGCAGAAAACTCTGGGATGGAATCCTTGTGTTAAATCTGAAAACAGATAAAGTAAGAAGTTAGGTTTAGGATGGGATGTCAATTCAGCAGACAAAATAGAAACATTGACAGGAGACGCGTTTTTATTGAAATATAGCTTTCTGCTTGAAGCTGCGGCTTCTGATGGAGGTATACAGCAGTCTGTATACCCCAGATCCCATGTTATCTGCTGATAATGACATTTTAAAATGTACAGGAATTCTACGCTAAGCTTATAACTGTTAAAGTGTAGGTTATTGGCAAAAACTGTCAGAAGTAGCATGAATGGCGAGAAAATTACTTGGTATATTTTAGTATTTAAAAGTAATGTTATATTTTCTGTTTTCTTCTTACCTCCTCTACCACACTACTATCCTCCGATGCAGCAGCCGAATTTAAACCTTTGGAGAATATTTCAGTTAATTTTATGCACTGATATTAGAGCCCTTTCTTTAATTCTCTGCGCTTTTAGGCACCGCCTTTCCTTTTTTACGGTCCATCTCTGACAATTAGCTCGTGTTGCACTTACTGTTTGACATTCTTGTCAGATTTTGATTACGTCTGTCACCGATTAGGCCAACGTTTATTATTATTATTATTACAACTATTATTATCATCATCATTATCATCATCTTTACATCTTGCAAGAGATAAAAGCTGCCTGCATGTAAAAATGCAATACATATTATTAAAAAAAAAAAAAAAAAAAAAAAAAAAACAACAACAAAACAATGGTTTAACAAATAAAAAAATGGTCCGGCCCTTCTGGCATTTACCAGAATTGCCAGATGGCCAATCCGCCCCTGCGCACATGTTACAGTGCAGTTCAAGAGATCAGATGGAGAAAGACCAGTTACAGAACTGCTTTAACTCGTTGAGTCCAAAGAAGTCTTAGCTGGAGACCATAGTCAGAGATCTCACTGCTGGGAAAGGCCAGTTACAGAGCAACTTCAACTCTTTGAGTCAGAAGAAGTCTTAGCTGGAGACCATAGTCAGAGATCTCACTGCTGGGAAAGGCCAGTTACAGAGCAACTTCAGCTCTCGGAGTCAAGAGAAACTGGAGTTAGAAAGCAGAGTCCGATTTCAGAGTAAGGAACTGATGAATAGAGCATCTAAAAAAATTTGATAGATATTTTACGGTGCTCTTTTTTGTGTTTCGTGTACACAGTTTATAAAGTGCATGTTTTTGTGTGGTACAGTTTGTTTTTTCATGTTCAGTGAAGAGAAGAACTGGTCTGTTTGAGTGATTTGAGTGTCTATTAATAAAATAAATCCCATTTATTCCTTGGTATTGCTATCCACACACAGAGGTTCATATCTTCATTCACCAAAGAGAGAGTGTGGATTGGTTTGTGTTACACAGCGCAGGAGGGCAACATGAAATGGGTGGATAATTCAACAATGAATAGAAGTTAAGAGCTAAAAATGAACCACCAGAAAACAGCTGGAGACAAAACACTTCCACGACCACAACTAAAACCACTTTAAACACTATCATTTCTTTGAAGAAAACACTTCCTCTCTTATTCTTTTCCATACTTTCACTTCTGCTCCAGCTTCTGTATGCTTTAGGTTATTCTCAAAACATGATGTTGTATTATTGTTGATTCTTAATGTGTGCTCCTGAAAAACTAATGCATGTTGTTCAGGTTTTGGCTTAAAGGTGAGCCAAATGACCAAAGAGGAAATGAAGACTGTATTGAACTGATGCCTTTACATCCCGTCCTGAACAACTGGAAAAAAAAAATGGATTTGTGAGAAATAGGATTCATCCCATCCTGTTGTGATTTTGCATCTAAATATAAAATAATATATATAGACTAAATTCTTAATGTTAATCCAAAATTTCTGAGGTCAGTTTTAAAAAAATAAACAAATACAATAAAAAAAAAATATCTGATATGTTTAGCTACTTCAAAATAAGCTCTAAAGTAATGGGATTTTATTCTAGCTGTTAATCAGTTGTTAAGTTTTATTTACAACACTGTCCTGGAACAGTTCAACACAAATATTACAGCGTGTTTAGTGCAATATTTCCTGAACCTGGGAACAGAGCATGCTAGCTGTCCACAGAGAAGTGGAGCTATTCTATCTCTTCAATACCATTGAATTTGTGGATGTTTTTTTATGTTTTTTAATCTTACAAATTACTTTTAACAGCAAAGTAATTTCAAAATTGAAAATTTATTTGGAAAATGAATCTGATTGGATGGATGAAATGAGTAGATTGATTAGTTGATGGGGTGCCAGCTGCGGTTGATTCGTATAGGCTCCTGCCTAAATTCGTTTGCAACATCACTTGATGTCGCCAGTTAGAGTTTGATAAGTAATTTCTACTTCATTATTTTAAGTTTACCCTGTGATACTCAAGTACATTTCACTCTATATCAGGGGTGTCAAACTCAGTTCCTGGAGGGCCACAGCTCTGCACATTTTAGGTCCAACCCTAATCAAACACAGCTGATCCAGCTAATCAAGGTCATTAGGATCACTAGAAACTAGAGACGGACAATCCAGGGACCAAAGAGTAAAAGTCCTTCCATATTTTTGTTCCAGCCATGAACTCAGCAGCTGATTTCACCAGAGGAGGAACCAACTCATTCCTTTCAAGACACA
>JAUCMT010000032.1:12822591-12837557 GCA_032357475.1 Enteromius thamalakanensis
TTTCGGCGGCAACCAGTCAGAATGAAGTCCACGCTTTGCAGGGCGGCGAGAGCGGTGTGAACGCACGGCTACACTGTACCTGGGTATTTATCAGCTTATAACATGGCTACTTATCAAAGAAATGAGTTTACTGTCAATAAATTTGTGCATGGCTTTTACGATTAAACATACATAATACTGCGTAATAAAAAAAACATGGCTCCAGTCTTTAGTGGCACATAATCCTTTAGAAAAAAATTGCAATATTATTATTATTATTTTTTTTTATATGCTGATTTAGTGCTCGAAAAATATTTCTTATTACCATTGTCCACATTTCTAAAGTCTTTCCAATATTTAGCACAAACTCGCTTACTTTCTCTATAGTAATGTTTTCCAACTAAATGTTCTAAATATGATTAACAGCCAACAGTGTTTTATTTGTGAGCAGTTCTGCTGAGGATTTGTGGGAAGGAAAGTCTCACGTGATGATTTATCTTTTAAGATAGTCACTGTGCTCAGATGGCAAAGTCAGCGGTGTAGCTTTATGAACAAACCTCTGATGCTCCTTTAGTCATATACAGTGCAGTATATATTTGCCTGTATGTCCCGTTTTTGTGGGGGGGGGTTTCCCCAGACTCTGTTGCATGAAGTTATATTTTCCTCCCCTACATTTTCCTCCAATGTTTTTTGCTTTTGATTTAAATCTAATTTAACTCCTGATGATAATGCAGAGAATAGGTAGAGAGGGTGTTTGATGGAAGAAATGAGAACCTGGAGCAGAGAACACCCACTGCCCACTGTTTCATATCTGTCAGGTAGAAGAGGTTTGTTTGTGTATATATCACTGAATGTGTCACAGTGAGAATGTAAGTGTTCTTCCAGAGTTTTGATTTAAAGCGTCTAATTTACAGCACACTCTCAAATTGTCAAATTGAACAAGATTAGATGTTCTTGCTTGGCATCTTTTTGCCTTTTAACGTCGTAAACAACATTCCTGTTCCTTGTGTTAATCGGAACAATACCTCTGTCTCTCTGTGTGTGTGCGTATGTGAGAGTCTGTGTATTTTAGCTCAATTTCAGTTACCAGCACTTTGAATGTTTATATCGACACTAAACAGTTTAGGCAGTAAATAAGATCTTTCTCATGCATTTCATTTGTCCAGAGGAGAAGGAAAAGCTTATGTAGATAAAATACTATGAATGTCATGATGTTTTCTATCTAGATGAATGCCCATTGTGTTTAATTAGTGTTGGGTTCGAGTCCCATGATTAGGAGAGGAGTCAGATGTTCAAACTATGAATTCTCTGCCAGCAAGAGGCGCTTTTGGAATATAGTGGTTTCCCTGGTAAGAGCAGGGACCTACAGACAGCAGCTCTGCACTCATAAACACGACTTTCAAACATCAGACATGCCGTGGTCACTTCACGGACTGATTTCCGTTTGTGATCACCATCCTTTAGGAGAGCTTGTGATGCATTTTAAAGCAAAGGTGGGGTTGATTTTGAGTACACATACAAAATTAATCAAATGTACAGTAACCTAATAAAAAATATTTTTGTGTTGTGTATGACGTTTAAGTTTAGTCTGAAAAGTTGAATAGTAAATGATGCAAAAATATCAAAAGAAATATTTATTTGCAACAACTTTGGCTGAATAAGTGCTGAATGCTGCATGCACACTTACCGTTGTCAAGGTGATATTTGATTGGTCGAGTTCTAAACACTTATACCAGACAGTATACCCTACCCCCTTAAAAGAAAATGTACAGAAATACATTCCTATAATATACCCCCGACGCATCATTGTTTGAATTGGTAAGAATAAGATAATTGTTTAAAGATATATGTTTAAGAGGAAAGTTATCTGATGTAACGCCAGTTTATTCCCTTCTTTGAATTAATGAATGTAAAAGTAAATTACTGCACAATATTCACTGTTTGCAAATTTAAATATAAATGATCGTGTTAGTCAGTAAAGTTACTAAAGTGATTTTTATACCTAGTGTACAATTCAACCACCAATTGCAGTTACTAAGTCAATGAATGATCCAGTCATGATCCAATTAAACCCTGATGGATAGTGCTACCCCACATTATTTCACCATTGAATATATATTACATTACAGAAGTAATATTTGTGGATACCTTTTTATGTCAATAGTATAGAAGCTATTTTAGCCAAAGTTTCTAATGCATTATTCAAAACACCGAGTGTATTTAGTTTCATGCTGTGGTACAGATATTTATTGTTCTTAATCCAGTCACTGCAGGAAAGTTTAAGCAGAGAGTTAATTTTATAGCGAAAGGAAAAGAGTTAGCATACCAGCTGCTCTGTAAACATCCTGTCTGACACTTGGAGAACAGAGAGGAGGAAAAACAGCATACACCACTCGTCCATCCATTTATCAGCCATTGTCTTCGTGTGTTTGTGCACATATGTGTGCGTGGTCTGGAGAATGGCTTTAATTAGAGAGATGAAGTCTTGTTTTATGTTGGGCATTAGACACCAGTGGTGTGGGTGCTGATCAAGACTCTTAACCATCTGCCTCTCTTCTTTTCTCCTCCTCTTCAGATAATGGGTTCATTCCAGACACATTGCTTGAAGATGTTATGAAAGCGTTGGATCTTGTCTCCGAGCCAGACTAGTAAGTTTGTTTGTGTTACAATATTGTTTTCATGTTAAAATTATTTTGATAATTTACAGTTCTGTTTTTAAATAACTGTAATTGTTCCTTAGAAAATATTTATTGTACATAAACATTTCAGATATTCAGTTTTCTTCTTTTTACCTGTCTGTTAGAATCAATTAAATTGTCCAGACAGCAAAAATAAAATTTCTAATAATTTTTTTTTTCTATTCCTCAATCTAAAATATTTATTTTTCTTTCAAAAATATTTTTCATTGACAATAAGAGTTTAAAAAAATATTACCAAACTCTTTAGTGTGTAATATTTACAATATAATATATTTTTTTATATGTTAAAACAGATATGCTCCCTCTGTTTGGGTTCACATGCCATTTAAACAGACTCATTACTCTTGTAGAGCAAAGAAGAAGAGTCCCAACCTTCCATGTAAAACCTGTTTAAAGCCACTCACCATAGTCCCTTTGAAACCTTCACCTCTTAAACAGTTTCCCATGGAAATCTGAGCAATTTTAAACCACCTGCTTTCTTACATCAACCTTTGACAGCTTGAAAGACAACTTCAGGGTTTGTTATATGAAAGTTAAATTGACAGAATAAAGTTTAGGTCATGTGTTTGTTTTTGCACAGCACCCTATTCTGTCAAAAGCAGTTTAGTCAAGTGTTGATTAAGTCTGAACACCTTTTTGGCCTCTTCTGAAAATACATACAATATAATCAGCGTTTTATTATTTTAACAACTGCCACTTTTTGTGTGTATGTTAAAGTGACCTGTGATCACACAAGAAAGCATTTATCATCCTCCGATTACTGAGTTTGTGTGGGAGTGAGTTAGTAATGTTATCAGTCTCGCTGTATGACTTTAAAAGGAAAAGTCTACCCTGTTTTAACATCACTGAAGTTGTTTTTAAAACAATATTAGTCAGATTCCAAGCATTACTCACTGTTATATGTTTAGTATCTGATCATAATTCATGATTATAGCTCATTTTGACGACAGACAACACACTTCACTGCTGAAGGATGCCAATGAGCAATAAATGCAGAAAACATGCAACACGCACAATGAGCCTCTCTTTTTCTCTCTCTCTCTCTCTCTCTCTCTCAGTGTGAATCTGATGAAGAGTAAGCTGGATCCAGAGGGGCTGGGTATTATTCTGTTAGGCCAGTTTCTGCAGGAGTTCTTTCTTGATCAGGTAATGCATGCATCATATCTCGCTTTGCAAGTTGTTTAAACATGCCTTAGTGGACCACTGACTAGGCTTTGATTTGGTCAGAAAGTATAAATATAGAGAAAAGCTGCCAGAATAAATGTCTGTAAATTCATTTAAGAAAAAACAATTGGTGCAAGAAAATGTAAATTATGAATAAACAAATATTTAATATTTAAAACAAACAACCTTATAGTAATTTTTCCCGACTTGTAGTTAATTTACAGTTTTTGTTTTGTTAACTATAGCATTAACCATCAAACGATTGTTTGGGACTTAAATGTTTTTGTTTTCGCTTTTTTTTTTTTTTTTTGTGTGTGTGTTGTTGTTTTTTTGTATTGATTCACAGACCCAGTGTACACCTATTACCTACCCAATATCTCTATGTGGTATATTTTTTGTTATTTAAAAAAAGAACAAATGTGTTATTTCTTACAACTTTTATTACATGCTGCCTATTTAGGGGGATTAAAGTCAATCGCTTATGAGGTTCATTAGTTGGGGTGCTGCCTATGAAGGCAGTAGACAGCTAGGCAGTTTTAGATTGGAACATGACTAACTCTCCAATCATGGCTATTCTTGCTCTTGCTGAACATTGTTTGCTTTTTCTTACTGTTTTTTCATTAAGTTCAAATAAACCTACAATCAGCCCCGGATCAAATCTTTGTACATTTAGCCCCTCAGAGAGAGTGAGAGGTGGGGAAAGAAGCTGACGGTTATAGTTGGCATGGACTTGCAGCTCCGCTGCTCTGTGTTAAATAGATTAGGGCTTTAGGGATGCATGCAAAAAAGACTCAATTTACCATCAAATCAAATACTCTAACCCTATTTCAGGCCTACTCAAACACATGCACACAAGCTCCGCTGTTGTAGTTCTGGCAGCGAGGCAGGCATGCGGTATGGGGGCTAGACAGCGGTATTTGGCTCCTGTCAAGACTCTGTGCTTGGGTTCTGCTGCTGGTTTGAGTTGGTCTGCAGAGTTCTGGCACCGGTTTGCAATCAACTCTTTTCAGCAACTGCATAGGGGGGGTGTATGTGATTGCTTTAGACTTAAAGCAATGTATTCCAGTGAGCTGTCAGTCTCAAGCTTGTCATTACATATAAAACCATTCACTGAACCATTGTTCTTGTCCAAGTTTATGGAGTGTGTTTTGATGTGTTTGAGCTGGAATTGGACGTTTTGGTTATGTTGTCGTAACGCACTGAAATGTTTTCCTGGTATCCTATGGAGGGAGTCAGATCTAGGCAGTATATGTCACAATGAATAAGGACACAGAGCTGTTTGATGATGTTCCACAGACCCAATGATGTACATGTCCGCACTGACACGTGTTGTCTCGCTTTTCCAGGATTCTGTGATCCCAGACTCATTTCCTGTGTATCACTATAATGGCCTGAAGCAGTCCAACCACAATGAGAAGGTAAGGCACACTCACGCTCATTTTCAAATGCCCAAGCACACTTTAATAGCACATATTGCCCCTGCTGGCATAAAAGCCCTGGTGGGTCAGTCTTAGCCTGTCTGATCCCTGGGATGTGAAGTCTGCAAGCACAGTGTCCTACGACCCACACCAATATGATCTCTCAGACAAGCCTTCCAAGTCTTTCCTGTGTGTGTCGACAGCTTTCGAGACTGGGCAGAGTATATTGAAGCCACAAAAATCTCAAACCATTTCATTGGTCTAATGTTCTCAGTTCTCTCTTTATTTTGATTTGTGTTTCTGCAGAGTCAAACAGGGCAAGATGATTTGCCTCATTTAAAAGACACATGGTCAAATGCTTTTTAGTGTAATATTATTTTCAATTTGACTTTAAATTTCGGTTTAGCTTCTTGTGTGGTTTTGTTAGTCACCGTTTTATTTTATGGCTTCATTTTAATATATTTTAGTTTTAGCAATTATAGCAACAGAAATAATTAAGTAGTCATCATTTACTTACAATTATTTTGTTCCAAACCCATATGAGATTTTCTTTCAAGGAAATGTTACAAATATTCTTAGTTGGCTCTTGCGTGTCTCCAATATTAAATTGGCAAAACCTAAGAAAACTTTTAATTGCTCTTTAAAAACCAAGAGGATGCGATTTGGAAAATCTGATTTTAATCTTTTTGTTGCCGTTTACATTTTAATTGTCAGATTAAAGGCTTGATAACCATGTTATATATATATTAACACAGTAGTTTTTTATTTTAGTGGTTAAAAAAAAAGTATTGAAGTAAGAAGTATTGAAACAAAGACTTATACTGTTAACATTCACTCTGATGTTGTTCCAGGTGCTTATTCTCATCACATTTTCTCTTTATTGCCACTGCTACTTAAGTGCTTTTTCTGACCAATGTAAAGAATTGCCCATATTCCATACACATCCCCATAAATAGTGCTAATGACATTTACACATGCCATCCTTAAGCACTACAGAAAGCACCCCTTGACCGCCTTGTATGTTCATTGATCACAGTGTGCGTGCGACCCTATACTTCTTGACGGAAGTGCATGTGTGTGAGAAGGAGATAGACAGACGTTTAGGGATAATGGGTAGGAACTACCACATCAGGCCCCTGAGGACACACAGGTTACTCTTCATTACTCTGGCAAACGCATTAGCAACAGCAGTAAAGTGTGCAGCCTTTGTTGTTGAGGTTTCCTCTGTGCCACTCGTATATTCACAGGAGCCCTTTCTCAGGAACCAAACACCTTGCAAAATGTAAAGAGCTCCTCTGACTCTAACGCAGACCATACTGGCACTTGGAAGCCAAAGCCAAGACTGCCTTTCTGTTCAAGTCATATAATCATCCGAAGGGATCTGCTCTCATTTTGTCTTCTTCCAGCACTCCAGCTTCATGTCACTTGTACATTCTGGACCACTTTCACACTGCAGTCCATATGATTCGATAACAAGTTTGTGTTTTATTGTCAGAGTACATGATGAAAAGCTTCATTTATTAACTTTGCTACTGCTGACTGTAATTCAGTACACATTCATTGGATTGTCACAGGATGTGAACACTATGGATCATTCCTTGTTAAATATTTCATCTAACTTGATTGGTTTCATCTGGGTTTAAAAAAAGGCATCATTTACCCTTAAAATTAAAAGAAAAATTGTGACTACATTGACAGTACGCAAACATACTCATGATTTTTTTATTTATGTATCTCTAAAATATGCTAAATGTACAATTAGTTTAATCAAACTTTTTTAATTCTTCCTTTTTTTCTCTTTGATTTTAGTAAATATTACAGAAATGTAATTCAATTGCTGATATTATGCATGTAATTTTCCTTTTTCTTTTTTTTTTTTTGTCATGTTCTGTAGGTATAGAACGGCTTTATATTGGATCAGTCAGTTCTTAATGTGGGACCTGTTCAGTCACTGCTTTTTATTGAGTCTGTATGTAGTCAGAGTGACCTTCTCTGACTGATTAAGAGCGCACATGCATTTGTTTTAGTCTGAATGTAAAGAAATGTTTATTTTAAAGCATAGACTTCGAGCTGAACCCATGCTCAGCTAATCACTAGCAGACTGCCATCTTCAGCTAAACAGGCCAAAAACCTTCTGAACATGAAATAATCCAAATATTTTCACTAGTCAGCCAGATTTCAAGTAAACATACATAGAGTAGTGACAAGTTTTATAAGATCCATGTTCTAATGCGGAGAACCCACTGGTCCACATGACCAGAGTTGGCTGGCTGCAATGATGAATGCATGCCTTCTAATAAGATGTTGTAGGGTTTTATTGTGACTTGAAATGGGTGGTTATGGTTCACAGTCTAGTCAGCTGGAGGATGTCGCTCTTCCTTTCATTGCATTCTACTGCCAAGAGCTAATGCACAGCTGTAAAATGGGGATTGATGGGGTTTGGTAAAATAGGCTGCTTGAGAAAAATGGAAACTGAGCCGAGGTGGTTTGCAGATCATGAGAATTCAGATTTCCAAGCTTACAGTTCAAGAGATCATCTCAACATCCTTTTCTTCACCTGCCTATTGGCTGCTTTTGCAGTCTTAAATCAATCTGACATCTTTCTGTAGTCTAAGAGAACATCAATGCCTGTTTGTTTTCATGGACCGTTCTCCCAACTCTGGGAAAGCCGCTGAACACTTCATGGTTGATGACAAAAGCAACTTTTTTGCTGAAATGCAAGGTTGAGTGGAGGTTAGTTGGCTACTTAGAAGAAAAATGACAAGTGGAAGCTTGCAAGTGTGTGATCTGATTCCCAATGGTTTGGAAAGAGCGATCTGCGCTGTTAGCATGTCTGAGCCTCACTGCATAATGGGCTGGAGATGTTGGGATAGAGATGTTTGTGGTGACCACCAGAGGGAGCGCCGTGGAGCTTTATGGCTTTTGCTCAAGACTGGGTTGAATTAGGCGATGCCTAAAGGAAGTTAATTGGCGAATGGATCTCCAATCACACTTACTTTTGAAACCTATGAAGCATTTAGATAAATGAATGGATTTCCAGGTTTTACTTTTATAACACAATCTACAACAGCAACAAAAAAATAGAAGGGCGCATGTTTATCATGACATTTAGTCAAGGGCGGATTCCTTCCTGGCAATATGATGCCCTCCATATGGAAGCCATCGACTGTCACATGTCTGGTGATGTCATAGCAAGAGGCCAGGTCTGTAATGAGACACATACTGAGAGAGAGACACTGACATTCCCAGACACAAGGGCCATGCTTTTATTTAGAGGATCAGGAAGTGATTGTATGCACACAGATGTGTTGTATGTTCACTCGTTGTGTTTCTCTCTGCCAGGTGAGTTACGTTGAGGGGACCGCTTTGGTCATGGGTTTTGAGGACCCCATGGTACGTACGGACGACACCCCGGTCAAACGCTGTCTACAAACCAAATGGCCCTACATCGAGCTTCTGTGGACCACAGAAAGGTCGCCCTCCCTCAATTAACCTTTATCTCACCTTTCACCCAGCAACCTCTGGCTGCACAGCCCGCTGACTTCAGGAACGCTCGTAGGACTCGTCACTCTCTCTGCACTACGTTTAGAAGGCCAACATGAGTCATTCAAACGAGAGACGATGCTCTTCGCCTGACACTCACACAAAGCCTCTTGTTTGCTTTTTACACATCTCAACTGGCTTGATAATTGGGCTACTTTTGAGTTAAAAGCCCTGGAGTTGAACAAAAAATTTTTTTTTGTTTAATTCTTTTCTAAATTGTTACTTTCTATTGCCATCTTGTGAATGCCAAATGTGTTTACTTTGCAGGTGTTCATATTATTTTTGTTAACTTTCTACATGATTCTGTTTACTGCTCTGAAATGATCTTTGAATTGGCACAGCGACTGTGATGATCTTATGAGTAATTTATGTAATTGTTAATATATGTCTATTTTTTTTTTCTTTGATTGATTGTTAGTAGTTGTAAATATTTAAGGGATGATTTGACCAAAGGCTCTGGTTTGACATAAAGTATTTGTGTTTGTCAGTGGTCAGCTGAGGAGCCCGCCATGTTCTGAAGCGCTCGGCCCTGAGAGGATGTTTGTTTAGACAGGTTTACAAAAGAATGCACTACAACCCCATGCTGGGCACCAAACGACAGTGGGAGAATAGGGCAATTTTAGTATTTGAAGTAACAACCCTCCAGGAGGGAATCTGGAATGACAGGAGGGATTCTCTGCATGAGAGAGAAGAATAACACTGACAAACGCTCACCCTTTATTTATTCTGATCCTAATGGTTCACTAAAATAAACACTTTTGTTCTTCATGTCTGCACTGTAGTGTTTGTCTTGTGCAAGGTGAAATGGTACGGGCTGACATATAACTGAGAAAAAGTTCTAGATTTTGATATTTTTATATTTCGCTGAAAAACTAACCTTGTCTGTCAGAATGTCTTTTGTGTTTTCTTATGCTATCAGTAGAGGAAGCTGTAACAGTTCCTGACGTAGTCACAGCGCTGGGAAGAACTGCAATGCTACACCTGCAGATTGCTTTGCTGTGCTACATAACAGTAAGTTAAATAGGCAGGTGTTCTATACTGATTGTTTTAATGTAATTTGTGTTGCTATTTTAATTCTAAAATAATTATGCAGCTCTTAATTTATCCATATTTGCATAAATGTATTTACTAGAATATGAATTTATGTGAGTGTGTGTAAGGTTTAATCATTGTTTAATGATTAGTTTAATCTCTTGCTTTTAAATGGCTTGAATTAAGGGATTGAAGTCATTACATCCTCATATAGGCTACTGTATATTATAACGGTATTAATGTTCCATGCCAATTTCTGACAAATTGAATTGTTTAATTTTCAGGCTTATGTTTTTCTTTGAATTAGTATTTGTTATGACTAAAGTCTAAATCAAAGTTGGGTTTAAGACCTTACCATCCAATGAGTTTGATGTGATCGTTGTGGCCGTATGATCCTCAGGGTCACAGATCAAGCTGCTCTGGTTTCCTCTGTAAAGGTCAGACCAACAGATAATTAAAAACGTTCCCACTAAGGGTGCATGTGACATATGGAACACATCTTTCATGGGCCAAGTGACTTGCCTAAATTCCACATTATTACAGAAAGAAATAAAAGCGACATTTAGTGGAACCAAATTTTTCATTGGGCTTCTAGCGTAACGACTTGGCGCCACATCAAACAACCAATATTCAATGGCAGAGAAAATAAATTCAAAACAAGATGCAGGGTATAGGATACAGGACTTTTATATGCAGACCAGGCTTATATTGAGATCTTTCATGTCTGTAGATTCTGTTAAATTCTTACTTTTGACAGTTTTATTTGGCACTGGGTCGGCTGGGAGTTATCAGATGTGTGTTGCATCATTATCATAAACAATCTTAGCTAAAATGATGTTGATGACAATGTGGTCATCGCTCTGTAAACCTTGCACACTGTAGAAGATTCTATTATGACTCGCCATGATCGTATCACTTCTTCTAAACAATCTGCTGTATGACAGGTGCTTCTATTTTCATGATGTTAATATTAATGTCTGTCTGGAATATGAAAACATGGTGGATTTTATGTCACAGACAGAGTTTATCAGTTCTTGGCAGAACAAAAGTTCAAGAAATCTTCATAAATGAGCAGAAAATGTGGAGGAGGTAGTATTTTGGGATGGTTTATTACAGACATCACCGAAATAAAAATAGAAAGCGGCATCCGTAGAATAGAAACTATTTGGACACTTATTCTCTGTGATCCTTTTGTTGAATCTCAGGCAATGTCCTCTTGCTGATGATTATTCAGTTTGAATAACAAGTTAAAGGCTTTCTGTGAAAATGACGTGAATGTTAGCAAAGAAGCCAAAGGAAAACAAATAATCTCTGGAAACAGTATGTAAAATATAGCTCAGTTTTTAGTAACGAGGATGCTGTGTCAAACTATCGGTATGATTTTAGAGATCATTGGGCGATAAAAGAAGAGAACGGTTGTTTTGAATGGCTTTATTAGCCTGAGTGTGCATCGGTTTATCATGCAAAGTGCTCTACTGACTTGAATGAGAGGATAGAACAAAAGAAGCTGTTAAAAAGAACTAAATAAAGCAAATCTGGAGTTTGCCAATGATGCTTAATGGTAAACCAGATATAGGAGTCAGATGAGACCAAGAATAAGCTTTTAATCACATTTCAAAGCGATTATGTGTGGTGCAAATCAAATGCTGTTGACTAACAGGAAAAAGATCATTTTCACATCACAGGCTGAATTAAAGAAATGTTCTGGTTTTAATAGAAGCTGAGTTCAATGGAATTTCATAATAGCCTACAGATTACTGCAAACTATTATTTAGGTTATTAGGTTTGAAAAACAGACATTTCAATGTAAGGTTTTATAAAATAACTTGCATTCTTTTTTATGTTAAAGCTTGTGAATTGTTCTTGTCATTTTTGGTAGTAAGTTTTCAAGTTCTGGTAGGAGTAACAAAATTGTAAAACTTATTTTAGTTGTCATAATTCAACGTCTCAATATTTTTGCGAGGCATGGGGTTCTTGTAAGCCCACATTTAGTACATGCAGTTTCTGTCATTTAAAGGGTTAGTTCACCCAAAAATTTAAATTTTGTCATTAATTACTCACCACCCTCATGTCGTTCCAAACCCATAAGACCTCTGTTAGTCTTCGGAGCATGAGAAGTTAAGATATTTTTGATGATATCAGAGAGACATCTGTCTCTCCATAGATGACAATAGAACTAAAATTCTCCCAGCTCCAGAAATATGGTTAAAAATCTGTAAAACATTCCATGTGACATCCTCCAGGCTCAACCTCACTTTTGCAATGCTACAAGAATTTTTTTTATTTTTTTTGTGCAAACAAAACAAAAAGATAATTTACTCTTTTGTGACATATGTCTTCTGCCATGCTGAATGTATCATATACACAAGCTTTAACATTTTTGATGTAATCAGCCTTGTTTGCATCCTGGTTGAAAGCATGTGCATTAGAGTGCGGATTAGGCCGCATTTTTCTGTCCGAGCCCGGTCCGCGTCTGACAGAGCTGTAACTGAACCCGACCCGAGCCCGACAGGCATTAAGATTTTCATGTCCGAGCCCGATCTAATTTTTTTTCTCAGACTAATGACGCATTCACTTTTTTTGTATGGAAAACCCGCTTTTATTAAGCGACCGTAGGAAAGCATTTGGAAATGTCAACAGATGAGAGCATCAGAACACACGGGGCAAAAAGCACAGTTATAACACAGGCCTGACTCGAACCCGAGCATCCTTTCTAAATATCTGTCCAAACCCAGCCCGGCCCGTTGGGCTCAGGTCGGGTATTGATCTGCAGCTGCTTGCGCCAAAAATGTACTCTTACGCAGTAATGTTCTCTTAAATGGCGGAAGACGTAAATCACTGGAGAAGTTTGGTTGAGTATATGATGTTATTTTTTTCTTCATGCAAAAAAAAGTATTCTCCTATAGTTGCAAAACTTTTTTCTTTTTTTTCTGGGAACATTTCAGTTGTATTGCTGTCTATGGAGGGTCAGATGGCTCTCTGTTATCATCAAAAATATCTTAATTTGTGTTTTGAAGATGAACGAAGGTCTTGTGGGTTTGGAATGTTACGAGGGTGAAGAATTACTGACCGAATTTTCATTTTTGGGTGAACTAACCTTTTAAAATCCAGCTCGTCCATTTAAGAGCAAAGGTGATGCTTTAATACTGCAGCAGAATGTGCTTTTTATTTAATAGGATGCTAGATGATGTGTCCATTGTTTTGCTGCTGAGTGTGTTATATATTGCATGATTAGGCTCATGAGGCTTGTTTTCAATCCCAGTGTTTCTGGCCGGTGTGATAAAAGTCTGTCTGGCTCTTTGCCTCCCAGAGCCTTAGAGGGGAATTCAGAGAATGTTCTCCAGCTTTCTCGTTCCTCCTGGTATGAAAGTACAATACATGGACCATGCCTAATCTATTATGTTTTCTGTCTGTTAGATATGAACTCTTCTCATTGTTTACGAAAAGTCTTCAGAGGCAGCTGAGCCAAATATGTCATTCTGAGAAGAGAAGCGGGAATCTATTCACTACTGTGAATGTGTGTTTTATTAGAACAGACAGAGCGATGACAACAATCCCTGGAGATCCAATACTGAACCCATTATCATCTATGGGATCGAATCATCATGCTTTTAGTCCTGGGTTGCAAAGACAACACTACATCTTAGATTGTCGCCAGCAGACTTCACCAGGACACAGCAGAGAACACTTCAGACCTGGCTGATGCATGTGCGCTTCTGTGAACGCTTTTATATATTTCACCTGCTTTTCTTTGAGAGTGGACCAAAACACACTTTATATCTCAACAGCAGTAAGCTATGTAAGGAAATGTTTTGCTAGAGTACTTTATAGTGAACAGAGAAGGGGTGGAATTTATATATTTTTGAGGTGTTTTTGTTCTCAGAAGATGCTTTTTTCTTTTTTTTCCCAATGTTTCCCAATGTTTGAATACTAAGAAATTTTAGTCAATAATTCTTTTCCCCAGTGCACAATCTGCCACCATGCATGCATGCATTCCTCTGTTCATAAACAAAGCTCAGTACATGCGTGTTCTGTGTCCGCGGCTCCACGCGCATGTGATTTGTACTCTCAATAATTGTGCACAGGGGAGAAGAACTGTTAAATTAAATCATTTGTCATATTTTTTTGTTTTTGCACATAAAATGTATTCTTGTTGTTGTTGAACCACTGATATCACATGGACTTTTTTTACCGATGTCCTCATAACTGAAATGTTCCCAGACCCAGAAACATATGGCTGCAGGGTCAGAAAGCTTTTAAGAAAACTTGAAAGATTTTATCCAAAAATATCTTAAAATGCCCCTATTATGATTGACCTTATAATGACCTTTCATGCAGTGTTTAACACAGCTTTAAGTAAATGAAAACATTGTGCAAAGTTTTAAATCTTAATGTGTACCATGTATAAAGATATTGTCTCGTAAAAGAAAGTGTCGACTTTTAAAAGCGTCAACCTGAACTATTAGCATATTGCCTGTCCACTTTTTTTTTTTTTTCTCAGCTTGGTCTGAATGAAAATGCGAATTCATTCTGTTTTTGGAGCATTGAAGGTGCTGTAGTAGGATTTTGACTTTACTAAATCATAAAAACACCATAATATGTTTGCAAACATTTAAGAAACATGCTTAGTTGCCATACTTGTTTATCTGAAAACAATGCTACAGTCAAATATCCTCCTTTGAAAAATTAGGTTGTTTTGGTTTGTGAAACTAGCACATGTCAGTTTACCCAATCGTGTTTCAGAAACCCCGGGTTGCCAGTTGACGGAAAAGACAGCGCATTCCTGCATGTGTCAACTTTAAAATAGGAGGGGCCGGGTGAAAAAAAAAAACTAATATTTTGATTTTGAGCTCCAATTCCAAGTTCAATCACCTTTTCTTTACCCTTTAAAAGCTCGCAAACACTGCTTTAAATGAAATTGACCAACCACAGGATGGAGTAGGAAAAATGGATCGTTGAAGAAATTGGGTAAAATAAATGCTTTTTTATCAACATGTTGGGACTCTCAAAACCAACGTACAGTATGAACCTTTTATTACCCATAATAGGGGCACTTTAATTTCCGTTCTAAACATGAAGGTAGGTTGTGGGTCAGTAATGAATGACATAATTTCACTGTTTCATGACCTAT
>JAUCMT010000032.1:12853423-12882010 GCA_032357475.1 Enteromius thamalakanensis
GTATTTATAGAAATGCAATGTACATAAAAATGAACACAGAAACCACTTATTAATCTCAATTAAACAAAATGTTAGAAAATCCAATTAAATGGAATACTTACATATAAGAGAACAAATCAAACCAGTTAAACAGAGCAACATTTTGGTAACTATCAGGATGAAGTTTAGTTCAGCACGATGTGTTCTTCAACTAAACTTCTTTACTTGTGACAGCTGTCTCAAAGCAAACTCCTCCCCTTAAGACCAAATTGAAACAGCAGAAGTATTGTTGAAGAGCTGCTTAAAATGCCTTTGTGTTTCAAGCAATACATGAGATAAAACTTATGACACCCTTTAAAAGTGTCTTGTTGTGACAATACACCACTTTATGTCTGATAAAACATGTTCTATACAAATCTGTGTAACAACCATTTGTTTTGCAGGACTAATGTTAGTTGGCAACTTAAGTCTAAACTAATAATTGTATCATGTTAGCAGTCATACTTGTTGATGACATACAGTAAATAGATGCCTCTGAATGTTATGACAGTGATGCGGTGTGTGATCTATCTTCGTTTCTGTGCAGTGTTGTTTATAAATATTCGAGTCACTGTTCCATACTTGGCTACACATCATGTTAATTTGACTATAGCCTTTATAGAAGGCAATCAAAAAGAAGGTATTAAAGATACATGACAATGTGTGTTGTTATTTAGTCGCTTAATTTTAGTTAGTATTGATCTACTACTGATAAAATTAAAGTTACACCATAATTAAAATTTGCTGAAAATGTACTTGCCTTCAACCAAAGTTTATTTCTTCATTGGAGCAGATTTGTAAAAATGAAAGTCCAAACATTTTATAAAAACATCACAATAATCCATAAGTAATCCACATGACTCCAGTCCATGTGTGTTTTAAAGAAACAATTACACCATTAAATGTATAACGTTACTCTACCTCTAAATTTGATCATTAATCACTTCCATGTTGTTCCAAACCAGTTAGCTTAGTTTGTCTTTGAAACACAATTTCAGAAAACCGGGAGCTGACTGTCCCATTAAATTACTCTGTTAAGGATCCAAAGTACGAAAAATATCACCAGAATAGTCCATCTGCCATCAATGGTTCAGTCTGAATGTTAGCGACAAGAATACTTTTTGTGCACAAATAACGACTTTATTCAAAATTTTCTGACAGTTTATAAACACTGCTAAAATCTGTTCTCTCGTACAGACAAGATTTTTTTCAACTTTATTTTTTTTTATTGTAGAAAGCAATCTTATGCATAGAGGATTCATTTGTTAGATTAAATAAGGCCAATAAGTATTTGATCACCCTGTGATTTTGCAAGTTTTCTTGCTTAGAAATCATGGAGGGGTCTACAATTTTCAGCATAGGTTCATTTCCACTGTGAGAGACAGAATCTAAAAAGAAAAATCCGGAAATCCCATTGTATGATTTTTGAACAATTTATTTGGGAATTACTGTGTCAAATAAGTATTTGATCACTTGAGTCACACTATGTTAATATTTGGTACAGAAGCCGTTAATAATTACAAAGATCAAACGGTTCCAGTAGTTTTTCACCAGGTATGCACACACTGCCCACTCCTCCATACAGATCTCCTCTAGATCTGTCAGGTTTTGGTACTGTTGCTGAGCAACACAGAGTTTCAGCTCCCTCCAAATATTTTCAATTGGCTTTAGGGGGAGACTGGCTAGGCCATTTCAGAACCATTATGCTTCTTACAGAGCCACTACTTGGTTTTCTTGGCTGTGTGCTTTGGGTCATTGTAATGTTGGAAGACCCAGCCAAGACCCATCTTAAATGTTCTGACTGAGGGAAGGAGGTTTTTGCCCAATATGTCACAATACATGGCCCAGATCATCCTCTCCTTCATACAGTGCAGTCGTCCAGTCCCCAGTGCAGAAAAACACCCCCAGAGCATGCTTCCAGCCCCATGCTTCACTGTAGGTATGGTATTATTGGGATGATACTCATCATTCTTCTTCCTCTAAACACGGCAAATTGAGTTAAGATCAAAAAGTTATACTTTGGTCTCATCTGACCACAGGACTTCTCCCATAACTCCTCTGGATCATCCACATGGTCCCTGGCAAGCAGATGTGCCTGGACATGTGCTGACTTAAGCAGGGGAACCTTCCATGCGATGCATGACATCTTAGTGTATTACTGATAGTAGTCCTGGAAACGATGGTCCCAGCTCTCTTCGCAGCACCGACCAGCTCCTCCCGTGTAGTTCTGGGCTGATTCTTCCCCATTCTTAGCATCATTGATACCCCACGAGGAGAGATCTTCCGTGGGGCCCCAGTCCGAGGGACATTGACAGTCATCATTAGCCTCTTCCATTTTCATACAATTGCTCCAACAGTTGTTCTTTTTTTTTTACCAGGCTACTTGGGAATTGCCCAGTAGCCCTTTCCAGCTTTGTGAAGGTCTACAATTTTCTCTCTTGTGTCTTTTGAAAGCTCCTTGCTTTTGCCCATGTTGCTACTTAGACTTTGGCAGATTTTTTTGGGGTACACAGGTGTCTTTATGACAGCTAATGACCTAGAACCGGTGCTACTAATTTAGAATAATAGTGTGGCTGGACTATTTAAAAGCAAAATAACAGGTCTTTGAGGGTGAGAAATCTGGCTGATAAGCAAGTGATCAAATATGTATTTGACACAGTTATTCCCAAATAAATTGTTAAAAAAATCATGCAATGTGATTTCCGGATCTTTCTTTTTAGGTTATGTGTCTCAAAGTAGAAATACACCTATGCTGAAAATTGTAGACCTCTACATGATTTCGAAGTAAGAGAACTTGCTAAATCACAGGGTGATCAAATACTTATTGACCTCACTGTATATATATATAAATGCTTGATCTTAATATAATTTTATACCAATTGTAACTGAATATAATTATATTTTTAATATGAAAAATTATATAAAAAATATTTTTACACTTTTTTTTTATATAGAGATATTTTTATGTAGAAACTCGTGTCTTTAGCGTATAAACCTATATATATATATTATATTGCATGATTTCTACATAAATATTTGTACCTCACAGTTTGCCACCAGAATTGTACAGTGTCTGTGATGCATATCAATCAGTAGGCCTGTGTGTAAAAGAATGTGTATTTGTGTGTGTTTAGGTCAAGTGATCACTGCAGGTGTTGCTGAAATATTAAATGGCTATTCCCTGAAAAATATTCTGCGCAAAGTTCAGGGAGAGAAGCAGACTGTGGCTGCATCAGACGCATATGATGACAGTTACCTAGGTAAGAAACATGTTTGTGTGTGTTTGCCTTTGAAAGGGAAAGATGCTTTATGAGACACCAGCGATTTGCTTTGGGGCCCTGTCTATGGGTCAGAGGACCAGCCCTCTGTCAATTTAATAAACACACGCACACATGGACACACATGAGCTTTTTTGGTGCATGTTGAGGTAACCTTGACCCTCTGTCCCATAGCTCAGTTCAGTGCTTAGCTACTGATAACATTTCCATCTGGAACTACAGACCTCAAAACACACACATATTCTTTAAATAGACACTTGAAAATACTATGAACATTTTCCCTGTACTGTTAGTGATCATCATCACAGATGGACCGTCACGATAATAGTGCAATCAATAATAAAATGACAGGATAAAACCAACATCAGTAAACATTCATTTTAAACTGACCCACTTTGGTCACCTGCATCAACTGTTCCTCTCACTGTAGTCGTTCTGGTTTTCTCTTTCTGTGTCTGATAGGTTACTCTGTAGCGGTCGGAGAGTTCACAGGGGATTCAGAACAAGGTGAGAACATTTAAACCTTTTATATACGAGTACAGATTTTGAAACAGATTAAAGGGATAGTTCACCCAAAATGATAGTTCTATTATTATTTAGAAGACCTCTATCCCAGACACAAAAACAAACCTCTGCATCTTTTGTGGAGTTTATGTATTAATGTGAGTGCATGAGAGAGAGCTCTTGTCTCTGTGTGTGGTTGTTGTGTGGATTTGTTGCTTATTGAGCTTTGATCAGACCTTCAGCCTCAGACCATAATTACAGAGCACTCCCAGAATTCTCTCCCTGACATGCCACCCAGTGACAAACAGCCCATCTGCAGTCTGTCATCCCTCTCTAACACACACATGTGTGCGCCCACATTGACTCATAAGCAATCATTAGCCTAGCTATCCATTAGACAGTAACGTTCTGGAAAACCCTGCAACTTATTTGCCAACCACCCACAACCCAACTTGACTAAAATCTGATGTGGAATAATCTTGTGTGAATTATTATGCTATATAATAGAGTGCATCTTATTGAAAAGTACACATTTACATTTTAAAAAGCGGTGTTTGTTTACATTTTCAACATTGAAAAAAAAAAAGACTGGCTGAAAAAGCAGCTGTGGTTCAAAAGTTCACTGTAAAATACAGTGAGAGTGTTTCTGATATTGCTGGATGGTATTATAGTGACTGTATATTTCATTAGGTCATATAATGTTAAAATATTACAAATTATTAAGATATTATATAATTTTACATTAAGATATTTTAAACATTAACATTATGAACATTTCTGTATTTTTGAAAATAGAACAAAAAAACAACAACTAATGTATGAAGAAAGAAAATGATAATCAAGTGATTTGTCCCACAGGGACTTTTCTTCATTTGACTCTTTTTCATTGTGAATTGTATGATACTGTAATTCCTTAATTTTCCTTCTAAACATTGTTTAACTGTAAAATTACATATAGTGTGATGTTAATACGTTCACAATTTTTTATGTATATGTGACCATGGACCACAAAAACAGTGGTCATAAGGGTACATTTTTTAAAACTAACATTTCTACCTGATCTGAAAGCTGTTAAGCTAAAAAAATATATGTGGTTTAGATACAACCATTTAAAAATCAGGAATCTGATTGTGCAAATAAATCTAAATATTGAGAAAATCGCCTTTAAAATTGTCTAAATTATATTCTGATATATTTACGGTAGGAAATTTACAAAATATCTTCATGGAACATGATTTTTACTAAATATCCTATTGATTTCTGATATGCCATGCTACCTATGACTGTTTTTTTGTTTTCAAGGGTGACATATGTATATCTTTTTTTGGTAAAATGACAAACAATTTATAGTGTATTGATCATGACTGCAGTAATTCATTAAATGGTGATCATAAAGTAACACAGACTGCTGTGTCATGCACAAGTTACCACTTGAAACAAGGGGGTTGGGTATTGAGGTCCATACTTTATAGGTACCGACTGAATTGCCTCCATACAACCGAGTATTGAAAAACCTCTCGACGTTTGTTACCCAATTTTGATACCTAAAGGGGTTGATCTCATCAATAAGACTGCAGCAGTGTGTTTGACCTGAAGTGTGTAAAATAGCTTTATGTTATTTATATCATTTACATGACTGCATTTTTTTTACTAGCATACTGACCTGCGCATGACGCTTCCGATTGTTTGAATGTCTTGCGCCTTACTAAATGAGGACATAAATACAGTAGGCTGCATGAATAACATCTCCAGAACTGCTTCGAGGGTTACTTCAAGAGCGTTTGATTGTTTCATTTGAGTAAATATATCATCTTATCATGTACACACAGAACTGTAGAACATGGCAAGCCGTCAAAATAAAAGTTTGGTTTGGACATGGCAGCAGAAATATATGACTATTGTTCAGTAGAATATACATAATAGGCTACTACAAAAATTATTAAAACTGTATTTCTTCAGTGTTTTAAACTGTAATATAAAATCCCCTTTTTTCTTTATTAATTAAAAGACAAATGTTTTATGCCTTAAAAAATGTAAATACACAAAATTTTTAGAGGGGAAAAAATTATAAGGCTATATAAGAATAAATAATAATGCACTAGTGTAAAGGTAGCATAACAGATGTGTAAACTAAAAACTATTAGTAAAAACTTTAGTAAAACTAATTTGCACTGATTCGTTGTGCTGGATATATTTTTTCTGTGCGGTGGCTCAGGAGGCTTTAAGTCTGGATAAGTATAAATGTCAACAAGCTTTTTTTTTGTTTTGTGATAATGTTGTTAAAACTGATTTCATAAAATTGGTATCGAAAAAGGTATCGGTCAGGAACTGGTATCGAACTCAAGATATCGGTATCGGTATGTAAATTTTCCAAACGATACCCAGCCCTACTCCAAACTGACCTGCTAGACAGAAAATGGTGATGGTATGTGCTCTGTAAACTGATTTGTGCAATTCCTTTAGTAAATCAGACGTTAAAACAATGCAGCCAGCATGCACAAATAATCAACACTATAGGCGGTTTCAGCTCATTCTTCCCAGAATTCCCTCTCCGTGTTTCTCAGACATATGTTCTATCTGGTCTAGATTAGTGGTGAATTCAGAAAGGAGAGACATGCTGATCTCTTTTTGTCAGAGTTTCGTACATGGCCTTTGCTGTGGCACACTTTGCGGTCAAGGAAGGCGGGAAATTTGAGGGGGCAGGGGGAAGGGTCGAAGACGACGCACAGGGCTGCGATGGGTCTCTGGGAGTGTGGGAGATTTTAAGTTAGAAACAAGGCAGATTTTTGAATGGTCCCTCTCTCCGATCTCAGTGGGTGGGACAAATCCGACAGACAGCCGCAAACCCTCCCACCACATCACTATCTCCAAGATCATCCATCAGGCCTCAGACAGCCTCTGTCTCCTCCACTGTGTGTCTCTCTCCTCTCTGTCTCTCTCTTCTAAATATTTATAATAAATGAGTGACTGACATGGTGTTGACAGAGACGAGATTAACAACACTCACACGTCCCACCTCACTGTTTAGCCTGAGATGCGCTAGATAAGTGCTTGTGAGTGTGGAAACGTTCACGCATGCACTCTTCTCAAAACAAGAAAAGTGTATGTTTTATTATTGTTGAGTACTGAAGCACATCATTTGTTTCTTCAAACTCTGCAAGTCTAAAATATATAAACCTGCTGACGCATGTGTAAATATCCCAGGTATGTTTACTGTATTTTTTCGTGTATCCTCTATGCAGAACTGGTAGCAGGGGTACCTCGAGGGGCACACAACTTCGGTTATGTAAGTATACAGTCCTAAACAGACTTTGTTTCCTGTGTTTTTGTCACGGTAAGATATGGAATCAAAGGTCAGAGGGAAAGGTCAAGGGGGAAGGAAGAATGTGAGAAATGTTCAAGAGGTTGAAACATTGAAATTGAAACATTTGTTTTTCAAATAAACCATGTTTTGCAAAGACTGGTATTCCGGTAAAACCTCGTCACTTGTGCGCCTGCGAGTTTCTCATCTGGATGTGATTTGAAGTCTTAAGAAGGAATTCCCAATTAGGGCTGTAGCATCTAGGACGTAGGGGTGTCCCCTTTGGCCCTAAATTAAACCGAATCATATTCAGCTGGAGGGTCGGTTTGTGAGGCAGGCAGGGAATGCTGCATGTTATATTCTTGGGTATTAGCCATATGTGGCTTTGTTTGATTTAGTATCTTAGTCATACGTGTCCCATAAAACATCTACTAAGATCAGTCTGGATGTAATTATTAGAGCGCTAAATGCCTAACATGAGGAAAATCACTCTGGTTTGGAGTGGAGGACAGACATGTGGTCAGATATACAAGTCCTGCAGTACATCAGAATCATGACGACCTGTCATGAATAGAAACAGTGTTTTATTAGCACTAATACGGTCCGACTCTTCTCTTATTATAGGTGGCTGTGATCAATGCAACAAACCTGTCTTTTATTCAGAATTTTACTGGGGAGCAGGTGAGTAACTGTCTGACCATTTATTTATTTATTTATTTATTGTATAGAAGCCCGTTTCTTACACTGAATTAAAAAAAAAAGGTTATTGCGACTTATTTTTGCTTTTTCAATTGCGACTTATAAACTCACAATTCTAAGAACATATCAGTCTTTTTTTCAAATCAAAATTGCGACTTTATATCACACAATTGTGAGTTATAGTCAAAATTTCAAGATATACATTTGCAATTATTATTTTTATATCTGGCAATTCTAACTTTTTAACTCGCAATACTGACTATATCATATAATTGAAACTTTAAATTCTGACTTAACTTTTATTTGCGAGTTTATATATAGGTCACAATAACCATTTTTTATTTTTTACTCAGTGGCGGAAACAGGCTTTTAATTTGATGATTTTTTTTTATATTTGTTTACTAGTTATTTGCAGGAGTTTTGGGGCAGTTCTAAGTTGTGGAGAATGCAATAGACAACCACATTTTGATAAACATTTAGTTGTTTATTAATAATTTTTACATGTATATGATTGCTTGTCTAATTTTAGAGAGAGAGGTAAAATGGCTCTTTTAGATAATTAAATTGTGACTGCGTTTCACATCTGGGTACCTGTGCAATGTCATTTGATGAGTTTAATGGCCCCATGATCAATAGAAATTGTACACAAACACCTCTTTTAAATAATTATTCTTTTGAGTTTTGCCTTCCACAGCCAATAAAAGCATAATGATATTTTTATTAATATATTTAATATCTGTCTAATTTGGACTGTTTTTTTTCTGGCAGATGGCCTCTTATTTTGGATACACTGTTGCAGTGACTGATGTAAATGGAGATGGGTAAGTGAACATGGAAATTAATGTCCAGTGACATTTAAGGTCACGAAAAAGTTATTCAGTGTAAGAGGTTGTGGTACGTGAGTAAGTCTTTCTACATGAAGTTCATATGTTTATCCCTATGTAAGGCAGCTCAAAAAAGCACATTCTGTAGCCATAGTACGTAAGTGTTCCTCATGGTCTGTCTGCATTGAATCAAGGCATTCTTATCTGTCCGTATTATTTGTTTTGAGCTAATTTAATTTACCAGCTCACGCTATATTTAGTTACACAGTGTATTCAGAACTAAATAGAACTTGGACCATATAAATCATATAAATAGGACCATGAGGTTTTATATGGGCTTTGGCTTATTTAGACTCAAGAGCTAAGCCTTGGTTTACGTGACCCTTGTTTAAATGCTCACATCATCCAAGAAGGAATTTGATATGTATAAAATTTGTTTCTAATTTGGTCTTATGAGGATACAAAACTTTGCTGACACATCAGCGCCAAAGCTCCTTCTCTTATGTCTGAAATGCTGACATGTGTTTATGCGATTTACTGAAAGGCTTTCTTACCAACGGTACATAGAATACACAGTAAAAAAGCAGAAAGAGCAGTTAAATGATACACCAGCAATGACCAACGCACAGAGTGAATTACAGCTCATTAGCTGCTGAAATGGCTAATTTGCTGGAATCTAGGCCAATCAGTCTTTAGTGTTGAAATCAATGCATCATTTCTGTTATTTTTTGACTACTAAATGCTGAAACGTATAAAACACAGTGATTTGTTTTTAGATATCAAATAACATAACTTGTTATATCTGTTATATTAGATCTGAGAAACGTGAATTTTATACAATGTTTCATTCCACGGAATCATTGGAATTCTGCCACCATCTTTGTTGGTTTCAGTCCACGTTATTCTCAGAATGCCCTGTTCCGAACTGTAGGAACATTTTGGTATTCCTCCATCAGTCCTCACACAGTCCAAAACATACTCCTAAATTCATATTTCCAAGCAAAATGTCTCTGTTTTATATTATCAGCATTTCTAAGATTTATGCTTTATCCCCTGCCATGATACTGTCATGCGCTGGCTCCACTTGGTCTTCTCTGATGGCTCATATTTTACAGTGGTTCAGTGGTGCACCTCCTTGTATATATCGCTGTCTTGAAACCTCAAGGGTGACGTCTTGTATGATGCTTTGACTTCAAACATGCACTATAAAGCTGCAGGTCTTTATTCAGTTGTTAACCATCCGTTCAGTTTCCAAGTAAAGCATCTTCAAAACAAATACATGTACAATTTATGTTACTTGTGGGCCTCCAAAAATTCTAAACCTGTAGGTGTTTGTATCAAATTTGAAAATTTATGTGCCCGCGCAGGCTAGATGATGTGCTAGTTGGAGCTCCACTCTACATGGACCGTGAGTTTGAGAGTAAACCTCGTGAGGTGGGCCGTGTGTACTTGTACCTGCAAGAGGACATGCTTCTCTTCTCCCCTCCAATCACGCTCACTGGAACGCACCTGTTCAGCCGGTATGGAAGTGCCATCGCTCCTCTCGGAGATATCAACCAGGATGGCTACCTTGGTAAGTGTTTGTGTTAATGTCAGAGATTTGTCTTGCATTTTTCAGGAGTTTTTCCAAGGCCAGTGAGACAGAGGTTACACATACATCCATTTCCTACTTGCCTTTTTTCTGTAGGATATCCTGTCTCTCTATCACACGCTTGAAATGTACAGGTCTAGTTAGTCAGGAAGAGTTTGGTGTAAACCATTCTGTTGCGTGTGTGTTTGTGTGTTATGTGGAGATTGTGGTCAGGGGGTTTGTATCCCTCTTGCTTTTTAACCAAAAGTATTTCAGAATATATTAATAAATAAAGGTCAACAAAAAATTTATATGATGGAAAAATCTACAATAAATCAGATTTTAGTAATTTAGAAATTTATATTAAATACTGCCAGAAATATAACAATAAAAAGAGTTTATAAATGTACTAATAATCTGCCTGGCCACACAGTGTAGCTCTGTCTCTCAGTTTCTGTCCTGACCATCGCTAATTATGTTGTCATGGAAGCATTTCTCTATTTTTAATTTTCTGCATCTGAAAGAAGCCAGGTGTTCATGGGTTGAGTTTACACCAGACTAATCAGCCACAGATCATCTCCATCACTACAGACAGATTGAGTTGAGTTGCAGACAGAGGTTTTCTGTTGTGCTGGTCAATGTGTGTGTGTGTGTGTGTGTGTGTGTGTGTAGGCCTATGCGTGTGTGCACATGTGCACTCTATGAATCAGCTCCATATGTTACTGTAACACAATCCGAAATGTCAGTGTAATTTTAAAATGACACTTGATGGGGATGAAAATAAGATGAGTATATGATATCCATACAGTACATGAGATGTAAGCCACCTGATTCTCTATTTTCCTGCATGTTGTCGTATAAGACTTTATAACGTGTATGAAATGCCAGTGTGCTTAGAATCTCAAATTTTTTATATAACGTGTGTTGTATGGTAACAAAACACACTTTGATTTACGCAGGGGTTCATTTTGTGAATTACTTATACTGTAGATCTTGACTATTTTTTTCTGGTAATGTAGAAGTATCACATTATGAGATGATGCTGCCTTGGAGTTTTGGAGAACAATGACTTAATCAATAACTGATATGGTCATAATGAATCTGATATCACACACCGTATCTCTGTTACACCAGCCATATGGCTGCACTGGTGTGATGAAGTGACTCTTGTCACAGTGTCTGTGTGCTTCTGTACTTCTGCTAAATGAATTATTCTGTCTTATAGCTAGGTGCTTGGCTTCTTTTTTCTGAGCTCTGTTTGTTTAGTTTTGTTGCTCTGTTGCCTCTGGATGGATTTGCTTTTTGAGAAGGTCCAGTGAGAAGCATCACTTATGCGTGTGTCTATACAGTCTGTTGTTTAGTTTTGGTTGTTGGCAGGCCCAGACAGAATCTATACAAATCTTCTAAAAAGGCAATCGTTAATGAAAGAACGCTTTGAGAAAGTACGCAAGAGCTAATAATTAGAGGGCTAGAAAATAAGATTAAGCCCTTGAGCATGGCTATACAATTCATGTGTGTTATTTTTGGACCCAGTGGTTTCTTATGTCTGTAAAATGTCTGTTTCTCTCTACTGTGGCATGTAGTATATGCATGCAGTCTATTAAGGCCAAGCCACACAATTAAGTATCTTGTAAAGTGTCATAATGAATTCGGTCTCATGTATATTACGCTGTTCTTTTCCGTTGACAGTCTGACTGTTAATGTTGGGGGTCTTTGGGCACTGTGCCAGCTACTTTGCCCACTGCTAGAAAACAGGAAAAGGAAATGATCAAGAATCACCAACAACACGCGACGGATATTTATAGAGAGGAACTCGCCCAAGAGAAACAGTGAAACTGATGCATGTGTGCGCACACACACTTCCCACTCATACACACACGGTGGTCCAGTGGACGGAAATGAGCGCTTTCTTGCGGTGATGATTTTATTTTTCTAAGTCTAATTAAACTTTTGTTTCCCGTCTGCCTCAGAACGCTTTGCTTAGCTCAGAAGATTTTCATAAGCACACATTCCACTCAGATCTGTTACTAGTCATGGGCTCACTCACTTTCCGTATTCTGTATCCTTTCATCCCTTTGTTTTTGTCAGTTCTGTGGAGTTTGTTAGTTGTTTTCATTACAGAGTGAGGACCTATATCAGGGATACTCAAAGCCTGGCCTATGGGTGAAATTCAGCTCCCCGTGAGGTTATCAGCATACATAACTATCCTCAACTACTTTATGGTTTTTACAGTTCAGTTGCAGTTTCCATGTCTACACTACAACCAAAGGACACAACAGGACATTATATTCAGAAAGGCTCTGTAAACCTCTCTAAATTTATCCCCATTACACAATTGGTTTGTAATGTAGACAGCTTTGTCACAGTCACACTGATTTGATGCTGGGGGGCAGACTAGAGTAGATGCTGGGGTATATATATATAACAAGACGTAATTGTGTGTCTTAATTGAATACACACCACACTGGAGAAAAACAGACGTTTTACAGATATGAAAAACCACTGGGTCCAACAATGGTCCAAATTCTAATAGACGTATTATAATAATAATAATAATAATAATAATTAAAATAATGGTAACATTTTGCAATATGGGTGCACAAATATGCATTAAATAATGCTAATGCTAAAGCATAATTAACTAATGCACAAAGAGTTAATGACATGTAATATGTCATTGTAATGTTGAATTTTGTATTAGTTAGTCATGCACCTCAGCAAGTAAAGTAAAGTAGTAACATAATGATACCTTCATTACCTAATGATTAGCTAAAGCAGATAGCTGGAAGTTGATATGCCTGCTTCGACCAATTGGGGTAATTAACATGTGTTTACACTATTAGTTAAAATAATCGGTTATTATGGAATTAATACATTATGACACATTTAAGTAATAGCAATTTATTGACTATCTATGAATCATATAGACCAAATAATATAGACATCATTTGTTGCTGATACAGTAGTTTTTAAGAATTGGTTTATTTCTACATTAACTAATGATTATCTGTGCATTAAATAAGCATGAATTAAGCATATTATTGCCAATTTATTGTAAAATGTTACCATAATAATAATAATAATAAAAATAACAATGGCAGTTAAATATATATATATTTAGTCAATTACAATAAATAAAAAAAAAATGTTATTTAAAAATGTACTTCACTGGGAGTTTGATTGACATGAAAGTTAGTAGATTTAAATTGGTGGATTTGAACTTGAAAATTGGAGCACATTGAAATCTTTCCATGGTTAAAATGGCACACTTTCGGATGTTCATTGGTGTTTATTTCATGCTATAACTCGTAGTAAGAAATGATCTGTCCACATAATGCTTAAACTGAAGCATACAGCGATCTGTCACAAAACATTAAAGAGCCACAAAACGGTATCTATTGTTTGAATTTCCAAAAAAAAGAGTTTTAGTTTCAAACCAGAAGTAAACTTTCTTGTAATCTGCTCTACAATGTCAGTGTCGTTTTATGCTTCAGTATATTTTTCATTATTGGTGCATATACTCAATGTATTCTAATGGGAGGATATGGAAGCATTTATGAATTTTATGAATGAATTGATGCATAAATAACACATGACAATCAAATTCACATAGTCTACTCTAAGTGGAAAGGGTCTTTTAAAGAGGTTCCAGCAGTGTTTGATAAATATATGAGGCTGAAATCCAGTAAGTCACACTTTTAAACCAAATGAAAGCCGTATATCATTATTATTACCCCATAATTCAGTGACCCCTGGTCATTTTTTAACATCAGCCCTAAAGCAGAGTAATGTGGATATCTCTGACATAGATCTTTATAGAGCTTATTTCCTTAACATCCCTTCAGTCGCTCTGTTCCTCTGCCTTTCTGCCCCTCAGTGGGCATCTCTGTCTGGGTCAGCATTTCTCTGTTTCTTCATTTTCCCCCTCATGTGCGTGTGCTGCTGCCCAAATGTAGGTTAATGACTTGAACAGCGCTTCTGGCAGGAGGAACACTTGAACAGATAACCCTACCCTGGAGATTTATTGGCCATGCAGTAGTGGACTTGGACTTGAGTTTGTGCATGAGTCTGTTATTGTTCTGTAATAGTCCCTCAGTGCCGAAGAGAAAAGAGCAGTCGCTCCCTGCAGAGCTTTGTGTAAATCATCTGTATTCTTTTCAGCAGCATGCTCTGTTCTTCCACATGAAAGCATCTCTCTGTTCCTCTCCAACACATCAAACACTGAAATAATCAATAATAAATTATAAATGTAAAAAATGGAGCGGATCCTAACTTAATGTGAATCCTGAAGATCTGGAAGCCTGTTTTTATGTTAGAATAAAAACTTTGTGACTTCAACTATCAAAATCTTTATATCTTTTCATATTTCACAGCTATTTGACAGAATTAAGACTTTCTCTTACTGTTAAGAATTTACCTTGCAACTACCACTTTATACCTTTTTAATTGTGAGTATCTAAAAATTGAGCATTTATATCTAACCAAATTGGAAATTATATCTCATGTTGTGACTTTACAGTATGTATCAGAATTTGGATGTTGTATCTCAATGCCGACCTTGCCTTATAATGCTGCCTTTCCCATATAATTGTGACTTTAAAACACATTTGAGACTTTTAATCTCCCAACTGATGCTTTGTATCTCAAAATACAACGACTCACAGTTGTTTGTCCTAATTGTAATTATTTCTCATTTTAACTTCCTCTCGTAATTTCTGTTTTGTAACTCTGATGACAGGCATCCATAGGTCGGCTGTGAGTGAAAAAAAATAGGATATACATCTCGTATGTGCTCTTATTGACAAAAAATTGTTTCTCCATCTTTTTCTTACTAAGATGTGGCAATAGGAGCTCCGTTCGCAGGAGAGGATCGTGGTGGCATGGTCTTCATATATAACGGGCAAAAATCTGGGCTGATGTCACAGGCATCTCAAGTACTGAAAGGCGACTGGGCCTCATCCGCCATCCCAGCAGGCTTTGGATTCACCCTGCGTGGAGATTCTGACCTCGATAACAACCAGTACCCTGGTGAGTAAAGAAAAACGTTCAGTCTCTTCCTCTCGCTGTTTACGCAGGATTCTGTTAAGACAATCATACTTAGGAACTGATGTAAGCCAGGGAGATCAGATGTAGGAGGAATGAAAGACTGGACAAAGAAGAAAAAGACTGGACTGAGACATCCAGGTTGAGTCACATTGTTGGTCAGTCCATGGGTCATTTTTTTACAAATGCGTGCAAGCTTTCCACTCATTCTTCTTAATTTCTTGGTCTTTTCTTTGTCTCCTTTTATGGTGGGATATTGTTTCTGCATATTTTCCTCGTTTCTATGTTTATCCTATTTATCATGTTTTTATTGAAAACAATCTTTCGCAGACAGTGATGAAATCCATGTGATTTCTGACGCTGTCTGAGCCACATCAGATTGCACATTTATGAAGGATGTTTCAGCTTATTTTATTGAGTACAGTGGTTGTGGACTTTACCTGAGAAGGTCAAAACTTATTGAACATTTAGATACTTTAAAGTCAGTCATTTGAGACTGTGGAGATAAATGTTTGCAGGTGACTGACAAGCTATTTATAGCCTGTGTGTTTGTGTGTGTGCGTGACAGATTGTTGTGTGGCAGATGTTGACTGGGCTCCAGATGATGTTTCAAAGGTTCAACCTCGTTTCTTTTAGTCATTCTGGTTCTTTCTCTAGTTCTTGCACATGACATTTTAAAATGAAATACTAATAGTTGCTTTTTTTCGTGGCTGAAATCGAACCTTCATAGTGTTTACTAACAAATATGTTCATATAATAAACTGTCACTTCCAAAAAAAAAAGTTTTTTTGTGCATTCAGGCAAAAGACACTCTAGAATTGTTGTAAAAATGGAGACAATGTGGCTCTATCATGATGTTATTAGTTTGGGCATCTCAACCTTGGTGTTTGTAGATTAGTTTATATTGATTTGAACTGCCAAAGTGAATACCCAGAGCTTTCAGAAGAACATGTTCTCACAATCCCACACAGCTGCACCATAATCTTGTTTTGACTAACAGAAACATGAAATAATTGTTTCAATGAAATTGCAAAAACATCCATGTGTGTTTCTAACGCTAAACTCTGCTGTAACGCCTTGAGCCTGTTTCAGCCAAAACAGAGCAGTGTGTTCTGTCCATTCTTTCTCTCCTTTAATCTCCTCTTTCATTTTTTAATGGCATTGTACAAAATCATCAAAGCAGATGCTGTCACATCCTTTCTTTAAAGGGACGGGAAATCAGATGGGTAGGCAGCTTAAATGCACATGTGTGTGTTGAGCGAGTGTGTGGGCGTTTGGTCTTTCATGGCGACAGGATTGTCATCTTAAATATGCTCTAGTAAAAGCAGATCTTTTCCATACATGGACTGCAAAACGATCACGCGCAGGTGTACATACACGCAATCAGTGATGCTGAACAGACACAGAAACAAAAGCGAAAGACAGAAAGCAGGTTTTCCTGTCTCTTATTCTCGAAATGGATAAATTGCAGCTTTGTAGAGATGTGATCTCTGTAATCTTTGATCAGTGTGAATCTTCTAATCGGCCTCTCAGTATATCACTAACATGTGTGCATGTAAATTTTTACATGGTTTATCACTTTATTTATTTCATTTAGATTCACTTTGTTTAATTCCTCGTTGAAACAAGTTACAGAACTTTTTTCAGCTTGCTCGGTCTCTATTTGTCATTTTACTGCTAAAGCACGCTTCTAATAATTGTATGTTAAGCTCTGAGTTTGATGAACTATTGCTTGTTGCTGGAAACTTGGATAAAATCTATTTTGTTTCCAAAAAAGCCTGTTATTCATTATATGTTATAAATCAGCACACATGGTTAACTTTCCTGTTTTTTCTGTATGTTCATTTGTGTGCGTGGTTTGGGGTTAACGTGAGGGTTAGAGTGAACTTTGTGCTTAAACACAGGGTTTAAGTCAAAGGTGAAGGGTCATTCATCATGACCTGCTTAAACAGCAGTGGAGATTTTGTACTTTGCATTTCCTGTCCGGTGCTTTAGGGGTTGTTCTCAGACAGAACACAAAACAGACGCACACACTTCGCACATTTAGAAACAATTACTTTTATTAATTACTTTATTTGAGAGAGGAAAAAAAACAGATAAAATGCCAAATAATAACACTGAGAATTAGAATCTGTCATTCTGATGATTAAAAACATACAAACGGAAAGACTTGTGATCAAAATCCCCATTTACACTATATTTATACATGATATTACTTCCAAAAACATATGTTGTTTTTGTGTGAAACTGATGTTACATTCAGGAGCCATTAGAAATGTTTTGAGAACTTGGGTGGGCACCTTATATCCCTTTAGTCAGCCCTCCAAACCTTTTACTCCCAATCCGATTAAGAACATTTCCATCCAGACATCTACAGGGAGGAGTTAGTTTCAGATTTTTTTTGGAGGGGAAGAGATGGATGAAACTGTGATTGTATGTCAGGTGAAATGAGAGAGAAATTCAGAGCTGGAAGTAAAAAAAAAGGGATTGCGTTTGTTGGCTATGGTCAGGCATTTCATTGGCTAGAGGATGAAGATGACTATAACAGACCCTATCCTCATTAAAGTTTAAGTGCTTGAGCTTCTTCCATCCCCTCCCTCCATCATTCCACCTCCTATTTGTGCGGTTAAGACCCCTGTGTTGTGGTGGCCAGAGGGTTCGACCTGAATATTTTGAGGTTGACTGTTGTAGCACACACACACACATTTACACCTCACTGCCGTTCTGAGGAAGTCACTCAAACAGTGCGCAAACGGACTTTCCAGATGTGAGAATGTAATAGATTGAATTATTCTGTCATCGTCTCTGCCTCACAGATACAAGGTGAGAGCTCAGGCCTTCGGGGTATGCGTTTGTCTGTCTGTCAACTTTAGTGTGCGTGTATGTTTCTGTTTATTGTGTTCGAGGTGTGTTTTCTGTCACAACTGCTGACTCTGGTTTACAATGGGATCTTTGCCAAGGGTGTCTCGTTCCTGAAGGCAAGACCTGATGGAAAGCGAAGCCAGAGATCAACCTCAGTGAAACAAGAATCAAAGCCGCAGTCTCTGAGCACTCATTAGGGTCCTGGAGCTGTTCTGGAACATTCCTGCATATGAGTTTCTGAGTTTGCCTGACTGAAAGCATCCCTCCAGGACCGATTTGTACTCTTCCTTTCTATTAATGCTTAGTAATTCATAAACACAATTCATAAACTGAGGAGAGAAAGTGTTCTTTCATCACTAAAGAAATCAAGTGTTTAATATTGTAATATAGTCTGAGCGGATGTCGGAATCTGCTTTTTTTTGCTATCTTTTATGTTGGTTCAGTTATACATACTAGTTTAATGAGATGTCAGAGATGAGTGAATGGTCATAGCTTTAGCAGAGGCCACAGAGGAAGCAACAAACCACAAACACACGCACTGCCAATATTTCCACAGTTTCATCTCAGGTACAGGTGGTGTGGTTTGTGTGCACACAGACCTGAATATTTAATGATGTTGTACATGATGCCCATGTTTTGTTTAAAATAACTAAAAAAGTGATTTTTAGTAAAAATCCTACTTTTGTTATTAAATTATTGAAATATTTATATGTATGTGCCTGTATTATTATCATACACTAAGAAAGAGAAAAGAATGGGATCAGGAGGCACATTTGTTATGAGGTTATATAGTACATTTCATAAATATATATATGCAAATTAGTGGTATGGATCACATTGCTTTTATTAAACCTAATTGTGTAATTTTGTGAAGGCCTTGGTTTATTTAAACTACATTACGACACTGCCACCGCATCACTTTAAAATCTTATATGGTTTGAAAGTCCTCCCCACTGTAATTAAGAGAAGAGGTAAAGTATTCAGTGTGCCGTATTTACAGTACCTTTAGCTTAATCAGATGTGACTCTGTGCACCTCTGAGTAGAATGAGATTAAAGCCTCACACGTTCTCTGTGGCACTTTAGGGTTTCTCTATGGCTCTGTTCAGGGACGGCAGGTGATGTAAGATGCAAGGCTGGTAGAATGAGAAACGGGTCGACGAATCTTTGATGGAGTCTGCTGGAGACCCAAATCACTTCCAGCTGCAGCGTGCTTTGAAGCTTTATGATCCAACGACTCGTTCTCTTTCTTCCTCTTTCTCTTGCAACACACATTTTTCTGTATCATATTGTGTTCATCCTGCAGCTTTAAGTGTATTTCTCTCTTTTTTACAGATTTGCTGGTTGGTGCATTTGGAGTGAGTAAAGTTGTGGCCTACAGGTGAGAAATTGTACACTTTATATACACCATATTAATACTACATGGTCCAAATGTTTATTTTATGTATATTTTAGCTTTTTTTTATGAGTACTCGTTTGTGACATGCATCATAAAAAGAGTTGTAACTCGATAGGAGTGATTTTTGATCAAATGGCAATGTTCTTTTGAATAGCATATAAATATATAGGTTTAGATTTAAACCTGAGAAACAAAACTCAAAAATAAAATACATTACAATTTTTTTTTATATGTTTTTATATCAAATTTTATGTGTATATATGTATGTAGCAGGTGTATAAATACAGTGCCCTCCACTAATATTGGCACCCTTGGTAAATCTGAGCAAAGGTGGCTGTAAAATTTAATCTGCAATGTTTATCCTTTTGATCTTTTATTTAATAAATCACAAAATTCTAACCTATCATTGAAGTAAAACTATTGAAAATGGGGAGAAAAACTCATGATGAAATAAATGTTTTTCTCCAATACATGTTGGCCACAATTATTGGCACCTAATTATTGCCATGTCCTTTTCCCGAGATAACACCTCTGAGTAATCTCCTGTAATGCTTGAAGAGTTTAGAGAACACCTGATTAGAGAAAAGAGACAATTCACTCCAGAATCACTCCAGATTTCTTCTGAATCTCAGCTCCATGTTTGTTCTCCTCTTTAATTCACCTCACTCTGGGTTCAGGTCAGAGGACTGGGACAGCCATGGCAGAAGCTTCATTTTGTGCTCAGTGACTAATGCTTGTTTATTTTGATGTTTGTTTTGGATTATTGTCCCAATGGAAGACCTAACCATGGCCCATTATAAGATTTCAGTCAGTCAAATATAGATTTTTATCTGTTGGTATTTGATAGGGTGCATGATGGCATGTGTCTAAACAAGATGTCCAGGACCTCCAGCAGAAATATAGACCCACAACATCAAAAATGCAGTAGAATACTTCATTGTACACATGGAGTGCTTTTTATCCCTGTGTTCACCAAAACCATCTCGAGTGATTGCTGCTAAAAAAAACACATTTTTTTAGTTTCATCTGATCATAGAAGCAAGTCTCATTTTTAGTTCCAGTCCAACTGAACATGCTGGAGATTGTTTTTGAATGAGGGAGGAGAATCTTTCTAAACCCTCCCAAACAATACATGCTGATGTAGAGGCTATTTTTTTAAAGGTTTTCTGACCCTGAGACTCAACTATTTTCTGCAATTGTCCAGCTGTGGTCCTTAAAGAGTCTTTAGCCACTAAAACCCTACTCCTCGCCGTGTATTAGGATGATAGAGACACACGTCCTCTTCCAGGCAGTTTGGAAAACGTTCACTGCTCTGGCTCTTTTCTTAAAGCCACTTCACTTATTTGTGAAGCTCAATTATCTTTTGCAGCATATAAGAAATATATATTTTTTTAGTTTTTTCTGATTGTGTTGATGACTAAGGGATTTTGGGCTTTGTTTTCCCTCATATATATATATTTCTGTGAAACAGGAAGCCAGGGCTGGATATTTTCATGTTCATAATCACCCTGGAGTGCTCAAAATTACTATTAATATACTTTAGAGGTATTTTACTCATTAAAAATTCTAGGGGTGCCAATAATTTTGGCCAGCAAGTATTAGAGAAAAACATTTATTTCACAATGAGATTTTTTCCCCGTTTCAATTGTTTTTATTCAATGATAGGTTCAAATTTGGTACATTTTTTAAACACCAATATCAAAAGGATAAACAATACAGATTTATTTTCACAGCCACCTTTCCTCAGATTTACCAAGGATGCCAATATTAGTAGAGATCACTGTATATATAATAGTGTATTTGTGTGTAGCATCACATATTTTTTCTGGCCTAAACTCAGCTTTCTACACACATGCTTTCCCCATTAGAGTGAACGGCACAGAAAACACCTGTGTTTGAGGTTTAGCTAGAAGGAAACCTGATACATATGAAGTTGTTTTTCTCTGTTCTATGATACGATTGTAACACATTTTCAAATAGCGTAACAGAAAATTTTGAAATGTCTGGATTCATAATGCATTCAGGAGGAATTTCTTAGCTGTATTTGACAGGGGTACAGTCAGTGAACATTATCTACTGACTTGTGGCATGTCTAGTCTGAGTAGCCAAGACTTCGATTGTGTGTTTCAGATCAGGTTTCCCTCAAAAATGTTTCAAAATAGTCCCTTTTCCTGCCTCAAAGCCACCAAAACACACAGACACATTAACATGTCCCAGCACACACTCTCACGCACTAGCTGTGTTTTGGTGTCAGTGTTAAAGCGATTAGCTGTAGTGGGCTCGGGTGTATTTATGTAAGCTAACATTTCCACTGTTAATCCAGTTTGAGTGCTAGTCTCAACAGGCTGAAAGTGAGACCGGAGCAGAACAGAGACTGACCTCATGTTAAGTTCTCATTTACTCAGCCTGTCTGATGTTCTAGTAGAATAAGACTCTCAGTTTTTAGTTTCTGTTAGTTAATTGTTCTTTAAGTGATTCTTTATGTAATACAGTGCATTGAATGTTCATTCAGATATCACTGAAACAAGCGTCATAAGAAATGACTTCAATATTTTACTTTATAAATGCATGTTCCTGGTCTTATTGTGAACAATAACACATGTGTTCCTTTGAAACAGCTATTGCATAATGTTAACCAACAACCAAAAATATATACATTTAATTTTAGTGTGCTAATATTCACATTTAAATATCTACATTTCACAAACAAATCATGTTAACATCAATAAAACGGCCTAAAAGTCTCACCCCTCAGTGTTTACGCTGAATATCCTGTTTCACATTTTAATACATTACCTTACACATGTAAAATTTGTTATGAACTAAAATTTACATTGACTGGAATTATTACTGCAATAAAATCATATCAAATACATCAGTAATTTATTATTTATTATATATGCATTATACTGTCTCTCAATACTAGGGCAAGGCCAGTGATCACAGTGGATGCTCAGCTGATTTTGACACCCAGAATTCTCAACCCTGAGGACAAGTCCTGCCGCATGCCCAATTCTGATGATATGGTAACCTGGTAAGTGTCAGCCACAATTATCCAGTGCTAGTTAGTGAACTATACCCTTAGCTTCTGACACAAACACTGACTCCTGTACTACAAAAACAATCATTTGAAAGTTCATGTTTAGATTTATCTCTTCTAGATGAAGTGTTCAGCTGGTGGGACAGATATGTATCTTCAGTCCTGGTTAAGGGTAAACCAAAGCAGTCTGCGCCAAAGAGCTATGGCTGACTGGGAGGTTTTAAAACCATGCGGTCTGTAGTACCACATTACAGTAGTTTTTGTCCTTCTCTGGGGTGAAACTAAGTGTTTCTGGAAGTCTCAGTGCATTCTTCCAAACCACACAAACATACACACAACCCTGCATTCTTACCCCTTATGTGGATGGACATTGTGTCCCACAAGTAGTTTTTGGGCCCTGTGACTGTAAACATACCAGATCTGTTGGCTGCTTGGTGCATGTGCCTGTGTGTTAGGGTTGGCGTGGGGAAGAAAGAACTGGAGGGTTTGGAGAGACAAACGAAATAGCTAAAGTGTGGAATTTTTGCAATAACAAAAGAGTAGCTTAGTAAAATAACTGTGTACAAACTGTGGTTGGAAATAGAGTAAGACAGAGAGAAACTTTGAGTCACACACATGAGCACAGAAAAAAAAGATGGGTAAGAGAATTAAGCGTAAAGAGATCCAGAGGATGAAAAAACACCACCGAATAGAAAGGATTACTTCACTTCCAGAATAAAAATGTTCTGTTAATTTACTTACTCTCATATCATCCAAGATCTTCATGTCTGTCTTTCTTCAGTCGAAAAGAATTTAAGGTTTTTGAGGAGAACATTTCAGGATTTTTCTCCATGCATTGGACTTCAACATGGGTAGATGGGGTTGAAGGTCCAAACTGCAGTTTCAGTGAAGCTTCAAAGGACTCCACACAATCCCAGCCGAGGAATTAGGATCTTATCTAGCAAACTGATCTGTCATTTTTTTAAAAGAAATAAAAAAAATCATGCAACCCTTGACGTACAGATTGTTAATGGGTGGTCTATGTGGTAGTACAGTACAACTGGCAGAACATGCGATTGCTCGCCTATTTTCATCATCCTCAAATACAGCTTATCTAAAATATGTTAGTATTAGCAACTTTACATGGCTGGTCCATCTGATGTTAAATGCAAAACAAATATATATTAAACTTTAAAACTTTCTATTTTAAACAGCCTACATATATGCAGAGTGTAAAAGTGTGTTAAATGACTTATGTCAAACCACACACACAGAAGGGGGCCATTAATACTCTGAGGAGTGGGCAGTAATTACAAATGGCAGATGGACAGCCAAGTCAGAAAAGTTGCAGTGGGGTCAAAGCAAGGGTCAGGGGGGTCAACCTCCGGGCACTGAAGTGTTTGTATGTGCGTGATTATGCGCTTTACCCTTGCCACGGGGGAGGAGAACTAACAAGGTATCATGAAATTATGTATAGTGGGGCCACTTCCTCTCTTAAATATGCATACTCTCTCTCCCTTCTCTGTCACTGTACAGCGCACACATGACTTCGGTTGTACATTTTAAAATGCAGCACTACCTGGAGGGGTCATGGCAGGGTTTGCGTGGTTAGAGCACAATGCACAATGCTGGATTCCATTAGGCACTGCCCCATGGGTATTTCGTGTTGTTCATGAGGCACAGCATCCAGCTGTTTATCTCTAATTTAAACTCAGACACGCTCAATGCTGTGTGTGTAGGGGGGCTAATGGGGTGTTTCTGATTAGACATATTTGGGTTATATGGAATGCTATGCATCAGATTGGCCCTTTGGGCCGTTAAGACTGCAGTTGTGAGTCCCTGAACACAGATATCATTACACGTTCAACATAACAGAAATACAGTTCTTGAGCTCCAGCTGGAGAGGTGTGAGTGTGTTTTTAAGTGCTCTCAACTTACAGGCATGTTTGTGATAGAATAGCATGTTTTAAATCCTTTATCCTCAATCTATTTTTGCTTCTTTGAAAATGAAGATCTAGTTTTACACAAAGACTCTGGCAAACGCACTTCCATCTTTAGATTCCAGTCAATTAATTGTGCGGCCCATACCCGGGACATCCTGTGCTGGGTGTTTGCATATTAGACTCCAAATAAAATGTTATTAGAATTTTTAAATACAGTAAAGTATTTTTATGAGATTTTTGAGAAATTAGAGAATGGTTTTGAGAAAGTGATTTTGTCCCTTTTTTACAGGCATTAACAGGAAGTCACTCTTGGGCCAATCTAATTGCTGGCCTCTATTAGTAGACTATTAAAGAGAGGGAGGGATAGAAAGAAGAAACAAGGAAAGGAAAGATGGAAGAGAAAAAAGAGGCAAATTCAATTAAGTAATTAAATATTGAGGAGCACAGGGTGCCTCAGCGTCCCACGTCTCCATTCAGCTCCATCTATAAACACCCCTCCCATAATAACAATCCTCTTCCCTTGTTTTTCTAACATCACTTAAATGTTGTTTGGTTATGCTGTTAAGTTGTGTTGTACTAAATGTCTTTTTCTCTCTTTATTTCTTTCTCTCAGTCTGTCAGTAAATGTGTGCGCAAAGATCTCTGGGATGGGTATTCCTGATCAAGTAGGTAAGTGCATTCGCTTTTCTGTCAATTAAATTGTTTCAGTAAATGGATATGGTCTACATGTGACTTCATCAACAAGTGGAAATCTGATTAACCTGGTTCTGGAAGGAATATTCCCATTTATTAAAAGATTTTCAAAAAGTGTTCTATTTTCAAAAATAGAAAATTCCAAATATTTGATTTAAAGCAAAGAAATATTAAAACATATCTGTTACATCCCATAAAGCAACCAAAAGATCAAAACTATTAACTTATCTTTTAAAAGAATTGTATACTTTTATTACAATTAAATTGATTCATTAGATGTTTATGATGCTACAGAAACGTACATTTCAGATAAAAGCTTTTAAACATTCTATTCATCAAAATGTATCATTTCTCAAACATATTAAGCAGAACAGTTTGATTATAAGAAATGTTTATAAACAACAAAACAGCATATTGGAATTATTTTTGATTTATGTTAATTTTAAAGAAAAACTGCTGCTAAAAAATTTAACCTTTCCATTTAAAACATCAAAATAGATTTAACATTTCTGTTAAATTGTAATGTTTTTTTCACAAAAAGAGTGTAAGGAGACTCCATTATGTCTTTCTTATTACTTAAACAGTGGGCTTTTACATTTTTTACAATTGTTTTCATAATTACAGCAACATTTCTTATTGATCAGTGATGCTTTATAATTGTGCTTGGCAAATAAATGTTTTTTTGTGTCTTCTACATTCAAATTAGAATTCATAGTTTATCTTGAATATTGTTTCTATGTAGTCTATTTCTCTATTGAAAAAAATAATGAGACCTTTCTAGAACTTTAATGTTGCACACTGGCTAATAATGAAAGCAAATGATTTCATCATCCAGTACACATTGTCTCATGGTGTTTGCTGACAGAGATATTTTATAGTTTTCACTTCTATATGTTGTGCTCAGTGTGAGTTTGTGCATATCAGCGCTTGTTGAACATCTGTATGTAAGTGACTGCAGTAATGGCCAAAATGGAGAAGGTGCCAAAATCTGTTAAACCAACAGGCAATAAAAAGCCTCTTTCCCAGCACTTCTGGATGCAGGCCTGTTAAAAATCAGGGCATGTGGGTTTGGAGACAAAAAAGAACAGGTGTGGCTGTGTGTGTGAGGTACATGTTCGTTGGAAGCACTATTTGATTGTTGTTCAGAAGCCCTGGTCATTAACCCTAAGGAACGTGCTATTTTTATTGTCCAAAACCTGTTTGGTCCGAACAGAAATTGTAGGAATTAGAGTCTGGAGGTGGAGCTAACAATAGCATGCCTGTCTCTCTCTTTCTCCCTCTCAGCTCTGAGAATGGACCTGCAGCTGGATTGGCTGAAGCAGCGTGGAGCAGTTAAGAGGATCTTGTTCATGGACTCTCACCAGCACCAGAGAAGCCAGCAGTTGGTTGTGGGTCAAGGGGACCGCAAACATTGCCACAACTACTCTGTTTACCTGCGGGTGAGCCTTACAGTCCACACAAAGCACAGAACATTGCAGAACTGGCCTCGTTCCTCATGATAAATTCTTGTTTTATCTTCACTACAACTGAACCCATGGGAAAGTTAATTGTGAGCCAAACCAAGCTCCTAGTGCAACACAGCTAATCTGGATGGAATAAGCAATGTGAGAATGCCTCCGTAAAAGTGCATAATAAAAATGAGACCAAATATTCTGCTGGGCCGAAGTGACACAGGAATTGAGTGTTTCTGGGTGTTTATTTGATAACACGGGCCATGGGAAATACTTTTATTTGCCAACTCAATTTGACTGATAAAATCTCAGGGAATAAACGTCTCACAACATAAGAACAGAAATTATTAAATTATTAAACAACAGCATACATTATCATTATTTTATTATCATATTATTAGATATTACTAAAGTAGATATACTGATAATTCTTAATAATATAATAATATGTTGTGTTTTATTACTATACACATATAAAGCATAAACATCCACACATAAAAATAAAGTAGATCATTTTAAATATGTAAAATATTTGTGTTATTATTATTATTGATGATAATAGTATACATTTGCATAGAATAATTATTACATGCAAAAATTTATATATTTATTTATAGTTTTATTTTAAGTTCATGATTTAAACAAAAATATTTATATGGATGAATAGCAGTTCAAAAATAATTTTGATCAAATATTTGTGTCCATAACAATTTTAAATTGTGCAAATAATGTTTTTATTCAGCATCACCACACCATAACAGCCTGGCAGCTTTTGTGTTTAGAAGTTTTACAGATCCTTGTGCATTTTTGTTCAGAAACATAAACATAATTTTACATTTTCCCAAATGCTTGTAATTTATTAAATAATTGTATTTACTGCTCTTGGCAAGAAAGGTCAGACAGAAACTTCTTCTCGGTCATGTAAAGGAAACAGATTGATGTCAAAGGATAAAGATAATCAAAAGAGTAGAAAAAGTAAAACTAGGATGAGAGGAAGAGTTATTCGGCTCTGTTTTCAATGTCTGTCTATCTGCGTGTAGGATGAGGGAGACTTCAGAGATAAACTGAGTCCTATCAGCGTGGCACTGAACTACAGTCTGGACCAGAACTCTCCTCCACCTGGCCTACAGCTGCGGCCCATTTTGGACCACTACAGCAAGACCTTCCACCATGAGCAGGTCTGCGTGCAACATAAATGTTTGCCATTGTTTGTAAGCTGCTGCATGTGTGCATTCATGTGCGCTTTAATAGTTCCATTAGGACCATATGACATACAGGATTTAAAATAAGGGTTACTTTAAATAAGAAACAAGACAACATCTTCTGATATAAACAGAATTAATTAAGAGAGAAAGTAAAACACAAGTTCAATTCTGTGAACAAAAACGGAAAGAGAAGATTTTTTTTTTTTCCCTCTCCCTTAGGCAAACATCCTGCTGGACTGTGGAGAGGACAACATGTGCATCCCAGATCTCAAACTGTCTGCTAAAATGTGAGTCAATAGGCCTGATGCAGTATATCAGTACAGTAGATGTGTGTGCCATTGATCAATCTATCATTTTTCAGTTGTTTGTTTTATACCAGGTCATTCTTTGATTTTGAACTCATATAAGAAGTTATTTTACATGCTGGTTTGATTATTTATATTTTATAGGGACCGGACTGAACTTATAATTGGGGATGACAACTTGCTTATGTTGACCATTAATGCAGCGAATGAGGGCGAGGGGGCATTTGAGGCGGAGCTTTATGTGACCCTCCCACCAGAGGCGGACTATATTGGTGTGGAGCGCAGACGTGAGGTAAACAACATTACCCACTATCCTTTGTTACTGTACATATACTGTATGTGTACATGCTTAAACTGGCAACACAGGGGTGCTGTGAAATGTTTGTCCCAGGAAGGCATGTTAAAGGAACACTCCACTTTTTTTGGAAATAGGCTTATTTTCCAACATCCCTAGAGTAATACAGATGTGTTTTAC